>JAUMHL010000004.1:16945658-16985594 GCA_032362345.1 Sandelia bainsii
TATGAGGGTGGGCGGCAATATACCTCCTAACAACAGCTCTGGGAGGCAGTTCTGGCATCCTCAAATGAGATACAGGCCGAAACTATCAATGGACTTACAAGTTCAATGGATGAGAGAGTTGTCAAGGTGATATCAAAGAAGGGCTCTTATGTTAATATGTAACATGAACATTAAAGTTGTTTTTTGATTGAAATATGATTCTTTAGTTTTAGAAAAATTACCTATTTAAAGCAAATGGTACGCATAATAATTTGGAACACTGCATTTGGAGTAATTTGCAAAAAAATACTGTTGTTGTCATTGGTTGGTGTGTTCAATAAAATCCAGATTATTATGTAATGTAATAATGAATGTAATTATTGATGATAAAAAAAATCACATTCACTGAATGGCATTGATTAATTTGGAAAAATTAACAAAAACAGCACATGAATAAATATTTGGAACACAGTGTAATTTTTGTTCCATAATAGTGTGTTTACTGACTTCTGTTATGACTTTGAGGAAACAGTTGAGGGTAACTAGCAGCTATTTAACTAGATTGCATTGGCTAGAGAAGCTGAGGAAAAACACTGTTCTTTATTTGCTCTTCACAGACTCTCTGAATAAAATCACCACAACATCTGAGGAGAATCACAGGCACCAGAGTAACAGCCAATTGCAGTCACTGACGTTAAGGACAATTCACACTCACACACATTCACAGCTATTTAGCCAGTGAAGCAGGTAGTGCTTGCAGTCCTGTTGTACTAAATAAAAGCAGAGGGAGTCATTGTGTCTTTTTAGCATTTGGCTCCACCACCACACCCTGCTTTGGAGAGTTAACCTAAGCATCAACACCACACTGTAAAAATACTCCCAAATACTCAAAAAATTATTTGCAGTGCTAGTATTATTTGCAAAATGCAGTATGAAAGCAAAATGTACTCAAAAGGCAGAGATTTTGAGTATCACCTTTGTGATACCAGTTTACAATGGTACAACTGAATAAAAAGCAGGAAATTTCCACTTCTGGGAAGCTGGAATGTGTCTTTGCCAATTTAGCTTAAAAAATTACCTTAACAATTGTTTGATTATCAAAATGGTTGCACATTCATTTTAAGTTGATTGACACATCAATTAATCAACTAATCTTTGCATTTACAGTTATATATTATTTGTCTGTTAAAAGGATAAGCAGTTTAAATCATAGATGGATGCTCTGATTATTACTGATACATAAATATATACTTTACATTTTACTGTTGTAGTTGGTTAAGTTGAGGCTAATTTGAACCATTTTACATACTGTTGTATAGGTTCATATGTAACTTATCTGCAAAATATGCAAAGTAACAAGTAACTAAACCTAATTAGTGGAGTACAAGTATATAGTAGCCTGAAGTGAAAGTACTGCAATAAAGTGCCTCGATTCTGAAGTGAAGTTCATTAGTAACTGTATTTAGCTGTTTATTTGGAGCAGCAGCTACTTGACTCCCAATTCTGACTTTTCTGGTATTTTTGCCTTCATTTGATGTTTCTATATATATTCCACTATCTAGTGTTAGGATTTAAGTATATAATATAAATAGGACTCCATATTGTCATTTATCATACTGACTTCAGTGTGAACTCTCGCTGTGATTGGTCAACATGTCTCAGTGATGACATTCCTCTGATTATTACGGATTGCTTCTTTAATTTACGTTTTATTATTCAGGCCCCAATGTCTTTCTTTTTCCTGCTCCAAAATGTCCTCCTTCCTCCCGTCCTGCTCTCAGCTTTCCTTCTTGTGTCCCCTCAGCTCTCCTTCCCTTCAAACTTCTCCGCTTGTCCCCTTTTCAGCAGGTCTGCTGAAGGAGATCCTCTCACAATACCACTGTCTCAGAGCCTCAGTGTCTCCTCCACAAATAGGCTTCGGTAAGTAATCCTTCCTGCTCTGGTTTCAGACAGGACTAGATAACACCCCCAACACCAACAGACCACTAGTATGCAGCTCCAGTCTCTTCTTGCACCCCTATTGGTCCCCTTCTTCCCTCACACATTGACTTTGGAAAGCTCATTTCTCAACTTTGATATAAGTTACAGTGAAAAGACACCCTGCTTCTCTCTGACGGCTCTGTCAGGAGCAGAACCACTCACAGATGGGGTTTGATGGCTTGGTGTCAAATCTGAATCCAGTTTTGAATCCACTTATCAAACCTGAATTCTTTCTAATCCTGTGTCAGATCAGTTTCGGTAGTTTGTCAGTTAGAACAAGTGTACTGCTTTTACTGTAATCAGTGCAGTAATAAACTGTTCTGTGCAACAAAAAATAAAACTTGATATTTAAGAATTTCTCTAATCATGTTAATAACACAATTGGTAATTTTAATTGTGATTTAAGGACTAATTACCAGTGGGTGACAGAGGATATAGTAATTAACTATGAAACCTAACTAATGGCCATTCTGCTGGAGGATTATACTGTATTTTGTTACTGCTCTGTGATATTCATTCATACACTGAATAATATAATAATAATATTTACTCTACTTTATCATTCAGTGATTTAAATACATTGCTGATGTTTTGCTGCACTCTGCTCTTAGTGTTACGTGAATGCTAACTCATTGTTGCATTGCGTTGTGCAAGTTCACACAAAGTAAAATGAACAAGCTCATGTCCAAAGTTTTTTGAATTTTGAGGTAAGTCTCAAAAAAATAAGTAGTTCATGTTAATTTCTCTGACGTTACATCCTAGAAAAACTTTCATGTTCTTTACTTGCAAAATGATCTATTCACAATGCACTGAAAAACTATTAATGTGTTCTTGCACAACACAGAATTCAACGTAATACCAGCAGCAGGCTGAAGACGAGCACTTGTGCTTCTGAAGCTGTAAAAAACGTTCTTAGTTCAACATTAGATATTAGACAAATAAAGAACTTGTTGTTCCCCCTTTGATGTGCTTACCTTCTTCTCTTACATTTTGCAGTTGTTTCATTGACTTTGGAACATTTAAGCTGGCCCGCCATGTTTGTTAACAGTGTTATTGAGTTATTATAGGTTTGTATACCAGTCTACCAATAGATAAAGTAACGCTTATAATATCAATATTTAGTACTTTTGGTTTGTGAAAACTTTGTACTGTACTGTAGTACAAAGATGATAAAGAGGATAACTAAATAGAGAAGGTGAATCAAAGATTCAGTAAGATTTGTTTAGCTGAAAAGCTTCATGAATCTGCGTACTGGATCCAAAACTAAACCGGCTATTGGAATCCATCCCTACACTATTGCCACTGAAGAAAAATATAGATATCCTGCAAACTTGTATCATATATTTTTTTGAAAATATACCTGAAACAACATAAAATCATCAGAGTTTGTGTAACACTGTGAACTGCAGATAGATTCTGTAGAAAGGAATAAATAACCCAGTGCACTTACCTTTGAGTAATCCAGTTGGTTTCTCAATGTTTTTGCCTTGTTGAGAAGAGGGAAAAGAGAACAGTTATAAGCTAAATTACCCAATTCCTTCTACTGACTTCTGTTGTGAGTTTGATGAAACTAAAGAACTTAAAATTAACATTGAGGTAAAACTTCAAACTGCTCTAAGTAGAAATCAAAAGGCCTCATTCCCACCACTGGCCTTGTCAAGTCAAGAATGTCTGATAAAATCCTTCATTTTAAAAGCTGCTATTTCATACATACTCCATAAATTAATAGCCTCACGGGAAACAAAGAATGGAGAGCAGCGCATGTCAGAAACCCCCCCCCCAAAAAACAAGTAGTTTCAAGGTCAATCATTCACTTTGTATGCTTTAGCAAGGAGACGACTGTTAGTCTAGCTGGAGTCCAGCTAACAGCTCTGGTACATTTACGTATATAACATTTCAAAAAAGTAATAAATGTAGTTTCTGCTGTGGTGTTATGGAAGACCCCTCGTGTACCTGCTGCAGCTGCTGATGCCATCTCTCCTGGCCGATGATCTGACGGTGGAAAATCACGGGGGCGGCAGTCAGACTGAACAACACAGGCTCTCCCATGCCACGCTTCATAAACGGCTGCAGGTCAGAGTTCAGCTGCGATAGGGACAGCACATTTGTCAATCACATGCCAAATCGGGCTGAGAGTCTACTTTGTAACTTACACGAACCAATTAAACCAACCCAGCAGTGAAAATGGTCGCATCTACCTTGTGCCTACCTACACTCTGAGTGATCCTGTTAATGGGCAGCATGATGAACAGCTGGTTAAAAGACACAGCTAGCCTGGTGAGGAGGGTTCTCCTTCAAAGACCTCATTTCTGCTTCCTCCCATGCTGAGATTTCCTGTAGCCACTGAGGCCTGCAGACAGGCAGCTACAGGGAGCCGCAGCAGGAGAGGACGTACTAATGCGGCACTGTAAGTGGGATCGTTACAAATGACTATTAGGCTAGCACCAGTAAGATTCTTCTGAAAACCTCTGAACCTTGAAAAATGTTTGAGCATCTGCATCTAGTGCATTAACATTATATAGTAACAACATTTTGTCTTGACACAGCCATCGTCCTGATTTTCACAGGATGTGTTTGTTTCTTATGGGAGAATAAAAAGACAGTAACATAAATTACTTCCTCTAAAAGGGAATGATTGATTGAAAATTGAAAAAGTCCAAAAAATCTGCTGGGTTTTATCAACATATATTATCTGCACTTTTTCACCCTTTCAACTTTTGATCAAAGGTCACACTAATATTGTTAAGCTGAAAGGGGTTGACAGAGGTTTAGACACTGATGCTTCATGTAGATCAGTGAAACAGGCAGCCAGTCAGCAGCCTTAAAGATTTTTTTCATTTGCTTTGACCTGATCAGTCAAAAAAGATAAAGTACAGTGGTCAAGAGGGACAAAGATTCAGAACAGAAAAAGACCAAAAGATCTTAAGAATCTGGTTTCAGATGTAGATTAGGTTTTAAATTTAGACAGCGAAGAAAGTTTAGTTAACCTAGTTTATTCCTCTCAGGTTTTGCTACCATAGTGGGAATAAATTCCCAGTGAGTGAGAGCGAGTAAAAATGTCTCCTGACGTCTTCACTGCAGAAACACACTGGTGAATGATTGATCTGTTAAGCAGTCAAGAAATACTGCTGCCACAGAATCTCAAGATGAGAACAGAAAAGTTGAAAAATGCTAACAGAGAAAATAATTGACTGACTTAGAAAATATGCTACACAAATGTGGTATTTACAGTTTAGTCTTAAATAAAGTATGTTTAAAGTATAATTAAAGTATAAAGACTCTTTGTTAACATCTAGGGGAAACTTTCCCAACAGGATTAGTCTGAAAAAAAATAAATAATCCAAAAGCATATTGGATAATTATTAAATGAAAATTGTGGACATATAGAAGAAGCATGAGACATTATTTTCACACATGGATTGGTCACCAGTCCAGACTTTAATCCCATTGAGAATCTTTGGGATGTGCTGGAGAAGACTTGATCATCAGTCACTCTGATCATCAGTAAAAGATCTCTTCACCAGTCTCAGGACGGACACATAGAGACACACAATTATTCACTCGCACACTCATACCTATGTATGGGCAATTTACAGACACCAATTAAACTAACTCCATGTCTTTGCACTCCCACAGTGCAAAGACATGGATAACACGCAAGCTCCGCAGAGAAGCAGACCTGGATTCAAACCATGTTGCTGTTATCTACGTCACTGAGAATGTGTGTTTGTATTGTAAATGTTGCTAAACTCTGTTTGTTGTGCAGAAATATGTGACACCTTTTCCACACGCTGAGAAAAACAAAAACAAACAAAAAAATACAGATATCCCTCATGTGTAATAAATTCTTGTAGTACCCCAGCACCCCAGAGCCTTTAAACTAAGACACAGTACTGCAATTACCTCAAAAAGTAACACTAGTGTGGCTACTGATCCTCACTGATTTATCTTCCAAAGACCAACGTCACTGGTATTTGGTGGTGGGATGCTCAGACTTACCTTGTGGCATAGTGATAGGTGCTTGCCGTACTTGTAGGCCAGTCTTTGGGACTCTTTGTCGTGCTTGGCAAGCTCCATCGCAGCCTGACAGCTCTTGGCTAACAGCGCCCCGTGGGACAGGAACGTCTGCTCCTCCCACGTCGACACGTCGACGCCATCGGTGAGACTATTCTTCTGCAGAGCAAACAGAAGCAGAGACACCACAGGCCTGAGCTCTCACTGCTACTACTGTACTACTTAAAAGTTCCCACAGAGCTCCTCATGACTTCTCATTGAAAACAACCCCTTCTTTCTCTGCAATTTTATTTTTCTGTATGTAATTGGATGTGCACCAGAGAGTACCAGCACATTTAACACAGTGTTTCCCACAAGTCCCACAGAGAAATGTCTCAAAAGTTATTTAAAGCAGAGGGAAGCAACGGCAGAGCAGGAAAAACACACTGCAGCTTGACAAACGCTTGACAAAAACTTGTAAGTCACATGTAAACACCACAGGTATATTAAATATATCATCTCTGGACTAATGCAGATATGATTGGAATTAGGTAGGGTATTCAGTAAAAATACTTGCAATAAAGAAAATTTTAACCTGTTAATTCATCCTCAAACATTTTTCAAAATAAATGGTCAACAGACTAAAATTTTCTGAAATTTGCTTTGAGGGACATGGTGACATTGCTGTGAACACTGAAAAATAAAATGGTTGTTCTTTTACCTCAGAACCTCTTACCTCTTTGGTAAATGAGAGCACTGCAAAATAATCTGGAATCAGGAAGACGATTTAAAACATTCAGATTTAGAAATCTGTATTAAGAGTTTTCCTCATTAACTGAGTCATTAACTAGAGCCGGGACTTTTTACAAAGCAGTGTTTCATTTTGATGCTGTGCACAGCTGGAACCTTCTTCCTGATCTAATTCACACAAACTTTGAATACCTGCGACTTTCATATTAATTTCACAACAGTGTTATTTTCTTTATGTCTCAAATAACAATGTTGAGTCAACAAATTCCATATAATAAATAACAACAACAATAATAGTAATTGGCCAGAGGTAAATGCACTAAATCAAATTATAATTTGGAATCTTAGTGGTGGTGTTCTGTGACTGTGATGTGAGTTTGTTTATGGCCTTACAATAGCCTTTTACTTTTAATGATACAAAAATCATAAAAGTGGTGTTCATTTGTTAAGTTGACGCTGTTAAACAAAATGTCTAAATAAACTTTTGTTTTTCACAGATATATTATATTCTGCAATAATCCAGAAGGAATAATCCAATATTTCAATGGAAAAATCTCTTTATCTTTTCATTGAGTGAACCAGGGGTATACACTTGGTATAAATAAATAAATATCAGGAGCATCAAATCATTGCAGGTTTTGGTCCTTTGTGACTTTGTGAACAACAGCAAAACAGCATTTTATCGTAACAAATAAAATCTGACATCTTAAATGTCTACGGCACTACAATAAGATAGTGTTATGAAGGGAGATTAGATTATTTACCTCAGTCCTACTGGCATTCTCATAGTAGATTCCTTGAACTAAATCTCCAATGGCACTTGAGATGAGTTCAACAACCTGTCAAACACAGAAAAAAGGGGGAAAAAGCATCAGACAATTGGGCTATAATTTCAGGACCTTCGAATTTCAAACACCATCCTCTGCTATCTGTTGAGTAAAAAGACAAAGCTAAATGATATATCCATGAGTTAAATGTAAGGCTTTATACCTATGAAGTCAGACAAAAGCAAGTGGTTCTGCTATAGATGGTAATTTAAGTCACAGGTTCATTGTTTAGATAAAGGTTTGATCTACATAACAGCATTCATGTGTCCTGCTAAAATGTCCTTGGACTCGAGCACTGAGCTGCTAACCCGCTCCGTCATTATAAATCCCTGTGACGAACAACATCAATTAAAATCCTAAAATGTAGATGTAAATGAGGTCAATTAAAACCAACAATCTACTCAGTTCATCCGTGACACTTATCATTTAAAACAAAAAAAAAAACAACAACTTAATTTTCTCTGACTGAAGCACATTCAAAGTGAACATCTGGTTTGGTGAAAAAATCTGAGGTGAGATGAGGGTTGGAAACCATGTGAACTGCTGCTAACTCAGCCGCTCATTATCAGGCCACGGGGGGAGCTCCTGTGGATTTGTCTTCATTCATTATACTTCATATTTATAGAGGAGTCCAGTGCAGAGAGACGGATCAGGTGTCTGTCCGGTCTGAGGGCTTGAAACGGAACTAAAAGGCAGATGGTGAGATGAAATAAGACGATGTCCAGAGAGCAAGAGAGCAGAGGGCTTAACAAGGTTTTGGAGTGATGATCTGAATTTGGGTCATCTTTGCTCTCACTTTCTTTTTCTATCCCTTTATTAGATCTATTTCACTTTGGACTTTTGGATAAGGCAAATTAGTAGATTAATATGTAGATATTAACATTATGTATACAAAGTTATGTTTCTTCTGAAGGGGAACGTGAGTGAAGTAAAGGCATAAAGGAAAAAGGACCTTGTACTTTAAAAAAGGGCAACACCTTAAAAATGCTGAAAACTGTTGCATAGTGTGTTGTGGAAGCCTGAGTTTGTTTATTTAAGACTGCAGTTGCCCATTTCCTCTTACAGGGGGCATGCATGACTACAGTTTAGCTCACAGAAACCCCACCGGGCCCTTATCAACCACCACGAGACGCTGCGTCTTTTCACATGATTATATAAAGGCTGATTTTAATGAAGGAGTAAAAATGTGACGTTGATCCCTCTGTCCTTCATTTACAGTCACACAACAGTGTGGAGAAGGGAGTTGAGGCCACGCCTGTACAGTTCAGATGAATGAGGTTAAATTTAGAGCTCCTTCAGCTCATCCCAGACCTCCTTGGTTCATTAGAAAAGTCTGGTGACGCTGGCTGCTCCGTCAGCCTCGCAGTGCCCTTTGGGTAAATAAATCCACCAGGGGAAAATATTGAGGAAACCCGAGCTTCGCCCACAGACCTGGAAGGACAATGTGCCTACAGTATTACCAGATGTGGTGTCTCTGCTTGGTCTGCCTTGGGAAGTGGGGGCCAGTGGGGGTCTTTTTTTGGAAAGTATCAGATAAGCTCTCTCCCTGCCTCCTCCTTACTCCATTCCCAAATCCAGCCAGATCATGTTTTGCCGACAGGTCCGCAAAGAGGGAGAAACCGGAGCTCCACGGCGAGATTACTTTACAGTTTATACAAGTAGCGGCATAGGTTTCCTCTCAAGGCCACGACACATAATCTCCATCGCTCTTACTGCCTTAAAAGAAAAAAAAAAGCTTGTTTATGAGAAAAACTTCGAAAGCTGAAAGCTCATCTGTCACCCTGTGTATTAAAAAGTAGTACAGTGACCACACACACACTGTGTTACACTTTCAATGTAAAGCCTGAATTACTAAGTGGAGTTGTGGGACTGTTATTGAGTTGGCATTGTGGGAAATGTAGGCGCTTAACTAAGCAACGACTATCTGAAACCTGAAGAAATACCAAGACGAGATGTTATGGTCTCAGCCACGTCGTTCAGGTCTTTTAATAAGTGAACCGGTGGCAAATTTGGAAATGATCACTTTATTCATAAGAATTTAGGTAGCTTTGATTTTTGGGCATTGATTGACAGGTCGCTGCATGGCATTAGCTTATATACATAATACTTATTTACTATACAGACTACAAGCTCACCTACCTTACAGCTGTTTCTGTCTATTATATTAGGTGAAGTTGACATTGCTGTTGTCAAACTAAACTTTTTAATTTGTGTGTAGCAACTAACTGAAATCACAGTGTTTAACATAACATTTCATAATTCTGTAGATAGCAGGAGGGATGTGTGGTTCAGTCCAGCAAAGTTGAGTCCACCTGAAGTCCTTATTTAAAAGGTTCTGGCTCCAGGCAGAAAATATTACACCAACTCAATATTTATATAGAGTCTGTGAGTTAACGTATACTATATCGTACCTGTGTTGCGCAGATTTTGATGGATCATTTTCAAATCTGTCTCTTGAAAGACTCCTAACTTTATAGAAATGCAAATCTACATCACTGCTGCACATCTTTAACTCCTCCATCACGGCAGATGAATGTAAGTGCAAAGTTTGACAATGTGTGACTGCAGAGAAACATGATGTTGAGTGATATCCGCTCACTTTTAATCACTCGCTTTATGTCCAAACTTTTCATGCAGTTTGTGTAAAAGCGTTCACAATTATTTTCTTAAATTTCCTGCAAGCTGAACAATTAATAATCATGTAAAATAAAAGTTTTTAAACACAGTCCTATCTGCCAACAAAACTATCTTAATTCAATATCTGTTAAGATGCAGGACAGAGACTGAATGAGACACATTAAGCTTTAAGACAATGTGGTATGGCAGCTGCAGAACAAACTAAGTGGGCCCTGAATTGAAACTGCTGTCCACTGCTGTTTCCAAGGTTGAGAATTAACTGTCAATATTGTTTTTCAGTCTGACGTAACCGTTAGGTTTGTCAAGATTTCAGTATTAATTAAGCTAAACATCAAACTCGTGTTTTTATGGCTTTCATGCATTATCCAGGTCAAATCAAATCCCATTGCTGTAATTGTAGCTAGTTATGATGGACTCATCAGTGCTATTTTCCTTTCTGTTCATACCAGTGAAGAACATATGCAAAACACAGCTGAATATGAGCATCAGTGCTGTGGTTTGCCCTCGGTTTTGTTTTGCTAACCTTTTCGAACACGAGTAACTGCTGGCTATCAGATTTCCTCCTCTCCTTAACACCCTGAAAAACTTCCACTTTGTGGACGTTTCCTGTGGTTGCTTCAGATTACGTTCACAGAGTCACAGGCTAGTTTGGAAAAAAAAGACAACATAGCTTGAAGCATTGCTGTGTGGCGACTGTGGTGCCACCTAGGTTTGAATGGCATTGTTCTCACCTTGGAAATGGGAACAGATGCTTCAAAACTTAATCAATGTCAACTCACTTGGTGTGAAAACATGTTTAATGTTATTAAATCATCATTAGCTCAAGTCATGAACACATCTACGACAATTTCATCCTCTGTGTTTTCCCCGACAGTATCAGATCCTTTCCTGTAATATATACTGTATCGTAACCACACAGTGACAATTATCTCTCATAGTGACAAATCCTAATGAAAGCCAATTAGCACTGTAAAGGAAATGTCATACATTTCGAGTTAGATTTAACCTCTAAAGCTTATAACTCTATATTATACTATATTTCCTACACAAGAAGTGCTATGGATACCACTTACATCATATTTTGGGAAGCTGTTTGTTGGCTACAATAGAGCAGATCTAAACCCAGACAGTCTGTGCTGAATAAGAAGCATAAGGGAAGGTGATAAGGGCTGGTCTGGCTGACGGCACATGGGGCAGGGGGGTGGGGGTGGGGCGGATATTTTGATCCACTCAGGCAACCGCATTCTGACAGAGAAAAG
The DNA here is from genome assembly GCA_032362345.1 of Sandelia bainsii. NCBI lineage: Eukaryota > Metazoa > Chordata > Actinopteri > Anabantiformes > Anabantidae > Sandelia > Sandelia bainsii. The sequence continues at coordinate 16,957,084 of JAUMHL010000004.1, forward strand.
TGGTGACAGCATCTGTCAGTGAGGGGTTACCAGGATGCATAGTAGATATGATCTGTGGTGCACTTACAAGACCACTACCACACACATGTCCAAAACTGAAAACTCAATAAGACGGATTCTCATGATTGTATGTGTCAATGGTGTCACACTGTCCATTAACCAAAAAGACAGTGGGCAATTAAATGGAGGAGAGTTTGTGTCTGTGACTTGTATTCTAACATGGTGTTGTAAACAATGCTCTGACACAGGAGGAATGATGTGATTTGAAACAAACTAACAAGAGCTGGGTATTTAGTATTAGCAGTAATTTTTAACAAGGCTGCACAGACAAAGCAAAAAGTGCCACCTACACAACACAGGATCCAAAGAATACCTCTCAGTACCAGCTACTTCATTGGTTCCCAGTCTGTCTTTTTATGAGACTCTATTCATGCAAGTTCTTCTCCTGATGCGTAATCACAGGTTGCAAACATTGATGAGATGGGATCATCTAAACCAAGAGAGAAGACTGAGATTTCCTTCTTAGACTGTTTCATTTCAATATAAAAAATGAAACCTAAACTGCAGTGTGATGTTGCCGTCCCACTGACAGCATTTTCATTGTGTGGCTTTAATAGATTCTGTAAGTAGACCGACAACAACTCGTACACCTGCATCAATGTCATCCACACATTTTAAATTTGCAAGCTAGGTAACTAGTTAGAAATAGCTAGATATTGAAAAAATGAAACAAATATCCTTGGAACAGAGATTTTCTCAGTATTGTATTGTGTGGTTAACTTCATATTCTAAGATAAGGACAGTTGTTTTCTAATCTAATATCAGTGTTTATTTACTTTTTCAGATTCTTAGCTACCTTTGGCAAACACCATTTCCCATAAGGCCTAGACTTTCGCAGGCTAAATATCACAGCTCAACAAAAAAAGGCAAGTGCAGAGCAGAGTCAAAGGTTTTGAGCTTCTTAAAGAAACTGCCATGATGCCAATTTGTCTTTTTTCAGAACTGATGAAAGAGATGGTGAATGACAGACTTCATTTAGTTAGATGAGCTCGTGCAGGGGTAGGCACTCAGGTGCTTCAGTACCACTCTTCTGATTGTTCACTGCTGATTACCTGGATCTGGTACATTCAATCTTCCCCAACTTGACCCTACTTGATTTGAGATGGTATCTTCCAGCTTATGACTGACGGAACACACCTGACCCAGGTTATCAGCAGTGGTTAGGTTAGGGTAGAGGCTAGCCTGGAAGTTAGAGCATGCTATGACTCCGACTCTATAAACACAGATGACTCCCTCATTCGTCATGCCAATCTAACCAAGGTTTGATTGGTCACCAGTGAAGCAGACTTAAATCGGCACAAAACCAGACCTATTTGAATTTAAACAAAACTGAGATATTTGGTGGCGATTCCAAGTTCTGGTAAGAACAATGTTGCTAATTATCTCACAAACACTTAGATTTATCTTGTGGGCCCCCCTTGAAGTCCTGTCCTCCAGCTTGGGAATTATTTGGGGTTCTACATACTCAACACCAGTAATTCTTACAAAATAAATATATAAGGCTACGAATATATTACTGCACCTCTCACCGAATGACAGCTGGTATTGGTTCCCACAACCCTTAATGGGAAATGTGGTTAGGATAATGGAAGGATGGATAAATTACTGTGAAAAAGAAGGAAATATCTGTCAATAATCAATAACAATTTATAAATTAGTGGGAACTCTGCAACAACTAATCATGTATATAACTGTGTGAAATATTTGGATGTGGTGTGAGTGAGAGAAAAGATATGAAGAGCTTTTATGATAGTGTGTGAGGTTGTGAGGACCGCTGGGAGCTCATATTAAGACAGCAGTCTTTCTCATTAATATCACTCATATCAGATCAGATCAGGTATTTCTCAAGAGCACAGTTTGTTACTGACAGGCAGGGTACCTTAGTGTTATTCAGCTGGGCCAGTCCTGTACAAGCATTTGCTAACAGGAAATCCCCGCTCAGGACAGCCATCTTATTCCCAAACTGCATGTCCTTCAGCGGGCCGTCTGAAACTGTCCACTCTTTCAGATCGACTATCCCACGATGTACCAGGAACGCCGTGTGGATCAGCTCTGTGATTTCTGCCAAGTTCCTCTGGCTAAAAAACAGAAAAAATAAAGGGATACATTTAAAAATCAGAGCTTTTTTTTGGCTACAACTTTTATGAGAGGCGTTACAGAGGCTTGACAGATAGAGAGCTTTTGTTTTTGCAGGTTTGTCAAGTTTGAAACACTCATGGCATCAAATACATGTGTGCTTATCACAGAGAAATCAACTAGAACCAGGTTTATGATTTTTCATTTAATTCATCTAACAAAAAGGTAAAACATCTATTTAGTCAATAAAATTACCATATTCACAGGCTGGATTCTTGCTTTTAATTTGACTGAAAGACACAATACTGCTCCAAACTAAGACTCCTGTGATCTTTATCATACTTTCAAACTATTTGAAACATGCAGCAACTAAACAACTTAAAAGCAGAAATTACTGTGTATTTAAAAAATAATACATTTTCCCACAGCTACAATTTGTCTTAAAAGATAAGAAATTCAGTGTACTCAAGGGCAGAAACTGGCAGACATGTTAGACATCTTGTCACACAGCGTGTCAGGGGTTGTGTTAAAAAAAGGAATTAAACTTGTCATTAGCAAATAACAGCCATTCTTGATTATGAGAGAAAAGACATAAAAGTGGTCTCTGAATAGAGCCTTTCAGAGCAGCCTTAGGGAGGATATAATCAAATGTTGATTCAGTCATTGGTGGGGGATAATTAGGCCCCTCTCCATATGGAAGGAGTTCGCCACACTGCGACAGGAGGGATCCATCCAGACAGGGTTGGGTGCACTGATAGCCACTTACGACCTTCTTTCAGCCGCTGTGAGAACCTGATGAGCCAGTCGTCTGCCTCACGCTCCAACCCCTTCCTATACACAAAACTCACACATACACACACATCCACGTGTCTTGTAGCCAGGTAATTGCCATGTTCAATGTTGGCGTGGAAAAGATGTGATTAAAATTCAATAATGTCATCTATTCCAGCTCTCAATCACACCCATTGTCTGGTTGGTTTCTCTGCTCGGTGACGCAGAGTAACAACACGGTCGCCCCGAATGAGAGTTAATAAGTTCAGGGTTTAAATAAGAGGAAATTAACAGATTGACAGTCGTGTGTTCTCAAGGTGCCTTGGAGTGATGGCTCCACTCGACAGGTTTCAAGAAGAGAACTCATTGTTACAACAAGAGGAGCATAACAAAGAGCAGTGGATGATTTCAGGTCATAAAAATAACATTTTAATATTTATTCCAACTCCTAGGTCAAGCCCTATGGGGACTGTTTACATGTACTTGCTTTTTTTTACATGAGCCTAAAACAACAGAAGGAACTACATGATTGCAATAAGCATACATCTACTCATGCTTAATATCAAGACTTCAATGTGACAATCCAAGTTAAAAACACAGTTGCTTAAGGTGTCACAAGTCAGACAGGAGGAGCATTTCTTCAATTACCAGTGCCTATTTCAGACTACAAGTGAAGTATATGAAAACAATCCTCTAGCATGCTACGTACTAATTTGGGGCAAAGTACAGTACATTTTTGCAAAAAAATAAATAAATGATAAAACATGGGAAAGACCCAAGGGTGAGCGGTTCAATTCCCAGTCCCGGCAGGCTACAAGTTCGAGTTATCCTTGGACAAGACACCAATACCCTGAACCCTTGGCGCCTAATGGGGGCAGCCTGTCCACAAAAGAATTTCCCCAAGGGGATCAATAAAGTATCAATTATTATTATTATCAATCATCACAATTATGTATAAATTTAATATTTAAAAAACAAGTTGTCAGAATTATGGTACAATGGTCACAATTATACTGGCTTTGGCTTCAATGGATACTTTCAGTGTTGTCCTCACAGGAATGAACTGATATGATGAAACATATAATCACTACTTTGAATTAATTTATAAAATAAAGTATTGAACAATGGCACAAAGCACCAGTCTCCAAAAACCCAAATCAGTTGGACTCGAGCGTATACGCACCCAAAGCTGTGCCTCCAATCTAGCTGTCCTGATCAGTAGCAGTGGAGCTTGGGGAGGAAAAAAGGGGACAAGGGGGCTGGTGTATAAATAGCTTTGGTACCCAGTTGCATGGCAACCGATGCCATCTTGCCGAGGTGTAACGCCCCTCGCCACGCCCCTTGTCCTGACTGTTCTGTTCCATTTTCCTCCCTCCACAGTCTGCTTCACCATCAAAATACAGCCTTGCAGATCTGAGTGCGTCCCAGTGTGGGATTTAAAGAGGTGGCCTGTCCATTAGGTGGCCTGCATGATGTGTTCAAGGAATGGGTTTCATTTGTCAGAAGAAATGAAGATGTGTTGTGGCTACAAGTTGGACTATCTGTGTGTCTGTACTTATATGTACGTATTTATACAGTATATGTATCTATATTCATCTCACTATGTATCTCTCTATCTCTCTATCTATATATCTATCTATCTATCACGGTGGCGTTTTGGTGAATCATCAGTGTCAGGCAGCAGAGTGGGAAATGTTTTACAAATGCTGCCTGTCAGGAGGGAGGAGACTATCCCCCGGAGGTTTCAATCACCCTCCAAACCTGCCCCACCCCAACTCCCTCCATACTTCTATCTCGCCATCAGCAGAGGTGCTAATGAGCCCAGGAGAGGTGGGGGGGTAGTGCTGGGGTGAGACAGAGAGGGACCAAGGTAGTGCAAATGAGGTGATCAAGTCATGCTGTGTGCGCGCGCGTGTGTGTGTGTTTGGACCATCCATCTCATACGAGTGAGGGAATGCTGCATGTTGGAGTCAGTGATCCACCATCACAACGATGTGAGTGCCAGGTTGTGACACAAGTTGAGTGTGTAGCAACTCGTCCTGTTGTGAGACACAACGTGCCGCCACTGCACAGCCTCTCAGCCCGAGCAGGACGAGACTAAAGCGCTTCCACAACGCCTGGTTGATTCCAATTAATGCTAATATTAGGATGTTTCTGTACAGACACGGCTCCACTACACAAGCGTGCCCTGTGCCAGCTAGCAGTAAGAAAGAAGTCTTTCAGGCACCCAGCACACAGCCATGCCAAACACAGCAGTCACTTCTGGAAACCACTTGGCAGCCACCCATGTCCCTGTTCTGAGCTGCATACTGGTAGTTTATGTGTGAGTGAAAGCCAGAGAGGACCTGAGGGTGCTACCTGAAGCATTTTAACAGCAGTTCATTTACTCGCTTGTAACAAATAAATGCATAAATGTAGCTTGCACTATCTAATCCAGAAATTTCATGAAGCAAATTTCATTCCTTTACACCACATATAATCTACAACCATGATAGCTGCTCTGTGAGGCTGTGGAGCCCACTGTAAAGACCTGTAAAGAAACAGCACAGAAAACTAGAATTACTGCCTCATGGTTAAAGGTCTCTGCCTACCAGTCAAGTTGCAGTTTACATGCACGTCTGTCCAGACTCATATTCTGGACAGACAATGATGTAATGAACATACATGAGGTCACGGTAGCCTTGTAATAAAAATAAAAAAATAAAAATCTAATCAGTTCATCCTCAAGTGGATGTTTGTACAAAATTTGATTGATCAATTTGAATTCTTGTGATATAGCATTCGCAAGAATGGACAGCCATGGCAGAGGCATGGCTGGGACAAAAACTGAAATTTAAATTTGTTTCTGTACTTTAGTCACCAGAAAGGGAATATTACCCTGACACTATCATTAGAGTAAAAGTCAGGGAATGACCAAATTCATCAAAGAAGAGTTCGTCCTCTGGGGACCATAGGTATCCATATCAAATTTCATGGCAAATTTAACCAAATTCCTCGAATAGTTGCAGCCATCTTTAAGTAAAAAACAGCAGTGTGGACAGGGAATCACTAAAGTCATTACCATCCAGCCTATGGGAACAGTGAAATAAAATGTAGAAAAACGTGTACATCTTCCAGGGGCAGGGATACTTCACATGTTGGATGAAAACTCAAGGGATCACCAAAGTCATTAGTCCTCTGTGGACCTTAAATATCTCAATCAAATTTCATGGCAATGGCAAAATATCTTCTTAATAAGAAAAAGCAACAACTACAGTGTAGACACAAAGTCAGATAATAAAAGAAATGCTTGGAAAGTTTTCAAATTCACTACATTCCAAGTGTAACTAAGTAAAAGAAAATCAATCTTCCACCTGTAACTGTGGACGTATTGCAACTATACTCCATCATATTTGTGCGATGATGTAGTGCAGGGGTTGCTCACCCTGGTCCTCGAGAGCCACAGCCCTGTTTTTTCCCTCAACCATCCCTGCACTTACAGCTTGTGACTGGCTGAACACACCTGATCCAGGTAATCATCAGTCGGTAGGTCAGGGAGAGCTGGAAAACAAACAGAGCTGTGGCACTTTAAGACCAGGGTTAGCCACCCCTGATGTAGTGCTTCGTTTACAGGAATTGATATTCACAATAACCACAGAGGACAAGATAGAATTACCTAACACAATGACTTTATTTCACTATTTTGCCTTCAGCAGCCATGTAACAGGGACAAAAGTGGCATCACCTTTCTTGGTCTGCTTGCCATGCACATTTATGGGTCTACAATGCAATGTTACACATGTTTACTGCCCCCTGTTTTCTCCAAAGCAGGGAGCCTACAGATGTGGCTAAAGGTGTTGGTTCCCATACACCTCACTAAAACAATGCTCCATTCTTCCTGAAAATGACGTGAACAAAAATGATAATATGAATCATGGGAAGGTAGTGATGTTTCAGTGAAGGCAAAAGCTACAAGACCATCTCCAAGCAGCACGATGTTCCACAGATGCTAATATTATTAAGTGGCTTAAGAAAAATGAGAGTAAGCACTGAAAGCACTGAAAAACATACACAAGCTGACCTCCAAGATCAAGGTTCATCAAACCTGAAAGAACTGGGGGGAACTAACATTTTTTATTTGTTGTATGATTTAAAATAATATGTTGCATCCAACATCAAAAGCAATATGTCTGTTCTAAACAGAACAGAGAGTAGTGGACGCCAATTACTTTAGCCAGTTTCAATTTATTTCAGAGAAAATTGTGTTTTATTTTTAAGTGGAAGGAGACAAACACTTCCATGTCTAGAAAGCAGCAGAAAGATTCTCTGCTAATGTGTGTTTACAGATGTGATGTAATCGCAGTGCATTTGAATTACAAGCATGGCTTTAATGTGTTTAACTAAAATAAGTGGTTTGGTGAAAACTAACTGTGATGTGATATGGCCATCATGCTTCCAACCACATTCAATAACCGTGATTAAATTTGAAAGACACCATCTAAATTTTAAGGAAATCCTCAAGGGCATAATATGTTTCATACAGGCCAATCAGTCCTAATTAGCACAAAAGAAATAGCAACTAATTCCATTTCTCCATCATGCTGATATGTGCACCATCTAGATTTAGAAAATCAAACAAGCAGAAATATTCAGGAAGTGTAAGGGTGTTTTTCACAGCTGAAAGTTCAAACCAAAGACCATGTTTGTCCACATCTAAACTGGTTAGTTTCTATTTCACATTGCAGTTTTGGATCTGACTACAGAATTTGCATGACATACTTTTGTCCTACTGTCATTGCCTACGTGGGCTGCGTCTCCCTACACTCCCACACTCTGATGCACTGCTGCCGTAGTTTCTTGACTTTTAAGTGGCATTTCTCTCTTGTTTTCTACCCCTCCCTCTCTCTCATTCTCTCAGAAAAAAGAAACATTACATGTTTAGACAATCTTATGCATTTTTTCAAGCTGTGTCTTTATTTCTTCCTCAGACTAAACTGAAATGAAATATCTAGTCCCCTCCTCTCCCCAGGTGCTTCTGTGGCTCATTTTTAATTCTTTTCCATTTTCTTTTCTTTTTCTATTGTATAAAGGGTGATGATAGACCAAATTCTGGTTCTGAACCCCCAACTCAGTGTCAGTGATTTTAGGTGAATTACCTGGGGTAGATGCCGCTGACCATGTCCTGAGCCAGGAGACTGGAGGCTGTGTGGCTTGGCCCTGCAGCTTTAGACAAGAGCAGGACTACCAGTCCCCTCATCTGAAGGTTGTTCTTGCTGTCGTACACAAAGCCCCTGCATGAAAACCCCATTGATAGATCAATATACAGATAGGCATTTCATCAAAAGCTTCTCATTTATTGTGTTTTGAGCAATGTTTTCTTCCTTTTAACACATGGGGTTCAAATTGCAAAAGTTCAAAAGACATTGGACACTTCACACACAAAATAGCTCAAACATGCAAGTAAAGATGATAATAATGAGCAAATCCGTAAGATTTATCAAAACGAGTTGGTTTGCAAACATCCACAGTTAGGTGCAGCCTAAAAAGCAACCAGAAAATTGCAAACAACCTGATAGAACAAGTCTTGTGGATGACAACAAATTTCTTTACGACTGCACAGCAAGTCAGGAATACACTCCAGGGTGTAGGTGTCAATGATCAAGAGAAGAATTTCAGACCATAACCTCACAGGAATCACCACAGGATGCAAACCCCTGGTAAGCCTAAAAAAAACACAAAGTCTAGGTTGCAGTTCACAAAAACACACAAAAAGAAACTGAGTTCTTTAAAAATGATGGAAACAGGTAAGTGTGAAGAAAATAAGCAACAGCTCATGACAGAAAACACCACCTCATCTGTCAAACATGGTGTTGGTTCTGTTATGGCTTGGACATGTACAGTTGCACTAGCACACTGGCATCTGGAACTTTTTTAATGGAAAAACTGTATGAAAAACAAATTATTATTCAATGCAGATTATTCTTATAGAACTTTGAACACATCTGGAGATCTCTGAAGACACAGTATGTAACTTTTTTGAGTATTTATTTACTAGAAATATGACGATATACGAGAGTGGATTGATTTAAGTCTCAAGCTAGCACTAGTTTACTGTAAGTTCCACATTGTAGCTTTAAATATTAATCACACATTGTGAAAACCTTTGTGTATTCCTGACAATAGGAACAGACTGTAACAAACTGAGTGTCAAGTTTACAACAATGTCACTGATCACATATTTTCAGTAAAGTTCACTGTATAGTCCAGTTTTGTTAAGAAACAAGATGAAACATATAGTATTTATGTTTCTAAAATGGTTTGTTACACTATTGCGTTGTTGCGTTTTGAAGAAGCTGGTTCCAGTTTCACCTGTTTCCACTGCCACACCTCACTCTGCTTCAATGAGCAATGTTTAGGAACCAGCTAACAGCCAAAATGCATAGCTGATTAAGCAAAATGCAGGCTCTATAAAATGGACTGTGAAAATCTGCCAAGAGGCTGCAGAAACCAAAACAATGAGCTGAAAGATGTCAAAACTCTCCAGAGCGCTGAAGAGTTGGGTGAAAATTCTCTGCAGCTTTGTCCTTGTGGACAATTCATGTCACATACACATACTAATTTGAGCAATTGTTAATATACAAATATTTAGTAAAGCAGATTTAAATTAGCTTTTTCTTGTTTCCATTATTAGGGAAAAAAGTGCTATTTCACAACATGTTTGTGGGTAACATACAGTAAGAGCTTCTAAGCTATTTGCTGTAGAGTAGTAGCATTGGTTTGGTGCTACGTGAACTCCTCTAAACAGAATTCAGGTCAGTGAAATTTATTAGAGACTACTTTGATTCTGATGAAAGCTGATCTGGACCAATAATAAACGTATAATGTATTGTGCATGAAAAAATGTATACAACAGCAATTTAATTAATAGAATCGCTGCAGGACTGTATTTTTTTCTTTGGGCTTGGGTTGTCTGTGTGTTTGGGAGGGTTTCTCCTACCCCTATGCCAGCAACCTTCTGACACATTCAGAGAAACACACACACACACACCCCCACAAAGACACACACAGAGTGCTGTGGTAGCAGCCTGCGTGGTGGGCAGATTAAATATCTTTTTACTCTCTCTGGGGAGCGGTTAGACAGAGCACCTCTAATCCTGTCCCTCTGGGAGCCCCTTGTGCCATGAATCACACTCTCGTTAGGAGCTCCGAGGCAGACAAGCGTCCACGCCCCTCCCCCCCACCCCAACCACTCGATGCCCAGACACAGGCCTCACCAACCCCATGCCTCCTACCTCTGCCTCCACCCTCTCCAACCCACCCCTGCAGCACAGGGGGAGGTGGAGGAACCCAAGACAGAAAATGGATGTGAGAGATAGAGCATGAAGAGAGGGAGGGGATGGAGAGCGGTGGAGGGAAGAGAGGCCAGACAGAAATGCGAGAAAAGATGACAGATGAAATATATGAGTGATTCACAATATTCTGGTTCTGAAAGGGAAAAAAATACATTTCCTGAACCTTGGTTGCTTCACCATAACCCCAATCTATCACAAAAAATACCTCGCAAGACGTTTGCAAACATTTATGACAAAGCTGTGTATGGGTATGTATGTATGTATGGGTTGTCTTTCATCACAGTTCAGGAGATTTATTTGTGGTCACTTTAAATCTTTACTCAATTGGAAAATAGAGACTGGTGCAGCAGCATGGCCCGATGAACAGAAAAGAGAGCGCAGAGAGCACAAATTATGAGGCTGCACTCCTCATGGGGAGTCCGGGTGAGCCAGTGGCCTGAGGGTGGCAGATGATTAATATTTATGTCACTATCCACACCGGCATACATCAATCAATCACAACTGCCCTCCTGCAAAGGGGTGGGGCAAGGATGATGTGGGGAAAAAAAAGAGTTAGCGGGGGCCACAGAGAGGGAGAGAGGGAGCGGAAAGAGAGAAATGGGATGCTGTCATTTTAAAGGGTTGTGAACAGGTCACCACGCCTTCTGCTCCGCAAGAATTCGGGAACTTCAGCCATCACACAAACGGGCTGGAGTTAATGCATGCAAATGCGTGACCTCACATGTGTGGTGTCATATTGATCGTCTGTGTGCCTTTTCCCAAGTCATGAACAAGTGAATGTGCCCAATATGGTTGCATTTTTTTCAATGGCCTATGTGCAGAAACCTTTACACGTCATAGATCATGATATGTTTAGAACGTCACCCAACAGCTTTGATACTCACATTTCTTAAAAGCCCAGCAGGTACGTTTGTTCTCATTATGTGGGAATGTGCCGGTTTCTCAAGATCCAGATAAAATGTGAAGTCGGTTTTGAAAGGTCCTGAAAACCCCTAAACCCTGCAGATACACATGACTTTCTGCTCAAGTTACAGTGATTTTGTTTTTTTATGTGCTCATCTCATTGTTTGAAGTAGGTGGGAACCAACCGGAAAAAGAAGATGGCACTCTGCGCTCTCTTTTCGCATTCATGATATGACCAGACCTACGCTCAGTCAATTAGTTTATCATCAGAAAATTAATCCTCAGCTATTATATTCAAATGGTTTTTTTTCCATTTAGTAACCAATTGTTTTTAGCTGGAGGAATTTCCTGTTTAAATGCTCAGACAGGAAGAGTGTGACTAAAATTATAATAATATTGCATTAACATTCTATATATTATTGTTATTGTGGGAAATTGACTGAAATCTTTTGATTTTTTAGAGGAATAGTGATACTGGTTACACTACACAGGTAAGGAAAATAAACACTGCTGCTTACTTGAATTATAATCCCTCCAAATGTAAGTATCACAATCACATGTAAATAGACACACATCACATAAAGTTTCTATATCATCATTTTAAAAACTACTTATTTAATTATTGTTAATGTGGTAATGTTTTCAGGTAGTTTGGTTGTGTTCATTGTATGTTTTAGCTTATTTTTAACTATGACTATAGATAATTGACCACAATGTTTTCAGCTACTTAGTGTGATCATTGAAAGTGAGTTTGTAAATGAAGATTCAGCAGCATTTGTACTAAACATGACACTGTCAGTCAAACCTTGATAAGGCAGATTATCTGGTAAATGATTAATATATAATACATAACATATGTTTTTTTTTTGGTTTTTTTACTTTAACTCTGAAATGAAGTTTTCGTGGGCTTTAAGTCAAAAAATGCCAATACTGAATGATCATTTTGTAATGATGTGTCAATTCTGCACATTAGAAAATGTGGTGGCTTAGTGTTTTTGTCTCCTCAGCAAATAGTTCTTGACTTGATCAAAGGTATAATTCAGTCAATCTCATCAATTCTTTCTCCTGTTTGTCTAAGTTGCACCAGTAAAGCTGAGAAATAAGTTTACTTTCAGCATTCATTCAAGTCCACACTGAAGCAGACAGAACTATTGTGCCTGAGTTAAAGACAGTTTAATGGTCACTATATTGAAAAAGGTACAGAAGATCAAAGACAAGGCTGCCAAAAAAAGGGTCAGAGAAAGCAGCAGTAGAACTGAATCAATTTCTCAAGCACTGTCCTTAAAGCAAGTAAAGTTTCTTCTCCTGGGCCGCAGTCCCCTCGATGTAACTCCAGACTTTGGGGCAAAGTTAGCTGAGCTGCAGTTTTTGAGAATGAAAGGAAAGGAAAAACCGAAACCCCACTCCACGAGGGTCTGCCTGTCTGCTATTGTGGATATTTTTATCTGCTGTGTGTCTAAGGCAGAGACACAGTGGGAAATACGAACCAGCCAACCCAAGATGACAGTGAGTAGTCAGACTGTCAAGAGGCCTGCTCCCCCCACCCCGACATCTCACCACCCCTCCCCTCTGCTACAACACCCAAATGGATTGTCATATCAAATTTAGGTGTATAGGTTATTACACCCTTGGGTTCCTGTTTCCAACACACCCGTCTGGATGGCGGGATTGAGTTTGAGGAGTCACTCTTCTCGTTCTCTTGCTCCAAGTTCCTGATTTCTTTGATAAAACATTAGAAAGCTTAAGTAACGCCTACAATAAGGTGATGTAATGATGCTTGGAAGATGTGACCTGTTCGTGCTCCTCCTTCATCAGTATACCAGCACTGGCTTTGCAGTTGCATCATGTATCAGCTTTGTGCAAAACAGCTAAATACCACAGGTCTGTGTAAGAATGGAGTCATCTAATCAAATTGACTTATACCCAAGTATCCAATAAATTAGAACATTTCAGATGTAACACAGGATTTTTCTTGTCTTTTTTTTTTTTTTTTACCAAACTGAGATATGTAAAAGACACGTTAGTCTCAGCAAAAGTGCAGAGTTGAACAATCTGTCATTCCACTTTGGTTAAAAATTTATTGGAATATGTCTTGTAAAGTGCAAGAAAAAACAATTCATGATCTAACAGGTTCAACATGTCCACACAGAGCAAATTCAGTGAAGGTCCCCCACTCTCCTTGTTATTCTGTATATGATCTGTTAAATTGTTATCAGCTTTACTTTGTTTCTGCCTCGAGGGAGTTCTCCGTTGCTGTGTTTCTAATAAGCTCGTTGCATTCAACGAAGGAGCTGCACTTCATCAGTATCATGTGATGAGTCGCTACTTCTCATCACTGCAAATCACACAGAGTGACTATAAGTATTTATATGATATCTTGAGGCGTCAATAGTTTAGACAGGATTTCTTTTTTTTCCTTCACATCATGTCGCTAGAAGAAAGAACGAGAAAGAAACTGACTTTGCACATCCAGTGCATCTATATTAGAATCAAAACTGTTTTTTTTTGGGCATTCCTGCTTTCAAATCCCTTCTCAGATCAATTAAGTTCTGCATCAAAGCAGATACTGTAAGTGCATCACCAGTCTTTCACCACCTCCAGTCTTCTTATATTGCTGGTGCTGCTTAACAGAGGCTTGCTTCTGAGTTTCATGACCACCAACACTGTACTCCATCTGTGCAGAATTACTGGTTATTACAAAATGAATACACACAACGCAGCATTCTGGCAGCTGTCATAAGAGACACCAAACATTGACAAAATACCTCCTCTGATTACAAGCAATTGATGTATGGCCTGATTAAAGAGAATGATCTGAATGCCAATGTCTTCTGGGTTTCATATTTAAGTAAGAAGCACAGACTACGCTCAGCTCTAACAATACTGCTAAAATATCCTCAGAAAATATCCTCTAGACTTAAGTTATATTGAGTAGGAAGGAGGTCATTTTACTCTAAGTGTTTATTATTGTTTAAACCGGCGTATTTTCAGCAGTGTTACCTTGCAGTGTTGAGTAAAGGGTGCTGAGTCCCGACCAGCTTCCTGACGTGCATGGCAACGTTACTGAGTTCATCACTGAGCAGACAGCGAAGACTCATGAAGGAGGTCGGGTATCCGACGATCTTCTCCGCATCGGAGACCACTTTATTCCAGTTTGAAGGTCCCGAGCTGGAGAACAGACTCAGTGTCCTCTGTCCTCGGCTGGACAAAGCCGCGCAGGACAGTCGCGACCACGCAGCTGGAAGCATTTTCTCTAACGTCAATGTTTTCTCTAGTTCGACATAGTTACCTGGGGTGTCATACAGGTACTTAATACCATCTTTAAACTATATCACAAGATTCAACCGCTAACGTTTTGACATGTTCTTCAACTTATATTGTTAAAAAAAAACATTTACTATACTATAAAACGTAGTATCCTAACAAACTTAACACAATGTCACTGTGAGAATAACTAGCTATCTTTGACAACACACGACCTGACACTGTAAGCCGCCATCTTTAACACGTAATATGTTACGTTCTGAAACGTCACGACGGCTATTGCCAAGTTCCGATCCGCCCCGTCTACGGAGAGCACTTCAGGCCAAACTCGGTTAGAAAATCAGACAGTTTTATTTTACCTTGTTTTATTAATCAAAACTTCACACTGTTACATCATGGCATGAAATATTTATACATTTTTAGACACAGTGCTTCATTCGGCACAGATAAGATTTACAATATATCACTTTAACTTAGTCAAATACAAACTTTTATTGCCTATTTGCCTTACACCTGTTGTCACAGACCACTACTGGAAATAATGAGGCTCTGTCGCAATCAAAAATCAAAATCAAATCAAATAGCCTTTTATTGTCAATTCACTATATGTGCAGAACATACAGGAGAATCGAAATGCTGTTTCTCTCTCATCTTCGTAGTTCTATACAGAATAAAAGTTTTATATTACATATATAAGTATAAAAGTATAAACATAAAAGATAAATGACATTAGAATCAACTTAAAAAGTAAGCCTATGTAATTACGTCATTGTTTTCACATCAAGTTAGATTACTGTAAATCAAAAACATGCTTACTGAGATTTTACCTCAGTGTAGAAACACTGGATAGTTCTGCTGGAACTATTTACACCTTTTTGTCATGGCAAATGTCAGATAACAAAGCCATACATTTAAATTTCATGCAGCCTACTTCCAACACTATTCTGAGGTTAAAAATTATTTGAATACCAAAAAAAAAAAAACTATGGAAAATGAGCTCCCTGATGTTGCAATTCATGTAACACTACCTTTGTGACAATATAACAGCTCCACAGTGTGATGGGTAAAATGGCCTGGCAGCCTCAGTTTTAACAATGCTTTCATTGAATCCCACTCTATCGGCCTATTACTGGACTGGAGAGTCCAGTCTGTCAAGGATAGCTTATACAACACACTGCAGTCTACTCTGCTGGACAGAGTTAGAAAAAAAATAACCATACTGTATATTTATGTATTATGGTGAAAACTGCAACTTTTTATGGAGCCATCCATTATCAGCATCATAGTGTCCAAAGCGAAAAAGCTGGAAACACTTCTTGAGTTTTAGAAATAACTGTTACAACAAAATCTTGTTAAAAATACAAAAAAATGCAGCTGATGCTTTATGGAAAATTTCTTCAGTTTCTTATTCACACAGCTTGATACTTTTTATTAGCCTCCACCTACATTAATGAGCTGTATATCATCAGAATTGTTACAGTTACATTACACTAAACCAAACTGCAGCGGCTGAAGGAGCAGCTTAAAGAAAGAATCTGGTGATGCAGGTGCACCGCTGGTTCACAAGGCAAGAGCAGCAGTGTAACACACAAATCATCTCATGCTGACCTCACAACACGGTTCACAGCTCCTGTTCCTGCTGATTTTCCGCCTCAAATGGGTGTCACTGTGCCATGAGCAGCATCACTGGCCCCCTCAGTGGCTTTCCACCTGCCGACTCATTGTAATTCCACTTAAAGTCAGAGGGTAGCATGTCACACACAGTTGCATGTCCAAAGCAAAAAGTGTTTATTGAAGGGCTTTGCATGTGTTTTAAATGACAGGGAGTACATTATATCACATTAACTGTTTGAAACTACTGGAAAACAACATAACGTGGGCACTGCAACAGCAATTGCAAGTTGAGGCAACTGTTGGACAAGAGTTCATTGAGAAGTTGGTTGTGACCATGTTCAACATTACTAATTGCAAACTGCTGTGAATGACACCTTCATCTTGTCTCCTGCAGATGTTTTATAATGACAGAACTGAACAGTGGGGTCCCTGCATGTTTAATTAGAATAAATGTTCTGTCCATGTTACTGCTGAAACCCTATAGGAGCTGTACCAGAATGAAAGCTCAGACACCTGCAGGCTTATTTGCACCACGTTACCTGTGGGAACAACCTGAAAAAAGGGCCACTCATGGAAATGTATTCAGTTATTACAAAGTAAACACACAAACTTACCAAAAAAAGTTTCCTTTGGCCCCAAGGGAATTTCCTCTCATTCTGAAATCAGATTTATTTTAGGCTGCACTTCTCTGTTTGCCCACATTCTCTTTTTCTCAGCAAAGAAGACACCAATATACATTATCATGCCATCATTATGCACATACTCTCAATGCTTTTCACTATCCTCCTTTTGCAAACTAAATAGAGCTGTGATTTTTAAGCGCTACACCCACTACAGACATTCATCCACAGACAGATGAATGAGTTTCTGCACTGGAACTGGCAGACTTGACTTCAGTTTGTGGTGTTAAATGACTGAAGCAGTGGAGTGTGTAACTAAAGACTGAATTTCCTTATGACCAACAGCAGTATGTTGTAACACTCCCCTGAAGGAGGATGACTGTGTGTGGGCACCTGTTTGCTGCTTACAGACTGTCACCAAGAGGGAGCAGCGCTGGGCTAAGTGGATGTGACTGCTCTGATTGCACTCCATGGGAAAAGCGAGAAAGAAATAGCCTACCTCTGATCACCAACGCGTCATATAATGTTTCAGCGGACGCCCCTCCCCCTGTCTCGTTTTTTCCCCTCACTCAACCTCTCCTTTGACTCACAGAGGCGGCTCACCACTGGCGCACGGACCGTGGAGGATACGGGCAGAAGATGGCTGACTTAGCCGGGCACTGCAAGCCCTCGGTGGCATCACCAGCGTTACACGGGCCGCTGAAAAGCTGCAAGACACCCGCCGTCTGGCGACTGTAAACAGCTGCCGCTGCCTCTCTCACCCCCTCCCCGTCCCTCCTGTCCCCTTCCTCACCGCAAATATTGACAGAAGTATTACAGAGAAATCATGGCAGAGATGGAAAAAGAGGGCAGACCTCCGGAAAATAAAAGAAGCCGAAAACCAGCTCACCCGGTGAAAAGGGAAATAAATGAAGAGATGAAGGTAAAGGGGGGATCTGTGTCCAGCTGCATGTGATTACGCGTGGAAGCAGAGTGGTGTGTGAGGAGCATGCATGTGTGTTGAAACACTAACCAGGCGTTCTCTGTGACAATGTACAATACACCTAAGAGCAACTGGCTGCATGATAGTCAAACTTTGATTGATTTATTTAATTTGATTTTCTTTTTCAACCCAAGTTCTATTGTCATTTCCAAGCTGAGCGCCAGCCTCAGCAGCGCACCCTGCCACTACACCGCCGTGCACAGCGGATGCGGCACCCATTCACTGCTACTATTCCACGAGCAAGTTTTGAATCAGAGGAGGATACCGTGTGCGTTCTTGACGCTTCATGTCCCAATTTCGCCGTTTGTGTGCCCTGCCTTTCGTGGCTTATCCAGAGTTAATGGAAAATCCAGTGCGTCAGTGAAGGCGTCAACAGTGCCCCTACTATTACTATTAATACTGTTACACTACGGCACAACGCAGGGCAGCCAGTGTGCATAATTAGTATAAATCAATGGGGGAACACTCACATATGCCACGATGCGTTTACGGTTCCGTGTCGACTGTGTAGGTTTGCCTCTGAGTCGTGGTGTGTGTTTGTGTTTATGTGTGATCCAGATGTGCATCTGTGAGCTTTACGCACTCGACAAGAGCACATTGTCTCCTGTGCTCGGCCTGTGCGGTTCTAACCCAGCATCCAGCCGCACGTCGTTTCTCTCCGTGTGTGTTTGTTTTTTTGTTTTTTTGCTCGGTGCACATTGTGATATTTGAGCCCTGAGCTCCGTGCGGTTCATTGTGGAGAAAGAAAGTGTTCCTCGCATTTGTGTGTGTCTGTGTGTGTGTGTGAGAGAGAGAGAGGCAGTGTGTCCGCTTTGTCTTCATCTCTTCATTGTTTGTACACATTTGGCTGGAGACACATAAGCACCCGGTGTGTTTGCTGTGATGGATGGATAGGCAGGTGATCACACCGAGAATAATTGTGGAAATAGTGATTTTTCGGCTGGCAGAGGAGGGTGCTGGCTTTGAGCGAGTCTTGAAACAGCCCTAGAATAAAGGCTTTTTGTATTTAGACCTATCCAAAATGCCAGCCGCGTTCATGTGTCACTGCTTCTTCTCTGTTGCTTTATAAAAGAATAAATAATGTGGATTTTATTGTTGACAGTCTAGATGGTGTGTTGGCAAGCTCAGCTGCCAAACATGCATTTATTATGATCATAAAGCAATAAGGGGCAGTAAAGTACAATAATGTTGCATGATAATGTGGATTATTAAATATATTTTTCAGAATAATTTGCTGTATGTGAAGTATTTACTATGTGTGTTCCATTTAGTTGCAGCATGAATAGATTCATAGCATTTCAGATTGAATACTTATTGTAGAGTTGTCCTTGCTTGTTACCTAAAAATGTACTGAAGGTGGAAACAGATTTTTAACTGATTGAAACTGGAAATATTCCTTGATACAATTAAAATATTTCAGTTTCTGGAGGAATACAGTTAACATTGCATCCTTCTGGTTGCCTGGTGCTGATGACACAAGGGGGGTGGGGGGGTGCTGCAGGTTGGGGGTGTCATTCAGGGTCCCTCCATAGAGAAATTTCTGTATTTCTTATCAGGACAGTACTAGAGGCATTCTCAGCGGAGCATTAAAAATGGTCAAAATATTTATGAGCCTCCTTAAGGCACAGCCAAGAGTGTTTTTTTTTAAATTTGAATACAAATCCAGATTTAATTTAGACATTTGCTGTTCTAACAGAAAGGAAAATATCAATCTATTTAGTCTCCTCTGATAGTTTATCACATTGATCAAGTAATTATATGATGTCAGTCATCAGTCAGAAATGATGTTTTACTTGCAGGACTGTGTGTTTTGCGCTTTGACTTGACATTTCTTAGAATAGGTTCTGGAGAGCTGACATGTCAATTAAACATCTCATTTGATGGAAGCCGCTTCATTTGTCATCGTTTTTATGTGCAACTGCAGTCTAGTAACAGCAATCAGTCAAGTGGTACAGCTGAGTTTTGACTTTGAAGACACGCCTGACCAAATTAAAATGCCATTAGCTTGGGAATTTTGACATATGTCAATGCAAAATGTAGCAAATAGCCTGGAGCAGATATAGCGTTGTATTGATGGTGCATAGGAAAAACAACACTCTCCCATGACAACTCCAGTGTCTCCATCAGGACCAGGGGAAGTTAATGAATGGAGCAGCAGATGTGGTTAAGCTGTCAAAACACTTTCAAAGGCTAAACAAGTTTGCAACCTTGAAATTCATCTCCCACTCTACACACACACACACTCACATACAAGTTAATACAGTAACTGCAATTTAAAGCAAGTTTCTCTAATGCAGAAAATAAATGTCACCTATACTGTACCCTAATACTGTGATTATTACAGTAAATTAAATATGGTTTAATAGTTATTGGTGTATCTACTGTGACATGATTTGAGGTTATTGCATGTATTACACTTAGGTACAAGGTCAAATGCAAACCTGGACCTAAGATTACAAACTGCACGTTTGCAGTTCATTAAGACTATGCACTATTGGATGCATGTTGGTGTGGCCTCCTCGAGAACAGCAAATCATTTGTGAATTAAAGAAAATCTCAGATTTGTCTATTCCAATAATCAGGATCATAAATATTCTCAGTTTGTTTCCTTCTCTTCTATAGATTCTCTCATTTTCAGTATTTCAGACCAAAGCTTGAAGGAAACACGTACACAATGTGCCCTTGTGAGGGATCATACGCCTCTGAAAAACCAAACAGTCTGACAGTGTTTCCTTCATCTGTCTGCTTAATGTGTGCCATGGTAAAATAAGCCCCAGTGAGTAATCAAGGAGAAGGTGGAGTGGGCATGGAGGGGATAGGAGAGAGTCGGCTAAGAAACAGGGGAGAAAGGAATGTATACAGCGCTGGGCTGGCCAGGCTGTAAAAACTGTAACCTGAGTGTCTCCGCTGGATCAGATATCAAGGAAAGTAGAGGGAAATGAAAGCAGAGGAGAGAGAGAGGCAGAGGAGGAGAGAGGGAGCAGAGGAGTGGAAAAGTGGAGAAGGAGGAGGAGGAGGAGGCAAAGGGAAACTTGGCGTGTGGATTCGGGAATTTTATCACGGTGTACTGTGACCTGCTCTGGTTTCTACCCGCACGATATCCAGTTCCCACCATCGTCATTACCACAAGCTCCACTGACGATGTCTTAGTCGAGGGAAACAAGGGGGAAGACTGGAGAAACAGGATTTTAAAGATTTTTTTTTTTTAATTAAGCTCCTGAAAATATGGCAAAGAAGTGGCAGCTTGTGAATTGTATTTGTACATCATGATTACATCATGAGTATAATCCACTGCACATTTAAATGTAAACTTACAAGATGACTGTAGGCTGTGTAAAACCACAGTCTTGTCTTTAGCTGTGTTTCTGACCACTCTTAAAGGGCATTAAATGGCTGTTTTCCCACTGGTGGTTTATTCTTTTTGAAAGTGC
Source organism: Sandelia bainsii (assembly GCA_032362345.1). Lineage (NCBI taxonomy): Eukaryota > Metazoa > Chordata > Actinopteri > Anabantiformes > Anabantidae > Sandelia > Sandelia bainsii. Next base: position 16,978,136 of record JAUMHL010000004.1, read on the forward strand.
ACCAAAATATCATCAGTATATCAGAGGTCTGACCCATACAGCAATAAAGGCAGCAGTAGAAGCGGTGCAGTTTAAAAGCCGACGATACTAAAAGCCTTAATTGTTCATAATATTCATAGGATCATACACTTTCTATGTAGAGGTGTCAGTTTGTAAGATAGACCAAGCTCCATCCAATACAGGCTAATATTGACATGGGCTGTTTGAAATATTAGAAACACCTTTCAGCATATTGTGTGACAGTGACCTTGAAGTTGACTCAAAACCTCTGTGACATGCTGTCAACTGAACATAATGAGGATTCATTACACTCTTGATGAATTGGAGTGCTCTGGATGAAGGGCCACTCACTTTTAGAGGTGGCAAACTCCTGCCTGCTGCTGGAGGTAGAGAGCAGGCTAATGCAGCACGTGCTTTTGATAGTTCTGTAGCTATGTCTCCATTTCCCCAAAATGATAATTACGCTGTCGTCACATGACCTCAGAGGAATAAATCAGATCCATTAACATGGTACAAAGTTGTGTAGTGTTAGGGCGACCTTGCAGAGCAACTTTGGGATGTTAGATATGTTTATTTATTTATGTCTACTACAATTGCCCAGAAGAAAAAAAAATGGAAATGGATCAATGGCACTTAATGTACTCACTAATGGTCACACAAACCATGTTAGCATCTTATATGTGAGGGTATATCAGCATTCTACTTTTACTTACTTACTGCAGAATGAATGAGTTCAATAAATAGTGCACAACTGGACATATTGAATACATTAAGATTCATAGGATTCATACTCTGAGGACCATGACTATTCAATGCATATGAAATACAAGGTGTTGGTCAAAGAAAATGTTTTGACTCAGTGTTCTTTCCAAATGCCAGGTCAGAAAGGGTTACTCATATTGTTAGCAATCCTCTGGGGACCATGATTATTCATTTTGAATTGTATTTATTATTTATTTTATTGTTTTAAAGTATATGACAAGTATGCTTGTCAAGATATTTGTACCAAAGTGATAAACAACCTGAACTTTCCATCCTGAGATCATGCAGTTTTGCACTTTTCTGGCTTGACACATCAAAATCTTTGCTGGGCAACTTCAGTTATGAACTGTAGTTCCACTTGACCTCTGTTCTGTCGGAGGTTCTTAAAAGCAGTTAAGCTGAATAAAGCTGGTGAACAGATAAAAAGACCATACCTCCAGTGTAACATATAGACATCTGTACCTGCCTCTGTCGCTCCACCGCCTCTTCCTCCCCAGCTCAGCCAGAACCAAAGTTGGTGCCGCTGCTTTGATGAGCCGCCAACCAGGATTAGATTCCACTCCCACTTTCTCAAAGTAGTAGGGTGACACAGAGGACAGGATGGTAGGAAGGAATGGGAGACACAGAGAGATGTAGTGTTTTTGTCTCCGTGATGTGAATATTAGCTCCATCCGTTTTACTCTGGAGTTCAGGCTGGGTTATGCTCCAACTCATTTGTTCAAAAGGAGGATTTTCTCCTTGATGAGTTTTTCTTCTCAAGGTTTCATCCTTGGAGTTGGGCTAATTGCTGCTGTTGTGCTTGCCAACTGGTGCACTTTGAATCTGTCATAGCACCATCTCCTCTTGGTTGATTGTTACAAATTGACACTGTTGCCCACAGTGACTGTAATCAAAGAACATCATTTTCTGTTTCTTAGTTAAGGAAACGTACATCTTCCTTACCTGAATAATTTAAATTATTCAGAGAATTGTGTGGGACAAGAATGTAGTGTAACATCTGATGTCTTTTCACACCTACAGAGTATTTAGGTGTAAAAGTAGTATTCAATTAATCCAGACTACATGTATGTGATATTTGGAAAGAACTGTCCTCGTAGTTTCATTGGAGAAAATGATTTGCTGTTTCAGTTACAGCTGAAGGAGATGTGAAATTCCATGAAAGCATGTACATTAGGTGTCTCTACAGATGACATGAGTATGTGTATAAAGCTGTCAGAACCAGGTTTTAGCTCAACCCAGGAAGTGATACTAAATCTGATTTACAGGAACCTTCAGTCAGAGTGAGCACTGCTGTCCCTCATCATTGTTGGAGCAGGAGTGATGTTACATCTGCATATGTGAGCTATCCTCAGTTCCAGCCTTTGCTGCTTTAACCACTATTTTTAAATACCCTGGTGAAAGTCTCTTAATTGGACTTTAATTACTGTAAATAATTGCTATAAATCCTTTCACAGTTGGATGCTTTCACCTTGATGACCCAGATGTTTGCACACGTGTTTGCATGCTTTGCACTGAAACGTTTCTGCCGTTGCAGTACATTTACTCTGTGTGTGGTTTCTGCCACACCAGGATGCTTTGACTTCACCCATCACTGACTCAGACTGTGCCCTACACCTTTGTGCCCCATCTACCCACTGACCATCCCACCACTGTGGTATTTCATAACAGACAGATCGATAACTTGTGTCATTCTTCATTAATAATGCCGTCCCAGCATTCAGACTACGTCTTCTTCTAGATGTGGCACATTCCCTTCTGCACAGAATAGCAGAAACTAAATGCTCTGTAAGAACAAAACAGAACTGAGGCTAAACTAATCCTAGAGCAGCATTACTAGTCTGAGATACAAATACAACACATCATGAATTTCTTTCTAAAATGCTTAGAAATGGAGGGAATGTGCTGATGAAGCAGGAGAAAATCTGCCTCTGTCACTCCTATACTGTGCCACAGTGTCTCAAATATGCAAAGAGATACTTCAACCTCAGTCCACACAAGTGTGTGTGTGTGTGTGTGTGTGTGTGTGTGTGTGGGCTCATTCCCAGTTGTATCTCCCTTACTATAATACCACTGTAAGCAATATCCAAACTGCGCTTTGTGTTGGTGCTTTGTTAATTGAATTTGTATCAAGTAATTGAGTCAGTGGACCAACCTGCAGTCTGCAGCTTGTAGACACAGACGGGCTCCAAGCTGAGTGTCCACAAACGTGTGAAGAACCATACAAGCCATTTGTTTTTTGTGTCCTTTTTCTTAGAGCTGAACAGGAAATTTTATTGTGAAAATCCTCATCTGAGAACTTTTATAGTACATTCACTTGATTTGCTCAAATTAAATTAAATTCAGCAAATCACATAAAAGAGTTATTTAAACTTGTACTGAAGTTGCCCAGTGCACATGTATTCATGTCTTCAAACCTGGCAACAGTTCCATTCATTTCACTAGCATCTTCACTTTACTTAGAATCTACAGCAGAGGCAGAAATATTTGAGAAAGCAGAAGGCATACTGTACGATTCGGCTAACAGAAAATGCTAGATACTAGTTCTTTTTTAGATTAATAAAACAAAATTAAAAATACTCATAAGCATTCCACATGCAAAATGCACAAACCACTCAGCAGTATGTAAAGTAATTCAAATTGTAATTAGATTTAAAACATTTGATCATTACTATATAAGTTGTTTAAACTCCAACGTTAGCAGCTGCAACATCACAGCGATGAATCGTTTAATGCATCAAATTCATTTTCATGAAACCAGCCATTCTTTGTAAAGAGTCCTTTCACCTTTGGTATTTCAAGTATTTTTTGAGCTAGTAATTTTGTACTTTTACTCAAGTAGTATTAAAAATGCAACACCTGTAACAAAGTATTCCTACACTTTAGTATTTCTGCTTTTACTTAAGCAAATGATGTGAATACTTGAATACACCTCCGTGACCTAATAGTTCAGATTAGGCCACAGTCTAAATCTGCTTATATCCCTTCTTTATCTTAGAACACAGAAATGGTTTGAAGACAACTTCACAGCACAAATGCGCATTACTTACTACACATATCTGGATGTGTATACAACCTGTTTTGCTGTTAAATGAGTTTGATCATCTAAGATCAATCCCTCTCTAACATTTCGACAGGAGCTGTTTGTAATGGATGGTTGATGAGATAATGTACAGGGTAAACTGGGACTGGCTATAAAATACTGAACTGAACTGACTCATGCCTTGTCAGTTTGATTTGCACCAATGGCAAAACAAGGTGAGTCATCTCCGTGGCAACATACTGTACAGTACATTGTGTTTGTCCTTGCAAACCTGTAATATGATTCGATAAGCCGCTGTTGTGTGCTAAATAATGCCCCATACTTAAGGCTAAATTAGTCCATATTCAGCCTCTTAAGTGTTTATTGTTATAAGAAAAATAAAAAAATAGAAAAAAGTCAGGCATATCAGGAAGAAAATCATTACAGATCTCCAAGGACCAGTCTTTTCTCTAAACTGATAGTTTAGTGACCTGTGACTAATACTTTATCACAGGAACTAAATAATTACAGCTGATTCATCCTCAGTCACCGCTGTGGTTTGGTTCCAGAAAGAATATTTTCATCTGTGTTTTTGTTTTTCATGAGAGCTGAAACATTTACCATAGTTTCGGGTTCAGTGGAGAGATGCTTCTGTGAACGTTCCAGCTGAGCGGTGCATGGTGATAATGGACTGTATGCATTAGCAGGGTTATAGTTTTGTGTTGAGTACAGTGTTTACTGTGTTGTGAGCGACTTTAATGGAGGACATACTTTAATGTTTCACCCGCATACAGGTTTATGTATTTTTTGCATATGTGCGCTAACTGTCTGCAGTGCATGCTGGGGCTGTTCTGCTCAAAGCAAATTTGATGCCACCTTGTCAGAAGACATGACACATGCTTTTTACTGTATCTGATTTCCCTAATTATCTGTGTCCTTTATTTATCACTGACGTTGTAATACTAATCGACTTTATTAGCATTTCTGCCGTGTTGTGATTGGTTCACTCTTTGTTTTATGCTAAATATATCAAGTTAAATGTAGCAGGTGATTAGCTCAGAGATTGTAAACAGGGATTAATTAGTGCTGCTAAACATTGTACGAGGAATCTCTCCAAAATGGGAATGTGTGTAAAATAATATATAGAAACATATTTATTTACACTGAATGAAAGGTGAAGTTATGGCTTTGATTTTTTTTTCACAAACATCAGATATAGTAGTCATTGTGGTATAAGATGATTTTAGCACCCTTTAGCTTTCAGGAGGTTTATTGCGCAAATTGGCAAAACTGTTGAGGACTAAGCCCCACTGAGAATGATAACTATACCATGCTGCACACATAAAAAGAAATTAATCAAAATTATAAATACAATATTTATACTGTGTGAAAAATGTGTGTAATCCTTGGTTCGTTTGGGTTCCTGAGCTTCAGGTGGAATAATAGAATGATCCATTTAATTCCTGTGTTATTTTATAAATACAGGGATAACATATTCAGTCAATCCAGAAAATAGTAAGAAAGACAGAAACGTCAGAATATCAGTAACAACATCAAAACTTATGAGCCAAACTGGTATCTCTGCTGTTACTGTATATTTACTGTCTTCTGTTCTGTTTTTCTATATTATGTCAGGTTTTCTACTTAGTCTGCTGTGATAGGGGCCATTAGTTTGTCTGGCTGTACACTGCAGTGTTTGGACCCAATCAGGTTCACCTGTGCTTACGAGGAAGACCGAGTGTGAAAACCTCCATCGTGGTTTTCTCCAGGCAAAGCTTGAAATTTAGAGTGGAATCGCAATATCTCCGCATAATTAATAGAAGAAAATGTAGTATTGTGGGCAAATCTAAGGAGCTACTGTTAAAGTTAAGGTCACATGAGAAGCACAATGAGTGCAACAAAGTAACCGATTGTTGCATTAGCTTTTTTATAACAAATGACCTGAAATAAACTTCATCCTCGTCCTGGGTAACATTATCCTCATGTGAAAGTATCAACATTTTCACAGGTTACTCATCTTCACTTTGCATCTATTTATTTACTACATCACTTTTTATACTGTGGCAGGTTATATTCAAAAGTGAAGTGTAATATTTATTTGTAGTTTGAGTGATTCCTGTATTTAGATCTCACCAGACGACTGTTTGTGTTGCAGAGTTTTGCAGAGAACACCATGAACGAGCTGCTGGGCTGGTACGGCTACGACAAGGTGGAGCTGAGAGACTCTGACAACCTGGAGATAGGGCAGACGCCACAGCACATCTCTGTCCTCAAAGGTAGGAAACTCTAACATTTGATGCTCTAGAGAAATGTATGAGGCTCTGTTTCAGGGCTTTAAACATACATTTGTCCAAGCTCACCTTAAAAATAGAGATGATGGTGAAAAATAACCCACTCAGTCAAACCTTAGACATCCTAGGCTCTTAAATTATTGCAGGATTTTCAGTTGAGTGCCGCAGCATCTCATCAGTTGTTCAGTAGTGCTGTATTTTGCTCTCCTTTCTAGAAAACTCGTTGCCAAAAATCCCAGCTTCAATAGAGAGTGGCGAAGGCTCTCCGGATCGAGCCAACAGCTCGCAGTCCTTGCCAGCCTCCAGGAACGGAGTCACAGAGCCCTCTGCCACCTCATCCACATCCACGCCCAGCACCAAGGAACATGGCAACCTGCCCATTATAGTGCCCATGATCCCACCACCACCACTGATCAAGCCCCCTGCAGGTAGGGTGCACGGACACTTTGTTGGAAAGACGCATGCAGGAAGTAAACTGAAATGTATTATATATATAAAGGTTTATACAAGTCCTTGTTTGTCTTCAACGTGTTGCAGGCCACCAAAACATGTATCAAATGGGCAAACCAGCTGCCTCCAGAGTCAGTTTACAAGGTTTCAACTGTTTTATGCTTACCCATGTGTGTATCTTGGCTACATTTTAAATTTCCTAAAAGATGAAGGTCATTTGCAGCCCAGTCCCTGCTGATATATTCACGCAAATGCCCAACTACCGACACTTAGACAGACACGATCTGTTTAAATAACCAGAAGAAATGTCATAGATTTCATCCACAGCTGCTCGACAGACAGATTACACCGGAAGTGTAAACCTACTTGATAATTCTCCAGCACTTAGAAAAAAAAAGCAAACTGAATGTTTATGTATTGTGAAAATGTTTTGTTCTTACAATGACCTGAATGCCTCCATATATCAGGCAGGGACAGGCGACTAATGAGCTAGCTACCTGCTGTACACCTTGTTTTCCTCCACCTGCCCAAGTGTCAATATTACCCCATCAACTCTCTGAGGAAATGTCCGCGTTCCTCGGCCAGACACAGGGCTTCATTATCCCTTGTGTGTGGTGTAGCACAGGAGGTTGGTGCACGCCGGCGGAGGGAGCAAGCCACCTTGGCATCGCCCAAGAGGAGTCCCCGCTGGCCCTGCCTAGGTGGGGAAACAGATGGTGCGGTCCCACTTAAAGCCCAGCACCAACCTGCCGACAACCCCCCCGTCATCCACCCCCTACCCCCACACATATGCTGAATTATTCATGTGCCCTGCAAAGTCTGACAAAAGACCTTTTGAGGTGCAGGTACGGCGGATGATGGTGGCATTTAGTATGGAGGCTGCATAATTACTGGCGTGGGGGGGGGGGGGGGGGGGGGGGGGGGGGGGGGGGGGGGG
>JAUMHL010000004.1:16992240-17062770 GCA_032362345.1 Sandelia bainsii
AAGTCCAGTTGCCATTAAAAACCGTTTTTTTTGAGATAACCATGACCTGGATGACTGAGAATCTTCACAGATATCTGCATAACTCCACATTATGTAGTGTGTCTTGTCTGTGTTGAGAGATGATTGATAATCTAACTCAGGCTGCTCACTTATGTGCCAGTTTACTGTATGCCTTAAGCTGCTGTATTAGTTTGTATGGAAGGTGCTGCTTCCTCACCGCTCGTACTACTCAATTATTCTGTCACCTCACCGTGCCTGCTCACTTTCATTCTCTTTTTCACTGTCCACTATTGATTGAGAGAAACAACTTTGCTCATTCTTGTTTTATAATGCTCTGCGAATCATCATCCCTGCGTGTGTATTTTGCTGGTTTGCATGGTGCAGCTCGAGTGGAAAGATACCAACTGAAAGGAAAGTTCACTGAGAATTTACTTGTACAACAGCTACAATCTTGACAGTTTGGGGGATTAAAAGCATGGAATTTAAATCTAGGATGGAGTTTTGCTTTGAGCTGTAGGTAAAATCTCCTCAACTGTCACGCTTTTACACGCAGCCGTATGGTTTCTCCCTCTATCTTACACCCACACATACACCGATAAACGTGCTTGCTCATTGGACACAGTGCCAAGATTAAGTTAGGCAATTAGCAGTGATGAATTACCCTCTGTGAGTGTGAAGCATGGCAGCAAAAAGCTGCAGGTTAGTGGATCCTTTGCTTTCTCATTGAGTCAGTCAGCCTTAAACATATCAGCCACATATCAGTTAGGGTTGGATTTTAAGTAGTGCACGCAAAAGTCTGTAAAAAGTTCACTGCTGTGACAACAACAGTGATAAAGCAATCTGCTTTTCTTTGCAGTTCGGTCACCCACTTTGAATGTCATCACCCTATTAAATGGCTGTTATCAGTCGTCACAGCTCCCATAATTATTTGTCAGAAGGGGAAAACTGCACCTATCAGCAGGCCAGAAGGTGCCTATCACTGATACTGTCCTTTCCTGAAAGGCAACCTCTAGTGGCCCTAATAATTATGACAAAGGCAAACATCAGGTGTTGTTGGGGACATCGTATATGATAAAGGCCTACTGAGACAACTAGAAGATACCCATATCTATGCACCCAAATGACAACTGATAATGTCCATTTTATGGGCTGATAATGAAGCAGGTGGTTTGATGGAGTCGCCTTTGAGACTGGTATGGTGGCTGAAAAGCAGCTAGAAGGAGAAAGTTAACATAGATTAATCTTGTGGCATATATAGTAGACATAAGCATAAACATATACCACTGTAATTATCTTTCTATGTCTTTAAACTTGATATAGGTATACACAAAAGCATGCATACGAAGGTCTTCCAGTACCGCAACATATAAAAAAGCAAGAAGCAGGTAGTGAGACTCCAGCTTGTTTTACAGTTCATTTCTGCCACAGCACAGGGCTTTTTGTTCACACCATGAAATTCCCCCCAGGAGACCCCAGACCTCCATCAGTGTCTTTCCCCAGGAGCTCCCTCCAGGCACGAGGGGGCAGAGTGCTGCTTCATGTCAGCCCAGAAATGTCACATCACCTAAAACACACAAACACACACACACACAAACACACACAAACGTCTGCTCCCTTACACGTGATTGCCTCCCTGCTCCTCAACACTCTACAATTTACTTGCATCTCCATCGGCTGCGCCCTCACACAACATGAATAAGAGAGAAGTGAGTGTCTGAGTGTGTATGTGTGCAACTGTGCCTTGAATCTGTATAAATGTAGCTGCTTGTGGAAATTTTGTGTGCGTGATGAAGTGTGAAATGTGTCTGCATATTGCAGCTCAGGCTCACTGGTGGTTAGGAAGCCTTGAGGCCTGCCTGACACAGCTTCAGGGCACAGAGAGGAAGGTGATTATCTCATAGCTGCCAGCTATTCAGCTCAAATAAAGACAAAAGTAACTCCGACTAACTAGGTGTTGAGATTGGAAAAGTGGAGCCACGCACATGAACTTGCATGCCTTTGTGTCATGTCTTAAACTTGTAGGTGGGATAAACTCGACTCATGCAGAACAGTAAAGAATGTACTTCATTTGTGAATTTTTTGTGTTGGTGACCTTAAGAAAGAAAAAGCTCTCTGCAGTCTTGTGAATTTCCTGGAATTATTTATTTTAAAGACGTTTGCCTCAGCAGTTTGCTCAAATACTTCTATATACTGTAGGATATGTTGCTATAAACCAAACCAAAAAATGCCCCAAACCATTTCTACAGTGCACTGCAAACAGAAGGGAGCCAGTCTTGGGATAGCTTTCCAAAGTAGAAAGTATACAAAGGTGTGTGTGTTTTTTGTTGGAATAGTGTGTTTTCTCGCCTGTCATATGCATAGCACCAGGCCTGCACCTTCATATCAGGATTTGGGATGATCTCCACTGCGCTCGGCTATGTTTGTCTTTGGATTTGGAAAGCCTGCCTATGAGAGTCTTTCTTTGGGAAATGCAGCGCTTTTGGCAGGTGACGGGCACACACACACACACCTGGACATGTATCCATGCCCAGATGGAAGCTAGCAGGGCGGCAGCTGGTGTGGCGTCCCTTCAGGACGGCTGAGAGGGGAGCTAGGCGGCCAATGTCCTGCTCTGTCGTTCTTATAAGGAACTTCAGCTGGGTGGCAGCTGCAGTTTGCTGGCGTGATGGAGCAGCAATAAAGAAAAAAAACACCTTCACACAGAACAACACAACTGGCACTGCATTTCCTCAGTGTGCTGAGGCAAAGTGGTGATTTTGACTCCAACACTTTTATTAGATGAGATTACTTATATTATAATACTTATAACACTTAAAATTCTATCTGTCTATCTATCTATCTCTGTGTCTGTCTGTCTGTTTGTCTATCTGTGTGTCTTAATCGCATGTCCTTTATCTGCGTGTGGCTCACTGTGTGTGCTTCGCGCCTCGTTCACAGTGCCAACACCTCATTAGTACAATATGCAAATGAACTGGCACAGGGCCAGAGGGTCAGAGCACAAACTGGAAACAGAATAATAGCACAATGGTGCATCTTTGTGTGTGTGTGAGAGAAAGCATGTGTGTCTCCTCAAATGTCTGCCTGTCTCTGTATGTGTGTGTGTGTGTGTGCTTACTTGTCTTTGGGTGTGTGCATGTGACATGTCTGTACTCATTCTGAAAAGTCATGTTGCATACGTGTGTTAGTGTATATAAGAGGGAAAAGAAACATTTGCTGAAATAGGTCAGTTTACACCTGATAGTGTCTAAATAACCATGACCCCCGTAAGCTCTGATTTAGTTTTCTCCAATGCTTTCTCCCAATTCACAAAATCTCCACAGTTACATTGTAAAATGTCAATGTGGAACAAAGTTTTCTCTTTTTTACACTGTATGCTTTTCTAGTACAAACAACAGTACGCAAGACACAAGACAGCAGTATTTGATTTGTCAGAAATGGAAAGGGGAAACCCTAGCTGGAGGTGAGGGAAGCAGATGGAAGCAGAGGTAAACTCAATCAGTCTTTTGACAAAGAAATGAAAATTTATGCCAGAATTGCCCTTTGGTATTACTGGGAGATGAACAGAGCTAGATTCCAAATTACCCCTGAAACATCAAAAGTTGCAGTGAGCAATTTAAAGGGAACGTAATAAGCACATAAGCGAGTCGCTGGGGCCAGTGGTTCAACTGTCAGTGGCATAGGCTCTGTATGAAACGTCAGCTTGAGGGCTGCAATCGGCATGATGAACATTGATGTTCAATTTATGATAACAGTGCCCCCTGGCTGTAAAGTATGTACTAATTATATCACACTGAGATCTATATTATGTAAAAGTGCATTTCATTTAATGAAACACAATGGGGCAATTTGGCACTGTGCCAGGCAAAGCTTCTCCAGTAACGTCTTTGTAACAAAATTGCCCAGACTTGGCATAACAGCATCGACTGCCTCAGTTTTCACACTGCACATTATGACTAACGCACAGAGCACAGGGATAGGTGGCTCCTTTTCCAGCTGGCATAAAAGTTTAAAGGTGTTTTGTATTGTAATGTTGCAGCATGGGAATTTGAAGAAATCATTCATTTTTGATAATTTTCTGGCCCAAGCTCAACGATTCCCCCACTGACTCTAAAACTGTCAAATACAGTAGCATTAGGTAATGTTAGCAATGAGTGTATCATGTATACCAGCAGTGTGTGTTGCTGTTCTGACACCTGTCAATCATAACACCATTAAGAGAGATCAAACCACCACGTTGTGTTACTGTTTTGACTGATCAGTAAATTAACTCATTTTAAATCTCATCAAGTAGACTGTAGCAGTTTTTATTGTTAGTAGGACTCTGCACAATGACTTGTCTGATGATACTGTCCCAGTCACATGTGCCAAACACTAAGAAAAACGAGTGTGCACTAAGAATGATAGTTACAGGTGATAAAATTGCACTAGTTTAGGTAGTTAGTTATAAAATGGTGCTGTTATTTTCTGTTTTCATTCTCATCTTTATTTCACTCTCTCTCGCTCTCATTTCGTCAGTTTCTACCTGTGCCGCTACCTGCATATTCACTATGAATAGTTTCTAAAAAAGGAAGCTAATCCGAATTTATTTGTATATTTGTGTGAAGGTGCCCAGGTTAGATTGGCACAAAGTTGTTTTTTTTGTTCTTTCCACTCCTTTCAGCCTTTCAGACATTTGGACATGTCAAATGGGAGGAAAAGCACAGGTGTAAATAAATACATTTATATAATTTAATTTAATGCCACGCTGATATGAAGGTTACTGTTACCATAATTACTAGTAACAGAGTGGGAACAAACATTAACGTCAGCCTCGGAGTTATTGGCAAATTCTGACTGACAATATCTGCTTACCTGCTTGGTAAAAATAACTACAGTTATTAAAATAAACTATTCAGTTTATTTTTTTTATTAAGTTAGAAGATTTAGCTATTAGCTAATTTAAATCTTAAGTCCCTGAGTACAATAAACTGTGTCAATAAAATAGCTGCCAGTGCACCAGTGCTAGCAGTTAACATCAAATCAGTATAAACACATGAATACACATAAAATGCTGCATTCATATGTGTAGTTTACACTGTAATTACTAGTAGCAGAGTGTTTTTGAATGTCTAAAGTAAATGTCTTCAGATCCTTCAACCATGCACATGCATGCACACACACACACTGATTTCTGACAACCTTGTTGATTGGTTTGTTCACAAACCAATCACTGTTCACCCATTTTACACTCATCATTTCCATTCATCCTTCTCAGTGTTGTTTTTCATTTCTGAGTTTCCTTGTTGCCTCTGTTCACCTGTTTATTTTGTCCATTCGTAAAAAGAAGCCATTATTTCTCCCCCCAGGCAAGAGACGACGATGGCCTCGGTGGGAAATTACCCCAGCACAGCTTTACTCAGGACACGCCCAGGCTTGTCTTCAAGACAAACAGCGATGTGCTTGTAAGGACCATAACCATTTAACACCAGATAGAGCTTAAGCTTAATGGCTACTGCACAGTTATGTTTTGATGTTGTTCTTTGTTAAAAGTGTATCATTTTCTAGTCATTTCTTCTCGACATGTCACTGGACTGGTTCATATTTGGCCATTACTGTAAAAGTAGACACCAGCCTTAAATCAGCCCTAAAATAACAGACAGCACACAAATGGCACTCATGTTTTACATAAAGTCTGCATTTAAGTTTCAGTCTTTTGTATTTTTTTATTTTCACATGCATTATCTGCTCTGCTCATTTCATTTATATAGCATATTAATGTGGTGGGAATTGGTGGGAATACATATATATATATACATTTATTCATAATTAAGTGAGAGAAGACAGTTTGATGGAACCTTCATCACAACAAAAACACAGTAAATATATTCTCTCACCTGCTGTTTATGCTGCTAATCTGAGTTTATTACAACGTGGTTTCTATTTTTTATTTTAATTATCTTGTGTTTGGCATTTTATGACATATGTGTATTAATAACATTGAACTCCAGTTGATTGCTGGGATCTTGTATTGTAGTGACATCACAAATAAGAAATTAGATGGGACACAAGGAACACAAGCGGTTAAACAAACTTAAGAATTAAAAACCATAAAAACCAAAGCTGTATATTAACCATCCGTTAATGGGATGGGAGAGCACATTAGCATTTATCACATACATTTCTGTTGTGATCACACTTTAAATAATGTGGTTTAGATAATGCTGTGTAACGTGCTCATTAAACAAAAATCTCTGATTGCTCATATCTTGGCTTATTATATTTGTTGTTGAAGTTGTAGTTTGACACTTTGGGCATTGTGCTTGTTTGCCTTCTTGCTGAGAATCGGATGAAAACATCAATACTCTTTGCATGTCTGTAAGCTGCATGTGAAGAGTAGATGGGGGAAACAGCTAGCCTGGCTCTGTCTGAACAAAGTCTGCATTCATGCAAATCCAAGCAAAAGGCAACTTTTAAACAAGTTTTATCATCACTGTGAGGTTCCCATGCAGCCTCAGGACACAAATGTAAAAAGAAAAAAAATGAATCTGGCATTTTTACATTTATGTTTTATTCAGACAGGTTAGCTGTTCCCTCCCTGTTTCTATGCTATAGCTTCATATTTAACATCCACATATGAGAGTGGTATCAATCTAACAGAAGTGAATAACCACTTTTCCCAAAATGTCAAACTTGTGCTTTAAGCCAAGACATCGCTCATGGAAGTGCAAACATGTGCCAGACAGCCACATGCCATCAGAGATAGTTTGCAGTCTGTTGCAGTGAGTCAATCAGAGAGTCTGCTGCAGTGACATTCTTACAGCTGGAGTTATTTTACCCACTGTGCGTGTGTTAAGTGTGTGCGGTGAAATATAGTGCAATTGAGCTTCACCTGGCCAAGTGAGAATGGCCTTTGTATGTCACATCTTTAATGACTGATGGTGATGGCTGGCTGTTATAAAAGCAGCTCTATAGGGAGTGTAGTTCCGGTCTACTTTGGCTTTTATCTACAGTTAAACCTTTCATGCTCCATTCAGGTTTTAATGAAAAGTACTGGTACACAGTGTAGACATATAAAACCATGTGAACCAGATATATTTCTCTTTTTGTAAACCACGTTATTATAAACAATAGAGATTCCAATAAATGAGGCCACATTTATAGTTCAAATAGTAACGTGGTAATACGTCTATATGTTGAAGATGGGCTGTTAATTCAAAGTTTAATTTTCTTTTCCAGTGGACCAGGTGCTTTAATCTGGCTGTCTCTTGCTACAAAATCTTTTTTTTAAGTTTTGGACTGACTGCAACAAACACAGTGTTTTTCTTTGCCTTTTTCTCACATCACTGAAGGACAGAGTGGATACTTTGCTGCAGATTGTTTAGAGTGGGAGACGACCTAACCAAAGACTAAGCGACTGGCTTGCTTCAAGCACCTGGTTCATTTTCATTAGTTTAATCCTTGTGTTTTGCTTTATGTGATTATGTCAGCAATCTGAGAAGTGTCAAAGGAATCACATATCAACCTTAACAGGGGGATGTACAAGCCTGTCCCTTTATGCACTTTTCCTGCTTAAACCTCTTCATTCTCAGAAACCTCTTCATCCTACGTATAAAACCACTTCAGGCTCTGCAGCCTCTTATGAAACCTTACAATCTCTGCACCGTCTAAAACTCTCCAGCCTCTTAACCCTATGCAACTGCCTCCTCTTCTTCCTCTTCATTATCGAAATCCTCCACATTCTCCTGCAATCTCTTTAACATCTGCAACCTTTTCCTCTGCTTCACTGCCTGAAACGGTCTCATCTTCCTCTGCAACCTGTTGTCATACAGCTTCTATAACCTCTTCCTTCTTTGTTCCTGCAGCAATTATATACTCTCCATCAAATCTCTTAACCCAACGGTTCCCAAACCTGGTCCTCAAGCCTCAAGCCCCTGCTTGTTTTCCAACTATTCCTGTCCTACCCACGGCTGATTACCTGGATCAGGTGTGTTCAGTCAATCAGAAGCTGTCTTCCCCCACTCCACCCTCATCAAAGATGGTTTCTTCCAGCTTGTGATTGACTGAACACACCTGATCCAGGTAATCAGCAGTGGGTAGGGCACAGATAGTCAGAAAACAAGCAGGGCAGGTTTGGAATCGCTGTCTTAACACCTGAGATTGTCCTCTGATCATCATTTTAACAATCACCTCACTTAATTTAAACTGATCACACCAATATAAACTTTATGATGTGCTTGGGTTATTTCTTATCTCACTGGCCTCATCACAGGGTCAGAGAGTGAAAGGAGTGAGAAAATAACAATAACTGAGGTGATTGTACTATACTTGTTTGGTAACATGATAATTGTTGTAATGCAAATGGTTAAACTACACCACCAATACTGGTTCGTTGGCCGCAATGGAAATAAATGACCATAATTATATTCAACTGCAAACATCTGTGTGCAGGAGTGGGGAAAGAGCCAGAGAGAGAGAGAAAGTACAACTCCATTAGTGTAATGCGCAATGAAATTTCACTCACAGTGCAGAAAGTCGTTAAGTGCTCTCCATCTGTCTTGTCGAGAAAAATTTCAGTACATTTATTATTTAAAATATCCAGGGCCTACCATTATCAAACTCAGCTTGCGAGAGCACCTTTCTGACTTTTACTCAGTCATGGCTCATTGAATTAGCCAGGACTAAATGGGCAGTTAAAACGTGTAGAATTCAAGGGACTGACATCTGAGTACCAACCGAGCGTAGTGTTTAAGCTGAGCAGTTGCTATGTAGTCAAGTCTCTGATCAGCTTTTGCTGCAGTTTGTTCTCCAGCTGCTTCTCCAGAGCTCTATTCATTTGTTAGTTTAACAGATTCATCCTGAATTGCATTCATACTTACTCTTCATTGTGATGCCTCCTGAGAAACACGCCATAATGAACCTATTACAAATACAGGACTACAGCTTTTAAAGCTTTTTTTATTTTTAAAAGATGCTCCTAAACTGTGCAGGACAATGAGATGCAAAACACATCATCTGTGCAAAGAACCTGATGTTTTACATGTGTGGCAGCTGCAGGACAGCATGCTGTGTATTCTTTTTTTTAAACCTGGCCAGTGCTACAGTACAGTGCATCTGCCCAAACAGCCCCGTGTTGAGTTCACTGTCTTTCAGCTGCTGCCAGACAGGATCCTGCCAAATGAACCAATGTTGCTATGCAGTGTGCAAAAGGAGTTTGTCCACCTTCCGGTTGCATCCCTCAACTTATTAACATTCAACAGGGGGGCTTAAGGGTCTGTGTGATGGATGGATGTCGTTGAGGGGTCTGACAACTGATTAATGCCTTAATTATCTCCAGCGAGGACCTGCCACTCCTCCCAGAGCTGACAGAGTGAGCTGTGTGTGGCCTGACGAGTAACGTCATGTTCAGGGCTCGCCCACAGCTATGTGTTCTGCACGGGTCACATTCATTTTTCACATTCAAATGCTCTCTTTGTGCTGAAAAGGTGTATAATGGTGATGAAACAGTACAACAGGATGTTTTGGGATCTCTGCCACTGCAGTGAGTAAGAAAAATAACTTTTTCAATTTAGGCTCATCATGTTTGGATCCAGTTCTGGTTTTCTCTCTGCACGCAGAAGTGATTTTTAAGAACAAAATATGATAAGAAATTGAGTTTTGAAACTGAAATACTAAATTATATTATTACCTATGTGACACTGACTCTGACCACACTTTATAACTTCCAATGTAACTCTTAATCTTATAAATCTAACAGCTGCAGTAATTTGGAACAATTTAAAAAATAACTCAACAAAAAAAGCCAAACAAGAACAGTGAATGTTCATTATTCTATGACTGGTTTCCAATAACCATTAGCAAAGAGATAAAATTGATGTATTCACACTGATAGAGCATTGCTGTTGGTGTCCATGTTAACTTATAGATACGTACATGCTGTGTGGGCACAGTCATACTAGTGCCTTACCATGAAATGCACTTTTCTGACCAAGAGAACAGAGTAGCAGTGTAGAGTTCCCAATTGAAAAAGTTAATGGAGAGAGAACAATACTGTGTCGCTGGCTAAGCTGTTGAAATCACATCAAAGTTGCCAAGGCAGACATGTCTTACTACAAGATTGAAGCCATGCCTGCATTGCTAACTTTGGAGCCTACTGTAATTGGATAAATGAATTTCCCTTTGTACTAATATTGAACAATGATCTAAGATGGTGCTCTAACCTTGAAATATAGTGTTTCTATTATAAATGTACTCTATTGTTTAAGAATAATACACTGTCCTGTTTAATATGCATTTGTGTTACTTACCATAACAACTTGCATAAACTTCAGAAACATCAGGGATCAAATGAGAAACTTTGCAATAAGCTGTTACAGCAGTTAACACCTAGAGCAGTGCCTCTGAAGAGATTTCTAGTTAATCATTACACCAGTCAAAATATCTTAACTGATTTGCCATTACTGGTTTGGAGTGTGGCCTGATGTGCAACACATTTGAAAGACGAAACTTGTAGCAGCAATTGTCTATTTTAGTCAGCATTGATCACTTTTTATACTTTATCTTTCTATTTAAACGGTCTCAACCATAATAACTGTCTACAATTTGGCACACACTTCATTACCAAGTGTGGAGGGCCATTTGAGGAAATCACTTTTTTCTGTCGTGCTTGAGGCGTTGGTCTTCCGGGGATCTGTGGCTAAATGACATTGTGAAATTGATTGCCAGAAGGTGTAAATGGGGTTTCCTTGTTAGGACAAGAAAGCTAAAAAGAAAGTCACTTCAATAGCACTTAGCAGCTAAATGCTCACGTAGTAGCAAAACACATCAGTGTAGTCACATGCACAAACATACATGCAAACATTACACAAATTGTGCTCATACAGCCTGTGCATTTATTCAAATTTCAAAGCTAAGTGTTTCCTCTTGACAGAACTATAAATGTATGTAGGAAAAGCACCAGTTTCCTTAAAAATAATCTTTTTAAGATGTGTTTATCTCCAGATGTGTTCAGCGTACTTCAAAGGAGACTATGTTGTATTTCATCAAGAACAAATTAGAAGTCTTTTGTATGCAGAGTGACAAGTGCTGATAGAATGTGTGTATTGTGTGTTTTTTGTTGCAGGTGTGTGACTGGTGCAAACATATTCGCCACACTAAGGAGTATCTGGACTTTGGTGCCGGAGAGCGGAGGCTGCAGTTCTGCAGTGCCAAATGCCTCAACCAGTATAAGATGGACATTTTCTACAAGGAGACGCAGGCAGCATTGCCTGGAGCACTGTGTAACCCAGGGCATGGGACTGGTGGGGAGGGTAAGCCAGAATGCAGTGGGGGTGTGCAGCTGCTCACTCCTGAATCCTGGGGAACACCGTTAACAGACCTCCGTCGTAAAGCTCCTTCACCAGGGGGGCCCTCCAGCACCTCAGCTATGGCCCCAGCCACTTCTGCCACCTCACCCTCAGACACTTCTGCCGTCTGCTCCCCGCCCTCTTCCTCCAAGATTCCCACACCAAGACCTCACGAGAGCCCCACACTTCCCCCTCCACCTGTTCCCACTTTGCACCCACCAGTTGGAGTTCCTTCTGGTAGCCCTCCCATGGTAATGACACCACGGGGACCCATGCCCCTGCCTCTATTCATGGAGCATCAAATGATGCAACAGATCCGTCCACCATTTCTCCGTCCCTCTGCCCACCCAGCAGGGCCCAACAGTCCACTTTCAAACCCTATAATCCCAGGTATTGGTCCACCACCTCCCTCTAGGACCCTTGGTCCAGCATCAAGCCCCATGCACAGGCCCCTGTTGTCCCCACATGTTCACCCCTCATCCAATCCCAACCCAGGCATAATGCCCCCCCACCCCGGTATCCCCATGCCAGGCCTGCCCCCTTTCCCCCCAGTCAACATGATACCCAATGGACCCATCCCCCTGCCCCCAATGATGAACTTTGGTATGCCATCCTTGGCTCCATTGGTACCCCCACCAACTCTCCTGGTCCCTTACCCTGTCATTGTACCCCTCCCAGTCCCAATCCCTATACCAATCCCAATTCCTTTTAACCCCAAAACCTCCAGGGACCAGCCAGAGAGCAGTGGCTCTGTCCGCCGTGTTCTAGAGTCCTCCGTAGCTTCAGCCTCTGGGCCCCACTCTCCAGGTTCCTCCGGAGGCGACAGAGGGGAGCAAAAAATAGAGGTAGCTGGTGCGGCGTGTCTTTCACCTGTGTGCTCAGACAGAAGCAGGACAGCGTTAGTGGACTTGACTGTAAAGGCAGAGGATAATTTAGGTAACCTGTGTGTAACCAGCAGCCCCCGACAGATGGACGGTGTAATCGATCTGACTGTAGGCCAGAGGTCATGCCAACAGCAGGTAATTCAGAGGATGCTACCTGGGGTCCAGGTCAAAGTAGAGATAGAGGCTGAATCAAGATCTCCACCAGCTAGTGGACTGGGGAGGGAAGGGAAGGGCGATCGAGATGTGGGAGGCGAAAAACTGTCACAAAGCCTCATCAGTGCTACAGAGCTGGAAGGGGCCACACACCCAAGCACACTGGAATCATCAGGCCCACCCTCCAGCAATAGCAGCCCTTCTAGCAATGTTGATCCTCCAGTAAGCCAACAAAATTCCTGTATCTCCAATCTTACTCCACCACCCTTACCCAGCACAGCACGGACCCAGCCCCAATCCCTGCCCCAACTCCATAATAGCCCTGCTGCCCCATGTAATGTCATAGTAAATGGTACAGGCTGGCATTCACTGGTCACTCCTGCCTTTGAGTCTTGCCCTGACCGAAGAGGAGATGAGGTTCCAGGGGAAGGATTGGCAGAGGAGCAGCCAGCCAACGGCGAGCTGGAACATGAAGCACTGAAAGAGAACAATTGCTCAGTTGGAGATTGGGAGCTGGGGAAGCGGGGCTCAGCACAAGATGAGAGGGTGAACACAGTGGAGGGTAAACCGGACCCTGACTGCAACTTGGAGGAAGGAGAGCATGCCTATGCCCTGCCGTTGCTGTCTACTGGAGGTTGTGTGGTCATCCAGCCTGTGCCAAAGCCTGGCACTGACAAAACAGCTATCCTGTCCTGCTCCATCAGTGCCCCCTTGTCAGCAGCTGGGAGCCCCGAGCTGGAGCCACCACTGAAGAGGAGGTGTCTGCGAATCCGCAATCAAAACAAATGAGGTAGGTCCACCCCAGTGGGCAGTGTGCTCCCACAAACACTTTGATGCACTTTGTATTTAACTCTAAAGTCACACAGATTTATTCAGTGACATTTTGTAATTCTCAGTAGGGTACTCATCAAATAATCAGTCAGTTTAGATTTTTCAAATGGCTCACACTCCCCAGCGTTGACTTTTTATTTTAAATTATCTCTTATTTAATGAGTTGTGTACTATTCACACTTAGTATTATTATTAAAAGAATCAACTGGCAACTGGGTTATTTGATGTTTTAATTTAATAATTTCACAGTTTGATGCTTGATTCAAGAATAGACACAGTGTACCAGAGCACAGGTCAAACAATTATCCAAAAACAGAGCGTATGTTCCCAAGCTTCAACTCCACCATGACAGGTGTGCAGGTGATTGAATGTCACCTAGAGTGGCACACACAGGGACTGATTTTGAAAAGCCTGTAAAAGGGTTAGTGAACCAGGACGGAACATGATATGAAGCCCATTTGTGAAAAGATGAAATGAAACAGCACACCTAAAAAGGAGGTGTTAATACATCTCGGTGATGCAAGGGATTTCTAGGATTTCCCCAAGTGTCTTAACCAAGCACTTAGAGAGCACAAATGAATGTAACAGTATTAAAATAAAATTGACTCAGTATGAAATACAAAAAATAGACTATTTATAAATGGGAATATACTAGATATTATGCATGTGCAGTTTGTTTTGATGTTATTTTTTTATTAATTTCTTGATTGAGCATGTATTTAATTTAAGTTTGTGAGCCCTTTAGAATTTTCTCTATTTCAAGTCCTAAAACTAGATACAAAGGAGTCCAAATAAATGAAATAACAAAAATAATCATAAGAATAATGGCATACTTCAGCCCTGTGATAGACTGGGTTATCAATTCACTGGAAGAAGAAATTAGGGTTAGGTGTTCCAGAAAATGGGACAATTAGGTGTGAATGTGGAACACCCTTATTTAAAGAAGAGAAATCTGGATCTGCACAAAGGTTATTTCTGAAGATCTTAGAAGGTGGTTGTTGATGCTCACCAGGCTGTAAAGGGTTACAAAAGAATTTCTCCAGAGTGCGGACTCCACCAGTCGACTGTCAAATCATGTACAAATGGAGAACATTCAACACCAGTGTTACCCACCCCAGGGTAAGAGAAACCAAAGGCCTATCTTGCAAGTGGCAAGCTCATAGTTCCACATGAGCTTGCATTACTCTCATTTTACAGGAAGAGTACTTGTTGCTTTACTTTGACTGACAGATTGCTCCTATGAGCTTCAGAATGGAAATGGGACGTCTTTCATGTCGCAGGATTTATTCACTGCATTAATACAAAATTTAATGATGCACTCTCTGAGTTGTTAATTAAATGAAATTGTATTCAAGAGCAATTGAAGACCAATTCGAGTTATGGTAAGATGAGGCGTGTGCTCTGAATTAGAGTAATTAATAATAACAAAAGATGGAAATCAAGTCCCACATGCCATTAGTCCTGCTAAAAGAAGACTAGCTACTGAAATCAATCATAGAAGTGATGACGAAAATGTACCATAATCTTCAAATACACAATGTTTGATTGCTGATATGGGAGAATGCAAAATCTGTATCTGCATCTCACCTTTTGCTCTTGTCTGCAATATCACAAGACATTCAATAAAAAAAATAGAAAACATTATATAAAATGCCACCAAAGAAGAAAGTTAGGAAGTACTGCTGAAAATCAACTTTTCCTCAGTGGCTTCAACACCAAAACCATTGTTGTTGTTGACAACGACCAGCCTCCATTCTCCAACTTATCATAAAGTTGAGGGTGGGGCTACCTGCTTGAATTCATGCATGAACTTTACAGAAAACAACTTTGGGTTGGGTTGGGGGCCTGACTCTGACTCAGCCTAATTCTCCTCCCACTCTCTTTCACAGATGGATGCTCTGAGGACCGCAGTTCCATCAACAATACTCACTTCTCCACCACTCCCACCTCCAATTCCCACCCCTCCCTCAACTACACACATACACACACACACACATTGTTCTCGTCCTCACCCATTGTCCAGTCTACCAGCACTACAAATCGCCTTCAACGACTGATTCAGAGTCCAACCAAAACATGTTGATGTGTATCATAGCAGAGCGGACATGACTCCTTTTGTCTGTGTGACAGATGCTCTAATGGACTGAACTTCTACAGACTTGATGTCATGGCCAGCAGGAATGTTTCACCTTTGAACTACGGACCGGATATCCCTGCAACAGGAAGACATTTTACCCAACTGCTTCTCTCCTCATTTAGAGACTCTCAGCCCACACTGCCCCTTATACCTTATCCACCCCCCTACTCCAATCAAAGCAAGTGCTCTCTGTATTGTCTGTTACTCTGGAATGCACTATAGTGTCTAATATTTAAAGCTACTATTGGGAAATTTGTGAAGGAACCTAAAGAGAGATTCCCATCCCTTTGTGTAATGCTCCCGTTTCAGTCCAACCTGATGCCACATCACAAGTACACAGTTTCTGCTCCAGTAAGTGTTGTTATTTCTCACACAACTTGTCACTAAGGTAGAGCTTAATTTCTACAACGTTTAAATTGTAGACCCACAGAGCTGTCAAAAAAAACAACTTTTGAGCACTTGTGCTTCCACCTGCAGCAAAAATTTACTTGCCAACCTAGTATTCTGGGGTGAATGTGATGGGTGGTAGGAAAAAAGTGCAGAAAGCATGATTACACTTAAATGCAATATGACTGAAGGACCATTTAAAGAGCTATTTCAATGTGAGGCTAGAAATCTGTCCTTGGACTTAAAATCATCAATTGTGTTGAGAACTATTGCCACTGAATCAGCAAACTGGAGGATAAAATATTAACCTTCACCAGCAAATGTGTGTTTGTGTGGGTGGAATCTTGCAACCTCTGCCATTTTCCTGTGGCATCTCTTTGTTTGCTTGCCATACTTCACTGAATATGGATTTGTTCAGTTGTCAGCTTATCAGGTACACCTACCCAAAACTACTACAGTCTAGTACAATCCTTCAGTAAACCTTAGTGAAGATGATAATCTCCAGTTTTTCATTTTTGAACATGTAGTTTGTGGTGCTGTTGAAATGTTTTGTTATAATGACAGGTGTTTCTATTATTTTGTCTATACTCTGTGTATAATACAGTACAGCTCACCAGCAGCACAAAGTACAGCCTCCAAACTTGAACCAACACCTCTCTAAAACATGATCACACTGATATTAGACTGGGCTAGTTTTACCTGGGTGTACCTAATAAACTGCTAACTCTGTGTATATTTTATACGAGAATGAGACGGAATTGTAATGATTCATCATCATTCGTACTATTGATATTATTACACCCTCGGGAACACTGTCTGTGTGCTGAAACAGTAAGCCTCGCTAGTAAGAGTAATACAGGCCCCTGCTGTTTGAGAACATTTCAAGGCTTACTGCACCTCCCAAAAGAACTGGGATGGTATGGCAGAGTAGAAACTCTGCCAGCCTGCAATGGGTATTTACCTCTGCAGGCTAGTACTTAATCTTTTCTATAATACATTACCAGCGATGTTCCTGTCATGGGTTAGTTTGAGACAGACTGCGCTGAATTTCGAGGGGGCAGAGGGAAGCCAGCTCTTTCATAAATAATTCTTTTGGGACCTGGAGGAAAACTGCTCAAGTAACACGACAGAAATATTTCGACAATAAACACACTAAAGACATATTCATTCAGGAAATAATTAGGAAAATATGTATGCAGTGCCTCTTGATTGTCCATCAATCTTGCCAAATTGCTTCTTTTTTTGTTTTTGTTTTTTTTGCTCATTCAGGTTTGTTTTGTTGTCCTTGACTCAGTTTCATGCTCTATGTACAGCTTTTTGGACAGTTTAGGTAAATGCAAGACAAACTGTGTCACACATCCAGTTTGATCTGATCCAGTTACACTGCAGCTTAAGCCTGTGCTCTGGGACACTGTCAAACAAAGCCAGCATTTAGTTTACACTCCTATGGAGGGGGTACATTGTACCAGTGCGAAACAAGGTATTATCATATGCCAAAGGCCTCTGGTGTGTTGAAACAAACATGTCGTCTGGTCTTCAGTGGAAATTGAATTCCAAACTGAAGATTTGACCAGATAATTTATAGTTGCCAAAAT
This sequence comes from Sandelia bainsii, assembly GCA_032362345.1. Lineage (NCBI taxonomy): Eukaryota > Metazoa > Chordata > Actinopteri > Anabantiformes > Anabantidae > Sandelia > Sandelia bainsii. The sequence goes on from JAUMHL010000004.1 coordinate 17,009,549, forward strand.
AACAAGCACTTATTTTTAAAAAAGAAAAGAAGATAGAGGAGAATACAAGTGGATATCAAAAGCAGTATTACCCTATTATCCCTCTTTATGGTTTACTCAGTCCATAAAGGCCTATGATAAGTCACACTGTAAGCAAGGTTGTAGATTGAAAAATTGAATGAGTTGAATGATCATCAGTTACTTACATTAAATTCGTACACTGCTTCACAACCTCATCCTCATCTCACTGTTGTACCTGCAGCCTTTGATTTATTTCATTATATCATGATGAGACTGAGTGCGATTCATTCATTCATTCGGAGGCCCACACTCAACAAACATATATACTGTACACAATGCATGTAGTGAATTTAACTTTGTGTGTGTGTGTGTGTGTGTGTGTGTGTGTGTGTGTGTGTGCGTGTGCATGCGTGGGCATGAGGCAGGTGCAAGCCGGGAGCCCAGTTGAGATTACAGTGTTGACTCAGAATCAGCAGTGTGCAACACTATCTGTTGCCTGTTAGTCAGGCATTTAGGCTTAGCTTGCTGCTTGCCAAGGCCCAGCTTAGGTGTCACTTTAAGCATTTCCTTTCCCCTGCTTCGCTTCTCTCCAGGTGAAGTCAATGAAAATTTTCTTTTTAAGCTGTTTGTTTCGCTCTGCTTTATTTTTCGTTGCACTTGCACTGAGAATAATAGAAAATGAGCAATTGCCCACTAGAATAAAACTGAGATTTTCACTTTCGACCATGAGTTGCCTCATCCTAAAAGGTGAAAGCATCAAAACCAGGATGAATATAACCTAGAAACCCGAGACTGTAGTTGTTTCTGTGCTGCTCACTAAACATGTTATTATTTGTTATACAAAACCAGGGTCATAGCCATATCCCCCAAGAAAGGAGAAAGAAAATAAAAGGCATAAAATATTTTTTGGTGTTTAGATCTGCCCATTATTCTATACCATACAGTTAAAAAAGACATATATCCAATCACATACTGTATATGTCCTGGTTATCTCGTTTGTTTACTGCAGTAAACGCACGGCACTAAGCTGACAACCAGGAAGTAGTTAGAAAAAAGTTATATATGGCATGTAGACCGATTCATTGTCCTGCTGCTGACTAGTGATGGGCATGTGATCAGATTCATAAAGACAGGTCGAGTGAATGCACACTAAAATGTGGGCAGATTGCCATTGCTGCGCACACTGATGTTAATTAGATAATTAAAAAAAAACTTTCCAATTTTGGTCTCTTCATTAACTTTCCTCCAGCATCACCGTCAGGACAAAATATCAACTTTATACATAATACTATTTGTAAGGGTAATGGTCAGATTTTAATTAAAGAAACATCTGCTTTCATGCAGAGAGTAAGATAAAAACCTTGATAGTTGTCATGTATCTGTCCAATACATGAATCTAACGTCATTTGTGTTAATCAGTTGAGCATAAAGACTGGGATCTAGTAGAAACATCTAGCCTAGCTCTGTTTCTGTTAGATAGCACTTTCTCCAGTCTTTAAGGTTAAGCTGACATGGCTGCTGGTGTACTTTCTAAAATACACAATTATTCCTTTAAGTGGACAAATGCTATTTGTTTTGGGGACTTTTCTTCTGGTTCTACCATCAGATCTAATTCACTGTTTAATTTTTATCATGGGCCCAAATGCTAGAAACATTGTAGTGATTTAACAATGTGCAGGGGGCTTTATTTTAAATGAGGAACTCTCCAAAGTTTATTGTTACGTCTGCATTTTCTCCTGCTTGACACCTTTACACACACACAAACACACAGACACACACACAGACAAAACTACATTCATGTTAATGATGATTCTAGTTTGCATCATATTGTTCTGGCGTTACATGAGGTTTACTGTCCATGTGGGAGACACATATGAAGATATGAAAGCCTAGTTTGGGGAAATCCTGGACCACATAATTGGTCTTTGTGATGGTGAACAGACAGATCTCCAGCATTTCTTTTTTTCTTGATGATGGACTACAGGCCTGGTCAACAGCCTGAATTATGCAATGACAACTAACTTCAACCCGAATAGAGACTTAGAGTGGTCCACAGACAAAATAAACCATGACATGACTTCATTTACTTTTCAAGAACAACAGAGAAGTTGCCTTAACTCCTGCTTGTATAATCTCTACAGTTAAGACAATGACGCTCGCTTGTAAAGAAGACTCTCCCTTCTTTGTACAAAATGAAATAAACCAGAAACAACAACTTTGTTATCTTGCTAGTGTCAATGTATAGATGATCAGCTTTTTTCTGTAACTTGTATGGACCGTCACATTTTTGCTAAGAAGGAACCCTCCCTCCTGACTTCCTTGCTCCTAAACATCCAATAATTCAACGTTTTAACTCGTGGTGGACTGTCAATCTTTTTGTGTACATTTTATAGTATTATTTATTGTTGACAAGTTTTGCATTTGCAAATAATAAAAAAACGTGAAGATGGTTTGACCTGAGCATTCTATTCCAATGTAAATGCCTGGTAAACAGTGAAATGCTTTTTTAATTATTAAAACGGAGAAAACAGTGACATGAGGAGACGATCTTCTGTCTTTTTATTATGATGTTGTAACATGTACATAAAGTGGCCAAATATGCTTTGGAAAATAATCATTTTTTGTGTTGTAACAGTATTTGTTTTATCCAGTGAATTGCTCATAAAGACAAATAAATAAGAAGCACACACAACTTTGTTTCAGATGGGTCATATCTGTTCATTTTTGTGTACTTGTACAATGAATGTATCAGTGAGGCAACGCAGCATTAGTGTGATAAGAGATAGTATTAAACTATAAACATTTTTCTTTTAGCATTATTCTTTGAGAGATTTTGACGTGATTTGTCATTTCAGCACATAATTCTCAACACAATAAATCAGTGGAAACCTGTGAAAAAAAAGGTACACGGCTTACTACTATTTAAGTCAAATACACAGCAGTTTGCAGCAGGCAAAAAAGCAGAAGAAGAACGACATAAGATGTACAGTAAACATTTGATTTCCTTCGGAGATGCTTATGAGGTAGACAGAGGTAACTACTTAGGCCTATAGATGAAGGTCAGAGTCAGGTTAAGCTTCATGACACACAGCTGGTTGGTGTTAGGGTGAAGGTTAAGTTGCAGGGGAATCTAATGCCAACTTAGGACCTATCAGGCACATCCAATCATGCTTACAGTCATGCTGAAATGTTGTTAACAATTAACACAAAAACAAAAGTAATGCATAACAATTAATAACTACCTATATTGTTGTTATACTATTTAATATTGATGACCAAGATCAAGTGGGTTCCAAAAAGAAACTGCACCAAATCATTACTATTTGTTGACCATTAGTTCACCAGTGATGTCATGTGATGTGGTTAACACAGACTGATCTTTTTGCTGTTAGTTTTATAGATACACTCACCATAATGTTTTATTTTTAATAAATCCACTTGTTCTGAGCTCATCTGTTGATGTGTTACCTGGAAGAGTTGCACATTACATGCGAATGTAATGGTCTCTATCTCCATCTTGTGGTGTCTGAAAGTATCAGCAGCCATTCTGTGAGGAGGGATCAAGCTTTGCTTTGCTGGACTTTGCTCAGAGGGGAGTTATAAACAAGAAGTGGACAGTTTAATGATCACACAATAAAAACAGTTTCCAAAATAGATTTGTTAAGAAACATGTTCAGAAACTGTGCTGTCTTCATACTTGGAAACATGCAGCTGGGACAAAATGACATGAATATCTTACAATGTCAATAAAAAGTTATTTAAGAGGAAATGATGACTGAAGTTGGAGTTTATAATACTGCAGCATGTTCCCACCCATGTCTGCATGGGTTTTCTCCGGGTACTCCTACTTCTTCCCACTGTCCAAAAACATGCAGTTTTGGTGACTCATGAATGTGAGAGTGAATGTTTGTCTCTATATATCAGGCCTGTGATAGACTGGCAGCCTGTCCAGGGTGTGACTCACCTCTCACCCAATGACAGCTGGGATAGGCTCCAGCACTACCAATTAGGGTAATGGATGGATGGAATAATATGAGTTGTCCCTTACATTTTACTCACTATCTTTATCAAATAGAAACAAATACACTACTGTATTTATTTAGTCCTGGATTTATTTCCATCCCTGTAACTGTTTTTTTCACAGTCAGAAATGTGATTCACAACATCTTATTGTTTATACACTGTTACTGGTATTAACAATAGTTATAATCAATATTTTTAATCTCCTTCCGTTTAGTTCCAAAAATAGTCCTATCAGTTCAGAATAACAAAGAATAATAATTCACCAGTAGAAGACATTTTGACATGTCAGAGTAGGTGAAAATAATACTGAATGACAGCTGGATTGTGTTTAGCTGCTTTAGTTTATTGAGTTTCGAGGAGTAATGATTCAGTAACAATCATCAAAAGATAATATGGGTTCACTGGTGGTTGTATAGTGTTGCTGCTGCTTCTCAAGTGATGAGACACGATTATTGAAAACACAGCTTTAGTTGTACAAGTAGAAAGATAAGACTAAGACTGTGTAGGTTCACACTACATTTCCCAGGTATGAGCTTTCAAACAATGTCTCTGTTGCTATGGAGAGGTTTTCTTTGGATTTTCTGTGTCTGAAGTTTGTGTGTCTGTAGGTGGCGCTCATGTGTTTAATGTGTTTATCTGTTCCAGCACTGTAGTTGTTGCGCCACATGTAAACTGTTCCAAATAAAGAAAATATAAAATGCATCACTTCCTGTTAGTGATACTGGATTTTTCCCAGGAAGAAGTGATTACACTTACATTAGATATAAATGGCTACAAGCTGAGCGACTGTTGTAGTAGAATAAAAAGTCCTGAGGGGACTATCCCTAATAACTGAGCCAATAAACAATTATGAATTTAGAACAAGAAACAGGTTGTATTTGAACCATATTAGTCACTTCTCATGCAGAATATTGCAGAAATAAATGTTTGGATTTGCATGAAATTTGGTGGATAAATTGACCTTAAGCTTGTAAAGTGCTGATTAAACTGTTTCTGTGGTTCTGTTGAATGCATACAGTTAGATTTGATTTTAATCATAGTTATAACACTTACAAAGCTGGTACATTTTCTCCAAATGCCAAGGGCATTAGTGCAGAAACCACATTTATATTTAAATTTGATTTTCAGTAATGTAATAGGAGTAACCAACATCCAATCAGATAATACAATGTACTATTATTATTTCATCTTATTATATCAGCTAATTGTTTTTTTTATTAACTTAAATGTATAAATTATTAAATGAGAGTTTCAGAAAGAGGTAGAGAGGTGCAGGAGGTGAGAACAGGTGGCTCATGGGTAACTGAGTCCTCGCTGTGTTGGTGTCAGGGGGTGGAGAGAGAGAGAGAGAGAGACTACAGACTCAGTGTGTGTGTGTTGGTGTGTAGATGTGAGTGTAACCTACGTGAGGAATGCAGCCGCTGAAGGACTTTTTCTCTACAAATAAAACAACTTTTTTGTGTGTGTGACTAAAGCCTGAAGCGAGGATAAGACGAGGAGGGCAAATGCGAAAATGCGAGAAGAAATCCAGGAAGAGAGTGTGTGCTTATTAAAAATTCAGCGCGGGAGCGTCGTCCTTTCCGATGACTTGTGGCAGCACCGAGGATAAAGTGCAACACTGACGGGCTTCAGACGTCGCTGAATGGGGTGAAACGAAGCGGGGTTTTCTGTAAAAAAAAAAAAAAGAAAAGAAAAAAAGACGAGTCCAAAGCGTTTCCAAGCGGCTAAGACCACAGGGAAGGAGGGAGAGGGGGCAAAGAAAACGCCCTGCTGCCTGTTGCTGGTATCTCCAAATTCAAACTTTGTCGCCGAGTTGGGGAAAAATGCATCTTGACTTATCTGGAGGTGGTTATTCAAATGTAACGCTGTCTTTATTAGCTCAGAGCTAACAAACAGCTAGCTACGCGAGGGCCCGCTCCCTCGCCAAGTTTTGGGAAGCTTTGGGAATATTTTCTCGTCGTTGTGCACACTGTTCCTGTCGGAGGCGAGTTGGGTGGGCTGAGAGCCCAAGGCTGCTCCGCTAGGCCCACGGCCATTAGCCAGGAACAAAGAGGCTTCACATGCAAACTCAAACACTTTGGAGATAAAAACTCTTCGTGTTGTTTTTATTTTAGTCAACTTTTTTTTTTAAACGAGCGACGTCGCTGCAGTCATGTCGCTGGGCGCCGAGAGGAGGATGGAAACGCGGCTGAAGAAGCTGGAGGACATGATCAGAGACCCCAGGTCTGCCATAAACCTGGAAAGTTTGCTGGTAAGTTAAGCCCAGCGAGATACACCTCATAGATTATTAACGAATCAGTGCTGTCTGTTCGCTGTGTGCACAAACTTTTATCCTTCTTCGTATCGTTTCCTAATTGTGACCTGCTGCGAGCTGTTTTCTTCCTGTATAGACTGATGTTTTTAAATCAGTTTTGTCATCACCAGTTGTCCTCAAGCTGGACGTACTGTAGAGAGGCCTGGTTAATAGTTAAGACCGGGCGCAGACACAGCACTGTGGGGCTCTGTGGAGCGTGTCTGCAGATTAGGATTAACTAATGGAGAAAGACCCACTCACTCTGTGTGTTTATGGAGGCAAATATTTCCGGCTGAAACTCCCGCCTGGGTCACAGTTGGGCCCACTAGACCTGCATAGTCCCACTGCCCACTAGATCCACACAGCTATGCTGCTCTTCATGCACAGACAGATGTTACATGCCCACTATTGAACAGTTGTTTGTACATGGATCATCTTACAAATAGCTTATGTACTTCTAAAAAGTTGTGTGTGATAAATGTTTTACAGTGATAGACACAAAACAAGACGTGCTTATGCTTGAGTTGTTATGATTAGTATTATAAGTCATCAGAACCAAATCTCCTTATAAAATGGTTGAATTTATGTCGCACAAATAACAACCTGTCAATTGGTAAGTGACACCTTATACTGTCTTCATGGTCCAGCTCTAAACATTAAACCTAACACCCACCCCCCCAGCCTATGATGTGTCATGTTTTTTTTTTTCTTTGCGCATCAGACGATCGACTAGACACTTTCTACCCACACATCTGATTTGTTAACAAGTACAATGAATGTTGTGGAACAAAATGTCTGTTTATCGCGCAATAGGTGGACCTGTGCTGTTAATCAATGCTGAGAATTATAGAAAGCCCAAATAGGGTGTCTGTATTTGGAATTTCCTGTGCTGATACAGTCTGTGTCCAAGGCAAAGTTATAGCTTGTTTTATACCTAACACTTGACAAACCCTCTTTTATCATATTGAATTCTTGGTGTCCTCCTGTTCACATCCCCTGTCTTCCCGCTCCTCCTTATTACTTGAGGCACTCTTGGTCCATTCCCTCTTCCCTTCAAACCTTTAGCAGAATACTTGTTTGAACACCACTGGTGTTTACTTCCTGCATACGAGCTGGAGAGAGAGAGGTGTTGAGTGTTTTGAGACAAAAGTTGAGTGGGAAACATGCGTAGGAGAGAGCAGCCTGCAGTTTTCCATTTTTAGCAGCTTTGGTGCTATCACTGGGAAGTTTTGCTGCTCAGGGTGGGATTCAGACACACTCATGTACAAACAAACTGAAAACACAGAAATGTCCGTTTATGCAGGTGGAATGAAAACATGCATACTTCGAGTGCCTTTATAATTGCCTACAGACTCAATACAGTAAACAATGAATCATGAATCACAACTCCCCTGGTTATTGTGACATAGCAGTAAAAAAAGAAGAAAAAAGAACAAGCTGGTTTGTTGAATGTTCGTACGTACTCATAAATAACAACTTAGAAAGAGAAACTCAGTACTTAATGCCAGTGTTTACTCTTCAGTCGACATGAAGCTTGGTGTATTTGCCAAGGAGCAGTGGGCTGATTACCCTGAGGATATGGAAAGCTGACAGCGAGGAATCTGCAGCATCAGCAACTACGTGACCTTCCTTTTAAGAAGGTTGACCCCTGTGACAAAAATCAAAAATTAGAGACCACATATTTTTCTGTAAAACATTGCATGTAAATGTAACTGAACAGCCAGCAAAAAATAAGAATCACAAAAAGGTGCTTTAATGGTGCCATCCACTGTGGTTATATGAACTGTAAATCACTAGATTGCCTCTATCAGCGTCTGATTGAATGTAAGCTGAAATCTCAGCAACCTTTCCCTTGTGCAAACTGCAGTGATCATTATTTGGCAGCAGGCTCCTGCTGACTGAAGTAGTGTGCTTACTTGGCAGCTTTAAGTACAAGGAGTTATTGTTGAGGACAAGCAAATAAAAAGGGCATTTTTTTTAAGATAAAAAAAATATGGACACTCGATTGCGACTCGCATAATTTGCCTTTCTGCCGTCCTAAAGGAAATGATCTCATTGAGTAAATAGTTGGCAGCTATATATGGGGCTCAAAGTCCCTGCAAATAACTGCACTTTCCCCTTTCAGCTTTAGGCCTTATCTTTTTTTCCTTTGGCTCTGCTCCTCTGCTCAGCCTGCAGCTCTGCCCCTCCTCTCAGGCTTGTTAAACAGTCTGCAGGTATTTTAACGGGAGCTCCAGTCCAAAGCCTTTTGATTTAGCTGCAGACCTGGTACTTCCTGATAACTTCCCGCACAGCACTTAAGTGTGAAGGATATGAGATATGGGTAGCTCAGAGCTGGTGTGATGTCTGCCAGATCATCTCTTGGGGCAGACTGTCTTTTTCCTATTCATTCAGTGTATTGCAATTTAGCGTTAAGTGAAAAAACAATTTTGTGTTACTTTTACATTCCTGTACTGAAACTTTCTTTAATGTGAGTTGGGGTGTGTCTCTCACTTTACCCTGATAGTCAACCTGAGTATCCGCTTTGTCTCGGGAGTGCAGCTGAGTTGCTCTCAGGCAAGCAGCAGCAGTCCCGGCAGAAACACTGCCTTATAAGGCACTGGGGATGGTGGCCCCAGCCAAATTTTTTTTTCTTTAAAACAAGCCAGTCTCTCTGCTCTATACCACCTCTTGTGAGACAGCTGAGCCTCTCCGTGGTCTTTTTTTGGTTTTAGCTCCACTCCAGTGAAGAAGACCTGGCGTCTTCCGGGTGTGCAAGCCCTCAGCAGTCTGAAAATGTCACACTTGACTTCAGTTATGTAGCATCTGGACTTCTTTAGTAGTCCGAACTAGGAAACTAGCTCAGGGGTTTTCCCTGTTTACTAAAGCCACTGATTACCTTCCAGGCTTTTCTAAATACTAAAAAAATACAGTGAACAATTTTGTGTTGGGGCTTTAATTTGAACTACAAATATTCTTATTTCACTTACATAAGTTTAAGGACTAGTTCTGCTAGTAGCTGGTTAGCTTAGCTTAGCACAGAGAATGTCTCCATCTAAAAACAGCAACATCTGCCTACCAGCACCTATAAAGCTCATTTATTAACATGTTATGTCTGGTTTGTTTAACCGAGAATAAAATGATAAAAGTTAAAAAGCATGAGTTGTGGTGCATCTAACAAAAGACCCAAATCCAGAGCACAGGAAAAGCTCACTGACATGTTTCAAAGTGTCATACATCACTGCAGGGGACTTCTGGGGTTTCTATGACTTCTTCAGTGCAGTGTTTGGTTTGTAAAAATGACACACAATGGTTTTATGGAGGATTAAGTGTCATACTGTGAGCAGTCTCAGAAGGCTGCCTTTTGAAAGCTCACTATGATGACAGCAGAAGTTATTGTGCCTGGCCAAGAGACAGTCTGGCTCTTAATCCCCTGTAAAATGACAATTTATCATTTTTTACCCTTTTTTATTCTAATCTTAGACTCTAGTCTAATCAGTGTCTGTAGTTTGTCTTAAACATATTAATTAGTAAATGTGTCACATTGCAGTTTTCTGGGCTTATCTTTTTATTAATACTAATATCAAACACGGGTCTTGATGGAACTTGCTTAATGTGCTCAGAGACTTTTGCCCAAGGTGTAGTGGGTAACATTTTTATTCAGTGCAGTGGTTTGGATTTGGTGCCCCAAGTTTGTCATCTTCATATTTTTTTAAAGGAGGCTGATATTTTACAGACCAAATCTATGGCAAAGTGTGTGAATTGGCCAGAGTGGTGTTGATTTCCCAGACTTTAAGAAGCAGTATCTTAAGAACAAAGTTATAGAAGGTGATACGTGATTCTTGTCTTTGCTTGTGTTGTATTTTCTTGATTTAGCTTTAAAAGGTAAAATGATTCCCCTAGTATGCTGTAAAATATTGATGACAAACTAAGCAAAAAACAAAAAACAAAGTCCAGCACATGCTGTGTATGTGCACCCACAAACACAGAGAGGTACACATAAATATATAGACAAATACTTCACAACACCTTGATTACACAATACATGAGCAGATGATCCACCTGACAGGGATGTGTGTGTGTGTGTGTGTGTGTGTGAAGGAATGCACAAAATGAGGAAAAACTTTATCTCAATAAGAATAACAAAAATATTAATTAAAAGGTTATGTGGTTTTGTCAGTTATAAAACTTTTAAGTACATTGCTGCCTGTCGTCTTATTTTCTTACTGTTGCTCCAGATACAGATGTCATCAGTGCATAAATGATGCTAGTAAAGCTTATGGATGTGGCCTGCAAATGAACACACTTCTCCTAACCCTGACACACAATAGTCTGTCCATGGTGAGTCATTTCAGTTATAGGAATGGTTTACTTAATATTGGGGAAAACGTTTGATTGACCGGGAATCAAACCACCAACGCTGGAGGGTTGGAAGACGACTTCCCTACCTACTGATACACAGCTAATTAGCACTCTTGTCCTTCACCTCCCAGACAGCTGCATTATTGACCTATCCACATCAAAAATACACATATACAATATAGCGGTCTTTACTTTTGTAAGCTTTCATCCTGGTGGCAGAGTAGACATCACTGAAGTGGAGTTCTGTCAGGGAGTTTGTTGTTTTATGACTGAAATGACTGCTGCGGGTGCTGTATAGGGATTGCAAGTGCCAAAAACTAGCAATTTGTTCTCACGTCTTTGTTTTTCTTCTGTTGGTATGTGATCTAAATATTCGTTGCACAGAACATACGGAAAATGAACAAGCCTGTGCTGCAGTTCTGTGGAGTTTCATATGATGAAACATGTCATACCCTCTAGGGTTCTGTGCAAGTCTTATGACTGAAAACGATGGATAGGATGTCTGATGTGTTTGCAGTAGTATATTTTCATGTGAAGAGAAAACTAAGTGCACTCACACAGATTTATCTTTATCTGGTGGATCTCCTTGTCTAGAAATAAAGACTGTGATTGAGATGCTGTGTCCATGCACACAACAGCTCCGTCGGCACAGTGTGGTTTAACTTGTGAGTATGAACTGCATCACCTTGGCTAATAAAGCAGCACTCAGTCTTTAACATTTGTGCAGAGTTGTTGGATATAATAGCTCTGATGGCACGTTGGACTTTTGAAGAACTTTCACTTCCCACACTGATCAAAGTGACAGAAAAGTGAACAGAGTCATGCAAAGTGCACTGCGGTTGACAGTGGCTGAATGCACAAATCCTGTTGTTGAATTCTGTTGTTGTCTTGAGCAAACTCTCCACCCTTTTTGTGTGAATGTTAAAGAGTTTGATACCTGAGTCTCAGTGTATTTTTAGTTTTAAATGAGGGCGAGAACAGAACTGGAGTCTCCCACGCATAATGCGTAACACATCCATCTGGCCTCAGCATTATCATTCCATCACAACCTGCTGCTGAAACACAACCTCCTACACTCACTTTCTCTCACACACACATATTCACAGGCTTGGATAATCATGAACGCACATTTGCACATCCACGAGTACACATCATTCACTCGATCTTAGCAACAAACAAGCTGCATTGTGCGCAACCAGCAGCAACGGCAGAACAATACAGTGCGTTTCCAAACAGCTATGGATTGTTTGTGAGTTCATACTGCTTTCATTTCCTTTGACAAAGCCAAGAGTATATGTATGAGTGTGGCTGAAATGAGAGCAGCAGTGTATTTAGTGTTGAAGCTGACAGTTGTAATTCAAGTGGTTTGTGCCAATACTAGAAATATTTATCTACAAATGTAACTATGTTGATGCCATAGGATTGAAACTGAGACAGTCAAATGACGACATTACAGCGTTAGTGGGGTTTTTTTTGTTTTTTTTAATGGGCCTACATATCTGTTTAGTAGCAGATTTTTTTACTGCCTTAGATCATCTATCCATCCATCATCTTAACCGCTTTTCCTGTTAAGGGTGCTGTAGCCAATCACAGCTGTCATCGGACGAGAGGCGGGCTACACCCTTAGCTGAAAAATTATATGAAAGACAGAATATAGAAGTTGAATTAAACTGTAGAGGGGAGCAAATAAATAAGTCAGTTGGGAGAAAATGAACCTTCAGCTAATTTGATTGGCTCCAGTTTCTTAAATGTTTTCTGCTTTACTTACTCCTTGAAAGTAGACTGAATATGTTTGGATTTTTGACTGTTATTGAGAAAATAGACAAAGGAGCTGCCAACCGTTTTGGCAGCTTTATGACCACCTTAGCATAAGACAGCATTTACTTGTGACCCTTCATCACCTTAGTGTCGACTTCAATTTTTTGAAGGATTCTTCACAGGCATGAAATGTATTTTGTATTTTGCAAGATGAAAAAACAAAAGCAAACATACATTTTGGGAGGAGGAACTAGCAGTTTTATTTCTGTACCATCTTAGATCCCCTTCAGATTTTGTTTAGGAAGGTATTGGATGACACTAGCACCTTGTCTTTTGTTAGTTGCACGGTTGGATAAACAGTGGTGATCACTGCTATAAATCTTTTTCCTTTTAATCATGTTTGAAGTTGACTATTATGTCTATTTAACAAAGGTCAGTTTAAGGTTAACATACAGCAGGACCTTATTTACATGCCATGCACATTCCTCACTTATATAATAAAGCATGGATGCCAGAAATGTTCAAGGCACAGGAGCATGGGGCAGAAATCTGTCAAATGCAAGAGTAAGACATAGTCTTGTTATTCCCTGCAGACACATTAGCTGTGGTATTTGTGAGGCTCTGCAGGATTCCTGCATTTGTGTCTGTTTTGGAGAGTTAACGGCCCCTGCCTGGCACAGTCCCCTCGCTCTGCCCAGCCCACCGTTTATCCCCACAACTATTTTTAAAACTGCTGGAATTCAATCAAAACATTAACTTTCTGCTCAATCCTTTTAAAGCCCAGAGCAGTGCTGCTTGTTTTCTGTTCCACATGCCTAGCGATGAGACGGGTATGAGGGCAGTGGGGGCTGCCGATGGAACAGGCAGAGTTTGTGATGTGAGAGACTTTGCATAGTTGGGTTATTATTTACTGTGTTTAGGTCCTTTCAGGTTAACATTATCACATTCCTGACTGCTGGATCCACGTGGCTTTTTATAGGGTGGTAAAGAGCAGGAGCAGGCAGAGCGAGGGCGACGGCTCAGGTTGGCTAAATCAAATGGAAAAGAATAGAATGTGCTGAAACAGGATGCTTATAAAACTCCTGCCTTCAGCTTCGCTGTAGCTTCAGCTGGTTTCAACTCTTTGTATTTTGCAGAAGTTGCTAGGCAACCAGCCATAACCCACTGGTTGGATTACAGTACAGCAGAGATAAAATGCTGGCGTACTATCTAATAGATACATTGCAACTCAGCCTAATGGACAGATACTCTTATCAGCTGAGGAAGACATTACTGTAATCCTGTGCAGAAAGTGTCCCGCACATCAGACTCTGTGCTATAGAAACTGACATCATGGTTTATAATTATTGAGATTGATTCTTACGAAAAAAGCTTTTCCCCTTTGATGTAAGTGAAGCCAACATTACTGTGGAGAAGGAAGGGAGGACCAGTGGCTGTCCGGAACAAGTCCAGAAATGTCAGATGCATTAAAGTTTAAATTGCCAATCCAGCTTTACACTTCTGTAGACACTTATTTAATATTTATAAATATCCAGTTTGACTGAGTAGCTGGGAAATGTCCTCCAGAGTCTTGTTAGCATATTTACAGTAGGTTTAATGGAAGCAAATTAGAAGAACTGTGTGCAGCGATTTCTCTTGAGTGCACTACACAGCTTGTTATGTGTGACCTACTGGGTCTCTGAATTTCGGTGTCTTAAAAAGGCAGCAAATGTGGTTAAATATAGCATGTTAAAGGGTAACGCCACACAATTTTAATAGAAGTTGCCCTCCTCACCACAAGCTAAAGGTTTTTGTTTACTTGCACCTTCATAAATACTTTGATTGCTTTTTTATGTTTCTATCCATAAATGCTAAATAGTTACAGTTAGGAAGCACAGTTTGATTTGAAAAAGAAACAAAACAAAAGAGATCAGCCAGCATAATCCCCCTCCTTCACTGCAGAGTCGTACAGAGACACTCAAGCCCCTGACCGTCACCAGGGCAACGTGTATTTATTTAGGTATCTATCCTCCACACACAATTCATCTTGTTTAATAGAGAGATATGGAAATGACAGAGTAATGTTTAATGCCATCAAGAGCAGATTTGTCCCTCCTGTGTTTACTTTGTATTTCTTGTGGCTGTCACCAAACAGCTTGTGTTGTCACTTTCATGTCCAAAGTTGGAAATCTATGAAGCTGAATCCCCTCCACTGTTTTTTAATAGTTTGAACACTGGGACAGAGCAGCAGCTTCATGTATCTGCTGCGTTCATGATAGCTAATTAATGGTTCATTGTAACATGTGATTACCGTCTCCTTTAAAAAAACACTGCATGTTTCTGAACTATTCAGTGACACTCGATCTCTTTATTTGTTCCCACAGTGCATTGTACAGCAAATGTGTTCCATGTACTTGAGCTGCACAGGTGACTTTCCTCAGCTGTGTGAAGCTTCTCTGCCAGTTGAGGCTGTTCATACTTTTTGCCTGTGATCACAAAACTGAGGGACTTTCAGAGTTTCACCAAGCTGCCCCTGTTCACTTTAAGAGGCCTAAATCATGATTTGGTTTTGTGGTTTGTTTATTTATGTCTCAGGAATAAGGCATAGTTTTGATAGGTTAGCATAGCATTGCTGCTTGTTGCTCAGTTTAGAGGTGGACAGTGTAGACTCAAAACTGTATCACAGGGTTTTACAATATAAACTGCCCACAAGTCACATCAACATACAAGCTTTGAGAGTCAAAGTTGGAAACAAATACCCATCATCAAATACTAAACCAATGAATTAGGCTAAATATAGAATGTGAATGAAATATCTCTTTCTCAGGAGTATCTGTGATCAATTTTTAAATCATGTGCCTGATTTCTCTCACTGTCAACAGTTTGGATTAGCATCCTATCCTCGGCTAAGTACTATTGTCTCCATTAGTTTTTCCAGTGTTTGCTTCTTTTATCGTAGGGAGAAACACCGGTGAAGGTGCTGACAAAACCTGGATCTGATTTAAAAGCATTTGCAGCTGTTGTTGGTCGAACATCTGCCACGAGCTTCTCCTCATACTGGTGGTGTTTGTGATTTAGATTATGGAACAGTTCGTTGGTACGGGTTTCTGACACAACTTGCACGTCACAGATGTTTGATTCAGATGTGACAATTTGAATCATTTTCCAAACAATCGCCAGAGCTCTTTTTTTCATAAATTAATTCTTCTAACGCGTGGGTTTAGCTTTCCACTGTACCTATTCTGTATGTTAGCTCATTTCTTATTCATACAGTGTGCAAGTTATAGCTCATATGCAGATATCTTGTCACAGCCACAGCAGCAGCCTCACCTTTAAACTGACCTGCAGAGTGCATTTGCATGAATCAGTGGGTTAATGGCAAGAAATGACATTGACACACTGAAATTATCTGCCAGACTAGGGGTGGGGTGGATCATTTCCTGTATTCCCGTGCTCAGAGGGAGATCCTCGTGCATGTGTCCATGTATGTGTATGCGCACATTCACCCGACATTTTTTTTCCTTAAATAGTAGTTTTGTGTGAGGTCAGTCCTTTAATGGGGAAGTGAAGCTGAGATGATGAAAAGGATCGTGCAGCTCGAGACCAATGTGTCAGAGTTGAGTTCTTGTAAAAGTTGGCTTGGTCCAGTGTTTGATAAAGCTCCTCACTGACTGTTCAGGAATGCATAGCTGACAGATGTTGATGGAGGACTTCCTCATTGTTAAACGCTGTAATAATTGGGAGTTTGAATCTGTCTGTCTTTTTCTTTGTTTAATAGCTTCCTTATATTGCCCCAAGTCAGACTATGACTATTATAAAATGACTGAGCTTGTGTTCAGCCGACCTATCATGCTCCTGCAGTACTGTAATCCAGTTCCTGTTCAGGCAGCTGTGTCCAGAGTGGAGGATAAAACCATACTTATTTTTCAGCCCAATTATCCATTTATTAAATCTTGGCACACATTTAATCATTTTCTGTGCCACATTTCCTTTTCCTCACCACTTTTGCATTTTCTCATGATACATATAAAGTCAAATGGACATGCCCAAGTATGGCCAGAGCAGTGATTGGTCTAGGTCGTGTGTGTGTGTGTGTGTGTGTCTTCATGTCTTTCTGAGGTGGTTTGGACAGCGTTTGTGTTTGATATCAACATTGTGAGGACATTTTAGCTGGTCCTCACAACTTCAAAGGGCTGTTTGAGGGTTAAGACTTTGTTTTATGGTTAAGGGTAGAATTGGGTTTAGGTTCAGTTTGTGTTTGTGTTAGGCATTTAGATGTGATGGTTAAGGGCTAGGGCTATAGGCTGGGGAGAGCATTGTCAGTGGGTGTTAAATCAGGCAGTGGAGCATTTGAGATGACTGTTTTAGTCACAGAATACATTGGTGGCTAAAAGCCCTGAGAACCAGCCTTTTCAGCCAGTTACCTAACTGAAGGTAACTTTACCCTAAGCACACCATCCAGTGCATGTCATATTAATCATTCATATCCTGTACCACATACAGTGTCACTCTGTAATCTCTTGTAACAGTGCTTTGAGTGTCATAGCTAACAGACTGACACTAAAGTTAGCTAGCTAATGCTTCTTGGAAATTCATAGGCACCATGGCTCCATCTTAATAACATGATTTTTATCATCAAGTGTATGTCTCTTGCCTTCATCAAGGACCACAGTGGAAATAAGTAGTGGGTTTATCCATCACAATTTAGATAACTAATTGTTATAATATTTAGGTGGATTAGTGCAAATTAGAAGTTAAATAGTCATTAGTCATTATATGGCACTATAGCCTAGATACTAGATTTTGTTCTGACAGACATTTACACACATGCAGTTATACATGGAAATTATGACATTTATAAATGTTCACCTGGTCAGAGCTGTCATGTTATTTCCTGTCAGCTTGTCGTAACCCACAAGCCAAATGCATGTGGTAAATGCATTTCAGAACTAGTGACTTTGTAATTTATGGCAGTGACCCACTGCTTTTGTTAAATGTCACAGAAACGCAGTGATCGTCATGTGTCAGCATCATCGACAGGATCAGGCAGGAGGCAGCTGCTAATCGAAAAATTATTCATCGTGCCTCTCTCTCACTCTCAAGAAACTAAGCTGTCAGTTAAACCTGTCAGTTCTTTGCGTGTAGTGGTTTGTGTAATCAGTCAGTGCGATCAGTGTGCTGTTGGAGAAGGAGCAGTTTGTTTTGACTCGCACACGCCTTGTGTAGTCATGTGGAACTGTATTTCGTTCTGTGCAGTGGTCAGAAAATATACAAAAATAAAGAGTCGGGAGTATTTCATTAGTTGTTATCAAGAAGTGAAAGTTAATTAAATCAGTGAGAAATGACACATTTCCTCTGCAGCTGGGCAGTATCACATAGTGTCCAGCGTTTATCTATCCATTTACTATCTAACCTGCTTTTCCTGTTAAGGATTGTGGGGGTACTGGAGCTGATCCCAGCTGTCACTGGCGAGATAAAATGAGTTTGTTTATGAATGAAATAACATGTTATGTAAATGTCAAATAATATCTTACATTTGACATTTAAACTCTGACTTGCATGTGTGAAGTCTCTTCTCTGTCTTTTTGTGTGCAGATGAAAGGGGAACACACTTTGCAGTCGCTTTTTTATTGCAACACAGTGACTTGCAGTACGACGTAACCTTTTATGATCAACACATGCTCTTCCATGTGAAGACGGAGTCCTATATTGTGTTTGTTTTGTAATAGCTTGGTCACTAACATTGCGGTGATAAGAGCAGCTCATGAGTCAGTCGGTTGTTAAAATGCTGTGTGAATGAACACAATCGTTGCGCTGCATAGTTTTATGCTCCATCAAATGTCTTTCCTAAAGGGGACGATGGAGAGAGCACAAAACCTTGGATCCTTTCCATTATCCTCCTCATAGTTATGTGACCCATTGTAACTACTTTAAAACACATTAGTGCATATTTTACTTTGCAGCATGATTTCATTACACCTTCCATCAAAATGTCGTTTTGTGATAAAAGGAGATTGTTACTATTAACAAGCTTTGGATTTCACTTAACCTCACTCTGTTGTTCACTCTGCGTCTGTTGTTCTTAACCTTAGATAGCTGCTGAGGTTGTTCTAGTTTCATATTATTTTTGATGATGAATTTCTCTTCTTTAAGGACTCCATGAACGCCCTGGTCTTAGACTTGGACTACCCTGCACTACGCAAGAACAAAAACATTGAAACATTCCTAAACAGATGTAAGTAGTTTTTTGTGAGCTAGTGTGATTAAGACACAGAGGGAGATAGAGGACGTTTCCCTTCTTTTGAAGCTGAAATTTACCATAGTGGTAAATATGCAGCATTATTAATTGGACCTTTATTTTTTATATGATTTAAAATCAGATGAGAACGTTATTGGGCAAAGTCGAGATCTCCAGATGAAGTCTGAAGACTTTGACAGAGTTAAAGTGATTGGTCGAGGCGCATTTGGTGAAGTCCAGCTGGTGAGTACTGATCATTTTCACTTTCAGATGTCGCTGACATCATATTGTAGAGTGACATCATTCCTCCCTTGGTTTTTGTTTCTTTTCATACAGTTTTCTGTTTAACACTTGGTCAAACTTGGTGTCTCATAAAGTAAAGTTCCACTCTTGAGAATGACTTTTCTAACTCTGAATGAATTGGTGCCGCCACTGTGCAGGTCAGGCATAAAGCCTCTCAGAAGGTCTACGCCATGAAGCTGCTGAGTAAGTTTGAGATGATCAAGCGTTCAGATTCTGCCTTTTTCTGGGAAGAGAGGGACATCATGGCCTTCGCCAACAGTCCCTGGGTTGTGCAGGTATGACATTTAAGTCAATACATTTTGATGAGTTACGTTGCATAATGTTGCACTTTGAAGTTATATTTAGTTTTTCTATTCATATGATGACAAAATACATTCTGATTGATATTAACAGTCATTTCCTGTACCAGAAATTCTGTCTCTTTTAACGAGAGCTTGTCCTCGCCTTGTTCAGTTGTGCTGTGCCTTCCAAGATGAACACTACCTCTACATGGTGATGGAGTACATGCCAGGGGGTGACCTGGTCAACCTCACCAGCACCTACGACGTGCCGGAGAAATGGGCCAAGTTCTACACAGCAGAGGTCGTGATGGCCCTGGATGCCATTCACTCCATGGGCTTCATTCACCGTGATGTCAAACCGGACAACATGCTCCTGGACAGACACGGACACCTCAAGCTGGCAGACTTTGGCACATGCATGAAGATGGACTCTGTAAGTCATATCACAGCTTGGGATACTTTTTTTTTTTTTTTGTATTTTTATGAGGAAAAATTTAGAGAACACGTTGTTGAGCTGTGATCAGATTGTACACACAGTTGTGAATCAGTTTTCTGCTGCAGAAATCTTGAGCTTTCATCCTGATTGTGACAAATCAGAATCAAGCTTGTTCAAGCTTATACATAATGTGTCATTAGTGTCATAAAGCCACTAGTTTATTTCAAGAGCAAAACTAGCAGTGAGTTGTATGTCTGAGACACAACAAAGTAAGATTCTGAAACATGATGAGTCTTGGGTTTGTGTTTCAGACTGGCATGGTGCACTGTGATACTGCAGTTGGGACTCCAGACTACATCTCTCCCGAGGTGCTGAAATCCCAGGGCGGGGACGGGTATTATGGGAGAGAATGTGACTGGTGGTCCGTAGGGGTCTTCATCTTCGAGATGCTTGTTGGTGAGTGAATATTTCTTTAAGTCCCAATAAGTTCACATTTTTGCAGAGTTTGTATTCTTGACATACAGTTAAATATCTTTTTGGCATCATTGCCGTCATATCTGCACAAAAATCTTTTGACTCTAAAATATCGTAATAGTTTACTAAGGCCAACTTTAATATTGTAATTGGTGTTAGGTGACACACCATTCTACGCTGATTCTCTGGTGGGAACCTACAGTAAGATCATGGACCATAAGAACTCTCTCAACTTCCCTGATGATGTGGACATTTCTGAACATGCGAAGAACATCATCTGCGCCTTCCTGACAGACAGGTATGAAGAGTTAGTCTTTTAAGTTTTAAATGTTAAAGCATTGAAGCTGTTGGCGTCAGTCAGTCTTGCTTGAATTTTAAGTTAGTCCCTTCTAATCACTTTGCTTTCCTGATGCCACTGATACTGCTGAGGTGTGGACAAAGGGTAGATTTAGTCACTGCTCTACAACTCATTCGCTCTCTTTGTTTTGAGGGAGGTGCGATTGGGCAGGAGCGGCGTGGAGGAAATCAAGCGACACCCATTCTTCAAGAACGACCAGTGGACTTTTGACACCATCAGAGATAGTTAGTATATCACGACGGTTCAACATCTGCTTCACCTGAGCTTGTAAAATGAGCCCTTTATGTAACTCACACATGTAACAGGAATTCCTTTGGGACAGCAGCCATATCACAGTAAAAGACAGAAGTATTTATTAGACTGAAACTTCAGCTTTTGTTTACACAGCACTTCCTTTTTCCAGCTATTCACACTTGCTTTTTTCCTTTCTTTATTTCTCTCTCGCTCTCCTCAGCCGTGGCCCCTGTGGTCCCAGAGCTCAGCAGTGACATAGACACCAGCAATTTTGACGAGATTGAAGATGATAAAGGCGATGTAGAAACGTTCCCCACACCTAAGGCCTTTGTTGGAAATCAGTTACCCTTTGTTGGCTTCACTTACTTCAAAGAAGACCAGTAAGTCCTAAATTTCTCTCGCTATCTCCAATCATTTTTGGCATGTCGACACATCTTTAAAAGATTGTTTGTAGATTTCTCTCAGTTGTGTTTATTTTGTTTATTTCCTTCTCCAGGTTACTAAATGCTTCCAATAATTCCTCGGTGATTCATGAGAATTCCAAAGGAGAGGTAGGTACATTCACTTCCACGCACAGTAACTGGCAGGGGCCCCTTAAAGCAAATGCAGTAAATACAGGTCGCTCCAAACTTATTCGGAGTTGAACAAAGCAGGCATCAGTTTACACGACTGCTTTAGACCTTGGCCTTGACATTGTGATCAGTCCAGCATCAAACCGCAAAACATTAAGGATTATGATGGAAATGACTGAGAAGAGGATTTCTTTCCTCAATCCCATGATTTATTAGTACTTTGGTAATATTTCAGCGCTCTTAGCCACACAGAAAGATTTAAGCAGCTTTCAGTGTCAGTGGCTAATCTGAGGAACATGCACTGACTTCAGATTTACAACATTACCACTGCAGTCAGTGCAGCTCACCAGTTTCAAAAATGTTGTATTTAATGTATGAAATGTATTGTGTCTTTTTTGTATTGGCCATAGTTTATACTTTATGTCAAAAATGCAAAAAAATCTGCGACATTAATACTTTATTTTAACAAAGAGTGAAATGTGTAATGTGAAAGAGGCTGTTTGTTGTTAACATTTGTACCTGAACCCCTCAATCATTAAAACACCTTTCAGCACAATGCTCACATCAGTGTTTGTATTTTGTTGGATGCAGCTTTCTTTTTCCAACAAAGAAAATCCTTAGTAGTTCTGAATCCTTTGAAACATTCTTTATCAATGTTCACTTCAAAAATCTTCTCCTGACAAGTGACCTGGACATCAAGATTCAAGATTCTTTATTTGTCACATGCATAGCTATACAAGTACAACATGCAGTGAAATGCACCTCATGTGTGGCTGTATGCTTCTCTCTCCACAGTCAGCAGCATTACAGAAGAAACTCCACCACCTGGAGGTGCAGCTGAACAATGAGAAACAGATCAAAGATGATATAGAGCACAAGTATAGGTACATTAGCTGTTGCATTAATAGAGCTAATAAATAAAATTAATAAAATACTCAAACACGGTGGGGCTAATATTCAATAGTGTTACAAATGTTGTTTTCTTTTTTCAGAGCTGCTACTGGTCGTCTTGACAAACTCTCTAAAGAACTTGAAGATGAGGTAGGTTGATCATTCCTAAACTTCTGTTTACTGCTTGTTACTGTTGAGGATTAATATTACTGGCTTAGTTTTACTATTTGCTCATGCAACAACCCATTTCTCCCTCCTGTCTTATCATCCACATGTAACCATGATTTAGTTAGAAACCAATGTGTCATATTCAGTTGGAGCTCTTGCCAAATTGTAACAATAATAATGTAAGTTATGGAGTCACTGCACTGTGAAAACCAGACGTACAGAGCATGTTGAGCAACATATTTGATTGATTTTAGGTGATCAGCAGAAAGAACCTGGAGTCAAGTCTGAGGCAGCTGGAGAGAGAGAAGGCCCTGCTGCAGCACAAGAACCTGGAGAGCCACCGCAAGGCCGAGAGTGAAGCAGACAGGAAGCGCTGCCTGGAGAATGAAGGTGACACAATACTCTGAGACCAGTTTTTATTACTTAGATTCTGTTGGACGCATCAATCTAAGGCTGTCAATTAATTTACAATTTATTTGTTCCTAATATTGGACCTTCTGTTTCCTTTTGAAAGGAAATAATTATATCAGTATTATTAAATTTAGTTAAGACAAAAAGTACTAATGTAACACAATAAATTAATTATGCTAATGATTCCTGAAATGTTGATACAACTCATTTTACAAATATGTTCCTGAATGGGATGTTTTCAGAAACCTTGTGTGGGTAGCAGGAGCTTTATGTGTATGTGTTGATTATTAGTGTATCTCCTGGTTGTTTTGCTCCTTGTTTTGCTTTTATTCAGGACAAAAAGAATTTGGATGCAAGTTCACAGTGTGACATAATGTGGCAGATACTGCCCTCACCTGGCCACAGAGACGACAGTAAACAAGTTTAGAAGTTTACTCTTTGCTTTTTTCTACAGTTTTCCTTGTCTTTGCTATGTGGATATTATAAATGTATATTCTATTTTAATATTCATCACATTCTGGTCTGTGATAGCCAACTCCTCATTGAATTAGACTGATTTTTAAAAATGTAATAAAGGAAAATATAACATATACATTATACGTAAACATTTATATCCAATGATTGTTTGGAAATTGGTGCACAGAATAGTCATCCATTTTCAGATTCAGAAGGATTTGACATTTCTGCCTGTGTTTGTCCGTGTTTTGTAGTCAACAGCCTTCGAGACCAGCTGGATGACTTGAAGAGAAGAAATCAGAACTCGCACATTTTCAATGAGAAGAACATTCACCTACAGAAACAGGTCAGGACCTGTTCTGTCTGTAGATCTTAAAATCTACTTACCCACCTACTACTGGAAAAAAGTACACTAAAGAAAAACTAACAAATCTTAAGTTATTAAATTAATTATTGTGATCCAATTGCTTAATGGATATCAAAATTGAGATGTTATGTTTGCATGTACGTTTTTTAGTTATGGGATTACAACTATTGCATTGTAGTATATATTTTTCAGAACATATAATTATGGAACAGAAGCCTTGGTATGGGTGTGTGTTTCAGAAAAGTATGAACAAATAGAAAAGTGTTGATGAAACGGAAATGAAACGACTGACTGATCTGCAGACATTCTTTTCAATGTTGTCCCCACCAGCTGGAAGAAGCCAACACGCTGCTGCGGGCCGAGACGGAGGCGGCGACGAGGCTCCGTAAAACCCAGACGGAGAGCAGCAAGCAGGTGCAGCAGCTGGAGGCCAACGTGCGCGAGCTGCAGGACAAATGCTGCCTGCTGGAGCGCAGCAAGCTGAGTCTGGAGAAGGAATGCATCAGCCTGCAGGCTGCACTGGAGACAGAGAGGAGGGAGCAAAGCCAGGGCTCAGAGACCATCAGTGACCTTATGGGTGGGTGACACATGCACAGTGTATAATATAGGATCTGGAAATAGGTCTGCATTACCTAGCAAGTCTGTAAAGACCGATCATTTGTATCTGTTGACAAAAGAAAGCTCCACTTTATGAGGTTTGCACATACGATTACATTTTATATAGCAGCTACAGTCACTGTATGCATTGATAAATGTTACAGTATATATCATTTCATATATACAATAAATGAAATAGGTGGATTATTACATACATACTGCATAAGAAGGCCCTTCAGTGTGTTTAATGCTGAGATGTTTACCTTTATTTTTATAAAGTGCAAATACTGTGACAAGCCATGGATTAAAATGTGTTATCACTTCCACTTTAAGCTGTTTTCCTGCTGTCTGCCTTGTGGCTTATACAACAGATTTATTAAGGCAGCTAGGTGGGTAAAGCTATGTGACACACAAATACAGAGGGCACCAAAGAGGCTTTGCAGGCCTTAAAAAGGAGTTTGCACAATTGTAGTCAGAATCCGTTCTGCAAACAACACACTCACTATTTGTGTTTGTATATGTGTGAGAGATGTGGATTTGAATTAATTTGCAAATCCTTTTATCAAAGCACAGTGTTTCTGGAGTTTCTCCAGAACAGAAGAGACAGATCTCCGAAGGCCATGAGTACAGATGTAAACAAGAACAAATACATTTGATATTTAGAGACCCAAGGCCTGACCCTGACTCTGCATGAACAAATCTAATTGTAGAGAGTGAATATGAAACGCTCTCAAAGGCTTTTGGATAAATCTATGGCTGGTTGCTATTATTAAAACACATTACTGATTAAGACAGTAATGTGTGTCAAACTGTTCATATATCATATATTATTGATGGGGTTAATTGAGGTGAGGCCATACTCACACAGCTCACACCCAGATTTCTACTCAGCCCCCCCATTTATTTGAATGTGAACTGCTTTTATTTGAACCATGTAAATGTTCAGAAACAACACATTGCCTTACTCTCATTATTTTTGATTGATCATGTGTATATGTGTATACATAGACAAAGTCTTGTCATGTGGCACATGGCGTTACTGAAACTAAGCAACACGGTCACATTGCTGCTGCAGTCTTGCTGGCCACAGGTCAGTGTCGAGATACTATTATGAGGTGGACAAGAATACAAACATGCCTAAAGTCCTTGCTGGGTGTTTGATAGAGTGGACCTGTATGTGGACGTTTAGTCCAAGTGTTCAGTTTGTTGTATTTTACATAAAGGTATTGGAGTTTTTTTTTTCCTTTTTGAAACTTGCACCTCTAAGGATCCTATTTTCCTTTTTCTTGCAGCACGGATCTCTGCTCTGGAGGACGAGGCCCGTCAGCAGAAACAAGCTCTGTCCAAAGCTGAGGCTGAGAAGAGACAGCTTCAGGAGAAACTCACTGATCAGGAGAAAGTAAATCACAAAAAATCACATGATAAAACCAGATTTTTAAACCTCAACTGTATTAATTTTTTGTCTTTAGCATCTTTGCACTTTGCTGAGTTAAATTTGAAAATTATCAACATTAAAATCTTAATTTCAGATCAACAGTTTGTCCATCAATAAAAAATAAAAAATATATATATTTAAATAAACTGCTAAGGTGACTCCTATATTACATACTGCCCAGCCCAAATGTTTTAATATTAATATACTATATATATATAATATAAGAAATGATTTAATGTCGTTAGTCTTTATGATGCTTTGCTTTAGTTGCATCACAAGTAAAGTTTTTGATGGTCTTTGAGGAGTTTTAACAACCGTGTCTTTAGAAAACACTGTTACTAAACTATGTATATGAGTAAACAGCATTTACAGTGATGCATTTTCTGCTACCTGTTCCGCTGCTGTTCATATTTTTGCCTGGGTAAAAGAGTGCTGTGTTAAATGTGTTATTGTGGTGGCTAGCTAAACTTTGTTCCTGGTGTTCCTTTGGGTTATTATAACACCTCTATGCCCCTGTTTTTTTCTGAACAGGAGATGAGCAACAAGGAGATAGATTTGACCTACAAGCTGAAGGTGCTGCAGCAGGAGCTGGAACAGGAAGAGGCCTCTCATAAGTCTACCAAGGCTCTGCTGGCAGACAAGAGCAAGATCAAAGTAACAATTGAGGGTGCCAAGTCTGAGTCCATGAAGGGTGAGGGCACCAAATCTTTGTTCCTTGAATGTTGTTCTCACAAAAAACAGCTAATTTATTCTAGTTTCCCACCACATGAGACACCAGATTTTGTGAAGAACTGCAACTTTAATTTGTGCAACAATTGTTACATCAGATTTTGTGCAATAAGGAAGTTGCATACGTTGATGTGTTTTGACTGTTTGAAATACTGTGTTAATATGTCTCTAAATACTACATGTATTTTGACATAATTTAAGTATTGCTATGAGGCTAGTTATGTACTGGGATTGTTCCCATTACCATTTTTATATTACTATACATTTAATATTATTTCTAGGGGTGTAACGGTTCTGAGAGTGAAACTGGAACACACATCTCCAGGGACATGACCCCCTTCCCCACCCAAGCCCCTGCCAGTCTGTTGGAGATACCCCAACCTTTCATGGTGGAGGCTCCTGCATAATACTGCCAGATGCCCCAAAATTACATATAGTATCCCAGAAATCTGATAGTTGTTGTTGTAAGACGACCTGTCACTTGCCTTTATGCGCAGGCTTTACACTAAGAAGTTAACATTATGTCCAGAGTAGTGTTCGGGGTCTATCAGCTGCTGTAATGCAGAGTGTGGCCCCAATAAAAACAACCAACAAGCACCAAGATCTAAACCAAACCGTGTGATTTCTGTGATATTCTTTGCTGGTCTTAAAGGCTGGTTTACTTGTAATTCTGTTAGAGCAGCTTGAAATGAACAGTGAACACAGACATTTCCCAGCATGTTTGCTTTCCCATTGCTCTCTATTAGTCATAATGTCAGAAACCAAAAATTGAGGCGGTAGTGTCTTCACACCCTAACTGCCTCATCTTGTCTTCTAACCCCCGCAGAGATGGAGCAGAAGCTGGCAGAGGAGCGAGCAGCCAAACTGCGTCTGGAGAACAGAATACTGGAGCTGGAGAAGCACAGCAGCATGATGGATTGTGACTATAAACAGGCTTTACAGAAACTAGATGAGCTGCGCAGACATAAGGACCGCCTCACTGAGGAGGTGAGTGTTTATATTTGATACAGGAGACCAGTGAAGTGTGTTTAGATATTAAATGCCACCTACAGAAGTAATTTCTGCTGCTGTGTAATAGTTTATGAGCTGTAGAGGAGTAACTGTAGATCAGTAGCAGTTGGAAAAACAAAACTGTAGCAAAAGCAAATTCAGCAAAGCGACAACTACTCGTCATTTCTCTCTCCTTTTGTATTTCATCCATTCTTTCAGGTGAAGAACCTGACACTCAAGATTGAGCAGGAGACCCAGAAGCGTAGCCTGACTCAGAACGACCTTAAGGCCCAGAACCAGCAGCTGAACTCTCTGAGAACCTCAGAGAAACAGCTCAAACAGGAAATGAACCACCTGCTGGACATTAAACGCAGCTTGGAGAAACAGAACCAAGAACTGCGCAAGTCAGTTTGCTTCTTATTTTCCTCGTTGCTTTGCACTTCATTCTGCCAGAACGAGGATGATGAGTAATAGACGTTTTGGTTTTTTGTCTACAGAGAGAGACAGGACACAGATGGGCAACTGAAAGAGTTACAGGACCAGTTAGAAGCTGAGCAGTATTTCTCTGTGAGTCTGTATTCTGCTCTCTAATTAGAAATGTAACTTTAAAAGTGCATTATGGTTCTGCATTTCACTTTCGCAGCAGGTAATTGTGCCTGTAGAACAGCATTCTGCCAATTAAAGTATTCACCTCAGTTTGTATTAAATAGCTGAATTAATGTTCACTGTTGAAGGGAAATCCATTCATTTCTTTCAAGTGTTTTAATAATACAGAGACATTACATAATATGTGTTAACGGAATAATCAAGTGCTTAATGGAACCACAAATACAACATGTTCCTTTTTATTATAGTTTATATTTCATTGACCTACCTGTATGTATTCATAAAGCATTTGTCTTTATGAAGCTTTCTTACTTATGCAGAGCATGACATCTGTTTTCCCTGTCTCCTATTTTCCAGACACTGTATAAGACGCAGGTTCGTGAACTGAAGGAGGAGTGTGAAGAGAGGAACAAACTCTACAAAGAGGTGCAGCAGTCTCTGCAGGAGCTACAGGAGGAGAGGTGGTTCGGCTGTTAAAACATTTTCTTTTTAGTGCACTTTAAACATCAATGACAAATGTAAATAGCATAACCAAAAACAATAAGAAAACAGCCAGTCAGTGCACTTACGTCTCTTAGTAAGGCTCTTATATTCCACTTATTTTACCGGATCAACAACTTTGTTTTATTTCTTTTAGGGACTCTTTAGCCGCTCAGCTCGAGATCACTCTGACAAAGGCTGACTCCGAGCAGCTGGCACGCTCCATTGCTGAAGAGCAGTACTCAGACCTGGAGAAGGAGAAAATAATGAAGGAGCTTGAACTGAAGGAGATGATGGCCCGACATCGCCAAGAGCTATCTGAGAAGGACATCACCATCAGTTCGGTGAGTTGTATTAATCTTTTCTTCATACCTTCACAGGCACAGAAGTGTAAATGCAGGGAATCCTGAAGACAAAAACTGTAGTATTCAGGTTGAACAGCAGATGGCAGTGATAGACAGGATAGCCTGTGCTCATGATCGATTTTCCTGTTGCATCCAGCTCGAAGAGGCCAATCGCACCCTGACCAGTGATGTCGCCAACCTGGCCAACGAGAAGGAGGAGCTGAACAACAAACTGAAGGAGGCAATGGAAGGTATTTAAAATGTTTAAACTTCAAATCCTTGACTTATAATTTTCAAAAACCAAAGCGTCTGCACACCTTTAAACCAGAAACACTACAATACTGCAGATGAAAGAGTCCGGTGTCCCTATAATATATCATTTTATCACAACTGAAGTATTATTGTTGGGTACATGTATCATTTTTGCGCATATTCATATTTCAGAAGGGGAGAAGTCAAAAGACTGGGAGCAGCAGATCAGCCAAATGAAGCTAACGTTTGAGAAACAGCTGCAGTCAGAGAGGACGCTGAAAACTCAGGCAAGTCTATTTTACACTTGTGTCAAGTGTTACTACTGTGCAACTCTTAAACAAATTGAATAATGGTACTTCTGTCTGTCTGCAGGCCGTCAATAAGCTGGCAGAGATCATGAACAGGAAAGAGGTCCGTGCTGTAGGCAGTCGCCGCGGTAACGACACAGACATGCGGAGAAAGGAGAAGGAGAACAGGAAGCTGCAGTTGGAGCTCAGGTCGGAGAAGGAAAAGCTCAACAGCACCATCATCAAATACCAAAAGGAGATCAACGAAATGCAGGCGGTTAGTAGAACAGTCACAGAAAGTTTAATGTTTTCTTTTTTTGGCAGGTGACACCTGATTTTAGACTTTCAAATATCTTCTCAGCATCAAGAATATCAGATCAGGAAAATCTGTGATAAGAGTTGTAGGATCAAGGATTAAGTTTTTGTTCTTAAATGTTTAGAATGCAGTTAAAAATGTGTAAGACAAATTTCCATCTTTACTTTGGCAGAAGAGCCAGTAGGTGTAGTCTCCCCTCTCTCCACTATCCTTGACTGGAGCATGTTTGTTTGTTATTTGCAGCAACTGGCAGATGAGAGCCAGATGCGTATCGAACTGCAGATGGCTCTGGACAGTAAGGATAGTGATATTGAGCAGCTGAGAAATCTCCTACAGTCCCTCAGTGTTCAGTCAATGGACTCTGCCAGTGTCAGCAGTGGGCCCGAGTTTGACACTGATGATGCCTATGCAGGTAAGAGGTCAACCATTGGATGAAGTGTTTACCAAATATGTCTGTCTATGAACGTGAAAGCCAAGCAGCCTTTTATTTAGGAATCCAGCATCGAAGGCAGCTTAACCACATTTGCTTTTGTTAGTATCAATACTAACATATATATTATTAATACTGTAGATAGATAGTCAGTATGCTTATGTGCTAAATTTGTTGATTCAAACTCTTTGTTCCAAACAGAAACGAGGCTTGAGGGGTGGCTCTCTCTCCCTGTCAGGAACAACACCAAGAAGTTTGGATGGGAGAAGAAGGTTGGAATAAAAAAGAATGAAGCTAATTTGATACTGTATAACAGTGTGTCTCCTTTACAAACAACATTTTCTTACAGTGTCTGTTCTGTTTGTGTAGTATGTTGTAGTGAGCAGCAAGAAGATCCTCTTTTATAACAGTGAGCAAGACCGAGAACAGTCCATTCCCTACATGGTGCTTGATATTGAGTGAGTATACACATCTCAGTCTGCCTCTGCAGTGTGTTACTTTATGAGTTCAGTAGTTTCTGTATTTGCTGTTGTGTTAAGATGCTGATATGTTTTAATAAGAGAATAATAGGACTTCTTTCTATCACGCAGCAAACTCTTCCATGTGAGGCCTGTCACTCAAACAGATGTGTACCGTGCTGACGCCAAAGAGATACCCAGGATATTCCAGGTCTGTCTTAGCACTACTTCAGTGCTTTCATTATTGAACTTTTATTCTTCCTCATCTTCTACCTCTTAGTAGTATAAAAAGTAGTTTATTGAATAGAATTTCATTTCAGTTTTGACATGCAGAAGGCAAAAAACATTTCTCCACTCTCCAGATCCTATACGCCAATGAAGGCGAAAGTAAAAAGGAACCTGAGTTTCCTGTGGAGCCCATCGGAGAGAAGTCCAGCTACATCTGCCACAAGGGTCACGAGTTCATTCCCACACTCTACCACTTCCCCACCAACTGCGAAGCGTGCACCAAGCCGCTGTGGAACATGTTCAAGCCACCGCCTGCTCTGGAGTGCCGACGTTGCCACATCAAGTGCCACAAGGACCACATGGACAAGAAGGAGGAGATCATTGCTCCCTGCAAAGGTAGGAAGCACCCACACGGACTTTTCAGGTTTATTAGGATGTGAAAATTAATTTTAAAGTTTACAAAGGCCATTGTTGCTATTAAAGATATACATTTTCGCCCACTACCAGTGAACTATGACGTGTCTATGGCCAAGAACCTGCTGCTGCTGGCTACGTCCCAGGAGGAGCAGCAGAAGTGGGTGAGCCGGCTGGTAAAGAAAATTCCCAAGAAGCCTCCAGCACCAGCAGCACCAGAGCACTTTGCACGCTCATCGCCACGCGCCTCAATGAAGGTTCAGTCCAGCCAGTCCATGAGGAGGCCCAGTCGACAGCTCCCCACCAGCAAGAGCAGGTAGAATCACAGACAGGAGGGCATGTCTGAACAGTTTGGCTGTGAAAAAAACAAACAAAAAAGGATTTGTTTCTCAGAGGATTGTTTTATTCCTATTTTAGATATGTTGGATTACACAGTACGTGAGCCCATCAGAGAATAAAAAACATGTAACACAATCTGGATCATCAGCATACTGGTGTATGGGTCCAGTATTAACTTTTACATATACATTTTACATATTTATTGTGTACTACATTTGTATAGTAGTACACAAAAGGTTACACTAAAAGGTTTTTCCACTCACAAAATGAAAAAGACTGAGTATTCACAATGAATTTGAATAAATTGCTTTTTGGACAGTTTTTTTTTAAGCTCTAGAGTACAAAAGTCCACAGCATCACAGGTTTTAATAGTGGTGTAGATCCACTCAGTGCACTATTTTCAGTCCAGATCACTCATGGAAGACATGTTACATTATGTCACAGGGATCACTGTATATAACTAAAATTCAAAATCTCTAGGTAGGTTGAAAAAAAAGCTTTGAGTGGCAGCCTAATGTTCCCAACCTGCAGCTACAAGCTGACACTGAGATCAGATTTAACAGAGAAATGTCTGTGCTAAAGATGCTCAGTACACAAACAAACAAAAACTGAATACAGTGGGTTACGTAGCAGCAGAAGATATGAAATGCTGATGAAACATTTACAAATACAGTTTGCAAAGTCCCTGATTCAGAAATATAAGTTGGTCTGAATGATTTATTGACATGATATAAACTTATATAGCAAAAAAATTTAACTGGGAGAGTCTCATTCTACTGAGACCCTCAGAGGTCATGTAGTAAAAAAAACTATTGAGGCAATGTATGTAGAAGAAAAATTTAGGAGACATGGTAGAAAGAAATACTTAGTTTTTCTACCATTTAGATTAACACACTACCTCACTGATGTCGACTTATTTTCTTTATACTATATGACCCATAGGTGGCTCCATATAATTCTGTTCAAGCTAGGTAGGTACCTCACACTCCTAAATTAATGCAACATTAAGTAACCTGAAGTTGAAATAATAAGAGCCCATCTAGAGGACATCCATTTACTGGAAAGGTCTAAAGTTCCCAAAAGCAGCATTGATGTTTTTGTTGTTGTGCCTCTGTGGACGACCCTTCACATAACACCACCGATCATCACTTTAACATGACAACAGTTGCCCATCTTACACTTGACAAGAGCTGATTTTATGTACAGGTGAGGTCCAGTTGTTATCTGGCCATCAAAATTGATCTCCCCTTTCAGATCGGAGGACTTTGGTCTTCAGGACTGGCACTGGGCGTTGGATGATATCGATGATGATTGTTCATCTATTCATTTCTGACGACCAGATAATGGTAACAGTGTGCAGAGTGTGTTGTGCAGTGCAGTGATTACAGTGGCAGTGCAACACTGTTTCTATGAGGCCAGTCCAAAAGTGCAGTGATTTTTTTTTTTTTTTAAGCCACGAGTGAGATAAAAGAAAGAAAGCTCTGTGTTTTAAAACCTGCAAAAAAAAACTACAACAGCTGCATAAAACTAAACTTTGATATTTCTAAATCTGCTGTGGATGCTGGTGCTTTCCTCTATTCACATCATCCTGCTAATGTACATAACAATGTCTCACCCTTCATGACTTTGCGTCCTCTGACCTCAGCCCTCGCAGGTCAAATGGCTTCAGAATGAGGCGAGAAGAATCCAGCAGTGGACACTGGTACACATGACGTCTTCTCCCGTCTTGTTCTTCCTTTGCCCAGATGTTACACTGTAAACCACTCAATTCCTCCAAAGTCTGTGTTTGTTTGTCTGGGGGTCCCAGGTGGTGACAGGGTACATGCAGGTGATAAATACACATAGTATAATGGAACCAATGCATGTGCCAGTTTGCAAATATTCTCACTTTGCCACTGGGTGTTTGAGATGGGAGCAGATACGTGGATCACTGTCTTTTAGACTGCACAGGATGCATTTATTATATATATATATACAGTAAAAGAAGTACATTTATTTATCAGGGACTGTGTAGGTCTTCACACAAGAAGAAAAACTGTACAAGATGTAGCTATCATCTGATTTCTATCTACAGTCCCTGATGGTCCAGTCTTTAGCCCTCGGTGTGGACAAACCGAGGGCAGGCTATTGGCTGAGACTAACCCTACTTTTGTTTGTCTCTCTTTGCAGTTAACCATGCTCGGGAGTGTGGTGCATCTTCAAGGTGGTGGGGTGCGTTTCCTCCTGAATGGAAGACTGTCCACGAAGCTCTGTTTGCAGATCAGCGCACTGAACCCCACATCACTTCACCACAACTCACCCAAACTGTCCTGCTTCAGCCCGTGAGAGTTAACAAAGTTTTCCCTTTTGTTGCGCAGCCACTTGAAGCGGTAACAACTATCAGACTCACTTCAGCACCTGTGGTCTTTTCACCACGCTGGATGACGTGAACGTATTAGCCGAAGTCTTCTCCTGGGCCCCTCGACAAGAGCAATTGAGTGTGTCTCGAGGGGGCTGGATTAGCTCCCTCAGCTCCCATAGAACAGAAGAGAGCTCTTACAAGCCCAGCCACTGCTTGCTAGTATGGGATGCACTTACCTCAAAACTTTCTCATCAGGACACGCTCTGATTGAAGGATGCAGCAGGAAAAACTCCTCCTCACCACCTTTGGGGATTTGCGTGGCCAAATTTAAAGACATTCTTGTTTTTAATGATTGTAACAATACTAAGGGTTTAATGGGAACACTACAGTCAGAAGTACAATTTGTCAGCTAAATACAGCTCAGGATTGTTGCATCTGATCCCAGATACAGTATCTGTACTTTGGCTTTTTCAGACTCTTTAACATATCGATTGTAACTTCCTGTTTCCCACAATTCTGCTTTCAGGGTCGAGTCCATACAGGTCACAGAAACTTGAGTTAGGTACTTGAGCAAATGAGCTGCGACTTCTAGGAAAGTCAGTAACACGGGGAAGGCGTGTCAGTCTCTTTCCATTTATGAGCAAATAATTTGTCGAGTGCCTCTTATTCAGATTTCTGATTCAGTTGAACTCTGAATCAAGTTCATAGTTGTACAACTACAGCAACGATGGCATTAGATCAAGAGACATGAGATCCTCGCAGTCCCCTACTCTTACAAACCTGCACTGTCAGTTCCTGAGGGTTAAATGTTTACTGAATTCAAGGGTTCATTCAAGGTTGATGCTTTTCTGATCCTCGCTCGACTCCTTTTTGTTGTTTGAATGTACATCTGGGCTTCACCAGAGACGACACACAGGCATTGTATTACTTCTATCCAGACATACTTGACTGAAGGCCCCCCCCCCCGTCATCACCAACTGCTCTGAGTGAACTTGCATGCGTTTGCCAGTTTTCAGGCCTCACACTTGAGTGCTGTCACCCACAGGCCTCCACATATTAACAACTGTTGTTTTCAGTCATTGCTAACGATGAACACGAGGGCGATTTACCAGTAAGAAGCAGAAACAATGAAGGTATGCAATCATGCCGTGAGTCAAAGTACTGAGCAGCACTATTCCATTGAAAGTTTTTCTAAAAGTGTTTGTCCTGATATTTTTGTATTAAAAGTAACCAAACTCTGGGTTTGGGCACATTGTTGTGTGTATGTGACTCATATAGCAGATGGAGAGTAAACTATGAGTGTGTGTGTGTGTGTGTGTGTGTGTGTGTGTGAGTGTGTGTGAGAGAGCGAGTGTGTGTGCGTGTGTATACAGAGTCCTCTCCTTTAACCAAAATGCATGTTTTATACATATATACACAGTATATATTTTACATGCTATACAGTGCACATTATATTATTTATACAGCCTTGTCCACTTTGTATTTAAGGGCTCTACATCCAGATTGCATGTTTGCTACCAGACAGCTATATAATAACCACTTGAACAATAAAGACATGGATGTGCCTTTTGGTATTGGGTTATTTCTTAAAATGTCACGGAAGCTCTGATGGGTGAGTGTTTTCGTGCACAACACTGAAATGACCAGTGTTTCGCTAAAATGTTTGGTTTATTCAAATAGTTCAGAAAAAGGACTTTACACTTATAAATACTATTCAAAACAGTATTTCTTATCCTGAGCAGGTAGATTTCAGATATACTTGGCTTGTGCTTCCCTATCAAATACATTTTTTCCAAATACCGTATGAAAACATTGGTCTTTCGTTGTGGATATCTAGTCAAGGGAATGTTAGAAATGTGGGGGTATAATACTGAGGTAAACATTTTTTTAAAAAACCAACACATTTTATGAGTCCGTATTTAAAAAAACTGCCGACATAACCCTTGTGAGTGCATCCATTTTGTTATCCAGGATAACGACGAGTGAAGACTACAGAACAGCCTGACAGAGCGGCGTCAGCCCTGGCATCCGACTGTAGAGCTTAGTCTCTCTTCTTGGAGCGGCTGCTGTGTTTCTGGTAGTAAAACACAGTGAGCAGCACCCACAGGTTCAGCAGGGTCATGGCGATGAAACGCACCAGAACTGTGACAAAAAGGTGCCATATTAGAATATAGATGGCTGCTAATGCCTAGAAACAATAACACTGATGTGAACACTTAAGTTTCTGAACTGGAAGAAACTAGCTTCTTC
This sequence comes from Sandelia bainsii, assembly GCA_032362345.1. Taxonomy (NCBI): domain Eukaryota; kingdom Metazoa; phylum Chordata; class Actinopteri; order Anabantiformes; family Anabantidae; genus Sandelia; species Sandelia bainsii. The sequence continues at coordinate 17,045,628 of JAUMHL010000004.1, forward strand.
AGACGGAAAAAGGCAAAACTCTGAGGTCTTAAACTGTGGACAAGCAGGTATTAACACCTGTGCACACATGCGATTTACTCATGTCGACTATACTACGTCTTTCATGTGGCCTGCAGATCAGATTCTAAATATCTTTACTCTTTCAGCAGCCTGATTCACTTTCACCTGCAATTCTCACAAGACAGACCAGGTACATTCTTCTATTTTATATATATATATATATATATATTTACAGAGAAGACACTACTTACTGCACACCAGGTTTCATCATCACACCACAACGAATCCACAAAAGAATTATTTAGTCATGTAAAACTAATATAATTGTAGATTTAGACAAATCTGTGTAAAGAGTTCCCATTTAAAATCATTAAAAATGTCTCATCTGAGATACTTCACACGCCGCAGTCCGACTTACCCTGCGTGTCTCCAGTTGTCACGGTGGTGCTGTAAATCCGCGCTGGAACAAAGAGCAAGCCGAGTTAATGACATCCTCATTATCCAACAGAGCATCTAATATTTAATTAATGAAGCGTTGAATTGCTAATTTGTTAAATTAACAGCCGAGTAAGTAGTGTAAAGCATATTCAAGAACCGAAACATTACAATAACAGTACTTCAGGGAGAAGAGGGGGGAAAAACACGTCTCAAATGTGCTGAATTTATTCTGAGAGTGAAGCTGCTTTAATCACTATTTTTATAATAATCCATCAATTCTTATTGGAGTGGAGTACTGTAATTCTGTTCTACTGAAGTAAAGTATTTGCTTAGTACTTCATCTGTGAAGTATTGTTATTAGAAAAATACTTTTATGCGAGTACTGAATTTGTGCACTTAAACATTTTTACTGTTAACTATCAAATAAACGCTAAAATGCAAAAACAAAGATTTTGACATTAAATATTGCTCAGAACACAGCACAAAATGATCTGTGAATGTTGTGATTATCAGTAATAAATAAATAAAACACAGCCACAGGAAAATAAAAAATGTAATCAGGATTAGATAGAAATATATTTATTTCATATTAGCTTCATCATGAAGAGAAAGACTCCTCAATATTATCTGGAGCAGGAGGTCATTAGGAGAAACTGGAAAAAAAGTCCAGGCAACGTCTGAGGACTGTATTCTGTGTGCAGTACATGACACTCACCTACACACGTGTATGTAGCCATCCCCCAGGTGAGGGCGCTGACCTGTCCGGCGTCCTTGGACTTCCAAAGACACTGCAGCTGAGCGAACTTACTGGCTGCACTGATGAATGTGCAAAGGCTCTGGAAAAAGAAAAAGAGTGGAGGCCCCCGGTGTTTCTGCATGTTCACACAGTACATTATGACGACTAGCTGAACTCTTCCCATTCACCTCAATCTGAAAAGTTTCTTCTTTCTAACACTTACACTTTTTACACAGCCTGTAAAAACTTAAACTTAAAGGAGAAGAGCATTTGCTGGATCACTGCTCTTACTTATTTATATGCAAAAATACTTTCATACACATTCATCTCATTAACCAACGGGACTGTTTGGCATTTAGAAGGTCTGGCTGTCTTTCTGTCTAGATAACTTTCTGTTCAAATCTCTAGCTCATTACTCCTGACTGATGACATGTCATTCCTTTGCTCACTGTATGACTTATGATTGATGTTACAGTGATTTATTACCATAGCCAAATCTATGATCCACTTCTCCACAGTGAGGAGCTTCCAACCCCCAGCAAACCTGAACACCTCGCGTTAAGGTAATAACACGTGGCAGTAAAAGTATCTACAAAAGCCGATGGATCATTGATTTTTCTTTGACGCTGAATGAACACGTTCTCGTTCGTCGATATCGTGCAGTGGAAGGATACACCAAGGCGTAGATGGCGCTCTGCCGCAGGCTGCCATTGTAGTGAAGCATCAGGAGCAGCAGAATGACATCTGAGGACACATGGTTGATTGAAACATGCAGTACTTCAGGGAAAATGATGCGTGGGCTGGATGGTTAAGAGCACTGATACAAGTCTCATTAACTCATCGGGAATTCCAAGACAACTCACCTTGAGCAATGAGGATCGGATATTCCAGGTATGTTGGAGGAGGGTAGTCATAGTACATCTGGTATGTTACAAAAACAATGTACCTAAAAAGCAGATGGTGTCAGGTTATATCAGATTACAACATTCAGGACTGATTGAAATTGAGACAGTGATAAGATGTCTCGAGAGCAAATACAATAATAAAAACTCAATGCTGGGAATGAGTGAGTGAGAAGGGTTTCCTGTGCCACGTCAGACAACATTCATACTGTGCTGAAGCTCAGGCTCTGGGACTGAACTCAGACACAGTCAAGAGTCAGTGTTCGTGTCAGCAAACATGATAAACTGTGAAAATCAAGGTATGAATTTCCATTTTAACATGGATTGTAATTGAAATAGCAGGTTAACCCATCATGCTCGGGCTGTTTCTGTTCCTACACGGTCGGGAAATAAAACCCTGCTATTTATGCTGTACGGAGCTGTACAATATAGACTACTTATTGCACTTTTGGGAAGTGCTCACATGTGAGTGATTCATTAGGGGTAGCATGCCTGGGTGTATTTAACTAGGAGAGATGCTTTTCTGGATTACAGCCATGCTGTGTCATTTAGGCCGATAAAACGCGTTTATTACTGCGTTAATATCTCACGCAGTGCAGCTTTAAGTCTAAGCTATTTCACTGTAGCGTGCACAGTGACAGCGGACTATCACTCACCAACACAGAAGAGATGTTCAGGACGGTGCAGCTGCTGCCAGGCACCGAGGAGAAACGGGACACTAAGAATTTATACAGCCTCACAGACACAAAGCTGACCCCCCCCCCCAAAAAAACTACAAATGATCCTTGTAAACACTTACAGTCAATCCTTATGTAGCCACATTGTAAAGCAGAGTGAGAGCTTCACACAGATAAGTGAGACCAATTTGCTCCTTGTCCTCCCCAATTCAACCAAACATTCCAGAAATGTGTTGCCACGGGTTTTATAAAGTGGTTTATATTTGAGTGTTATGGCTCCACACTGTGGATTAATTTTATTAGAAGTCTGCTTTTCATTTGTGCCTAAAAAAACTCAACCAGGGAGCTTGCTGCAGACAATCTCTCCATGTCCTATTTAGCTCTTAATCTAGAATAAACTGGCTTTGCATCCACACCAAGTAATCACTGAGTGTAAGGGTCCATTCGTGCATTTTCTTCATTCGTTGAAAGATATGGGTGCTCTCACTCCATTGCAAAAGACACACTCAGTTTGACACGTTTTGAATGGAGTTTGGAGGTGTGGCTGTCTACACAAGAGAGAGTTAAGAGTAAGGAACAGGAAGACAGCATCACAAGAACACGAACACCAGCACAAGTACTTCACTGTCTGCCTGCTCGGCCTCACTGCATTTCCTCCTCGTTATTATTACGCACTTCACGGATCAGAAAGCCACGTTCATTTATCACTACGACTCACATACCCGATCAACTCGAGGAGAAGACTGTTGAGGCTGACTCCCGTTGTCGACTTCGCTCGCATCAGCACTAAAATCTGCGGAAACTTTAGCACCATGCACACAAACAGCGTGCTGAAGTTGGCGACGTGCAACAACGTGTCGGTCTGCATCGTCTGCAGCTGAGGGAAGACCAAGCGTCAACTTTAATTCACCGAATCTCTCGGGATTTTATTACAACTAGCAACCAGATGCTGCTTCAACGCTGCCGCCAGCGTCAAGGAGTCGTGATTTAGAGAAACTTCCGTTTTAAACCTTCAACATAAAAGAACTTAACATTTATTTTGACACTGTATCAAAACGTGTATAAGTCAAAGAGTAACAAAACTGGCACGTTTAATGTGTTCCAGTATAAAAGCTACATGTTTTCTGCCTTTGCTACATTGTTTTTATCCAATAGATAGATGGTGACTTTTATTTTGAAGGCAATCTTGTCTGATTCTGTGAAGTTGCACCAGCTTCCTGTCAGCCGGCATCTTTACCCACTTCCGCATTCATACGCTGAACGGCTACTTGTGCAAAGAAGTTAGACCGATGCATTTCAAATCCTCATCCTGTCAAAACTTAAATAAGTCTGTACTTCCGCATTCTTAAAACTATATATTACACGAATAAAGTCATTTTCTACACATGATGGAAGGCATCAAAGCACTGTTATCCTTTGAGACTTAAAACTGGCAACGTACTGTAGAATTTGCTGCAGTGAGAAGTGTTTGTTTTTTTTGTTAGTTTCTACATACTTAATTCATCACTCAAACTTTATAGGTTCAAATCTTTATTCTTTGTTATAATGGAGCAACATAAATGTCATGCAACCATCTTAACATTGTTTTTTAAAATTAAAAGTGGGACCAACATTTGTATTCTAGTTAAGACAAAGGGGCAGTGCACAGAAAATGGCACTTTATGGCAGCTACACTAATACAAAAACCTGAGACTCACATAAAACACGAAAATCACAAAAAAAGAATAATTTCATGGCTTCACCATGAAACGATGGCTTAAAGATCCTGAAAAACATGTAACAGCTGTTGGATGTATTTGAAATAAAAAAATAAAGGATAAAATATATTCCGTCTATCCCTGCACCTCTGTTTGAGTGTTCAGGTTTTCTACAGAGGAATGTAGAGGTGCTTTCACTCATCCAAATCTGATCAAGTATCATGTTAGATGATCAAGTATCTTATTACATACTTGATTGTGCTTGGATAGCACACGTCTGATCTACTGGTGTCTTCCCTTCTTGTCTCTATCAGTGAACAAATTTCTTTAAAGTGTTATACTGTACTCCTTGTGTGTAACATTTTCTGTCACACACACACATAAAAAACTATCATAACAAATAACCTCACATCAGTTCTGGCTTATGTTAAGTACCACACTGTGTCAAATCTATCTCGTCCTAAACAAACAAACAAGCCTGATGTGCATAGATCCAGATGTGATGTTACTCATCTTCAGAGCGGCCTAATAGGGCAGCATGTCTGGATCCTGCTTGCGCTTGTGATGGCCTCCAGACCAGAGTAACAGCCTGTCCAGTCTGACCAGTTCACTTCCCAGTGGAGTTGACAATCTGCTGCCAAACATCTGGCTGGTTGTGTTGGGGACGTGATCAGAGAAGAGCGACACGTAGTCTGGTAGAGGCTCCTCTGGCTTCAGCTGTCCCTGCAAACCCACGGGGGTAAAGTCACAGTCAGACGTTTGCTGGCAACATCCAGCTGTGGATAAATCTTACATTAAATTGATCAGGGATAAAGGAGGAATAATTATCCTGCAATCAACTATCACATACGCTTTTTACCAAGTATTTATACTTTATATACTGTAATACTTAGGATAAAACCTGCTTCATCACAGTTATTGCAGATATTAAAAATAGGTTGGACAATGATTTTAATTAATTAACTTGAAAATCTACATAGGTTTAGCAGAAAAAGGGTTTTACACACATATAGTCTTACCATTTGATCATAGCTTGTGAGAAAGTTCCAGTTCTTCTCCCTGTGGACCATAACGTTTGGATTAAGTCTGTGTAGGTTTCATTTCATCAATATAGTAGAAATTGAGTCTCCTCTTCCCCTGCACTCATTGGGAGCGTTTATAGCCTTGATTTCATACCCACCATTCCCGGATTCCTCTCCTCTCACTCCACACTAACTCTTTCCACACTTGGTCCTGTTTCACGGGATCTCTCTTATCTGGATTCTGATCCGAGGACACCGCGTCTCCTCCGGTGTGGCGCGTCCTGTCCGCGGGTGGCTGAGTCTTTACAGGCCTGGTTCCATTAGATCGTTCCGGTAACCGGTAGCCTGCAGAGGATGCGCGGCGGATATTGTTCAGGTCCATTGTGTTGGCTAGATGAAGATGAAATGCAGCTGTTAAATAGATCAAAGTCCAGTTATAGCGCACGGAAAGTTGGCCGAACAGTGGTTTCGGCGCCACTGAGAGCAATCACTGCCAGCAGTTTTGTTTACGTCTCCATAGAAACGATGTGCGGACAATTAAAACACTACTCTCACAACATGAAGTGACATCAGGACAGAATTAACTCTGAACTACATTAAATATCACAACACATTTGCTGTAAAGTGGAAATTCAAAAAAGTAGATGTTAAGTATTTTACTAAGAAAACAATGCATTTTTTTTACTGCATTAAATTTGATGATGATGATGATTTGTTCGACAAATTCTCAAATGATATCAAATAATATTTAATTATATATCATTCAATACAATGAATATAACATAATCATAAGAAAGAGAGCAACTGCTGCTGCTCGCCTCGCGCCTGCGCACTGTGTATGTACGCAAACAATTTCCCTCTGAGATGAATAAAGTTTTTGTAAGCTTGAATCTAATTATATTATTAGAACTGTATATAAAATATGTTAATGTTTCTGTTTCCTGTTACTCGGTATGGAACAAAAGCAGCGCAACTGCTATAGATGGGGCTGATTCATTCAGGGTATGGATGCATTATCCATAGCCATAATAACACTAGTTGAATCTATTCTGCGTCTACATCTGTACACACCAAGTACACACCGACACTAAATAGCCAAAGAGACAGGTGCTGGGGAAAACAGAGATGAACAGCTCTGACTGCTTAAAGCAGACCTCTAAATTGAACCTGCGACCTGTGTCAAAAAGCAAAGAGCAAGGTCTGACACAGAGACAACCACAGGTGCTGAGAGGTCTTCAGCATCCATCCATCAGTGAAACTGCACTGAATGTGGTCTCTCTGAATGGACACTGAAGCAAAATGTCCAACATCCCACAGTTTCCCCTAAAGCATGCAGGTCCTTTGTCCTTAAAAATAAAACGTATATATCAGAAATTTGCAAACGACCTTTCAATTTGGAAATTGTTAAGTAGTAAATCACATTTTACCTGAACAATTAAGAGCACCAGAACTATATCAAACCATTCATGTTGTCATCCGGAAGTGTACAATAAATAAACTTTATTCTGAAACGCCTTTATTCGACCGGATGTAGCGTTACCTTCAGTGTCGCACAGGATTGACGGAAATTAGACCCGCTACAGTCTTTCGAGTCATTTTCCCCATGAGCGAATTGAAAAGGGCAGCAAGGTCAAGGTAACGTTAATATTTCGTATGTATTGGTAGATGCCTAAAATGGTATTTATTTTTGTTTATAGTCGTAAAGTGCATTTTGAGAAGGTAGAGAGCTTGCCCAGTATTTACCCTAGGTAATATTACGTTACATCTGAGGAGCTGCTAACATGAGTGAACATCGGAGAGAAGCCACTTATCTGTCTTGGCAACTTTTTCCACAATTCATGAGCATAAAATCAGTGGTTACTAAGTGCTCATTAATCAGCCGGAATAAATGTGGTTTCAGTTCACTGTTATTAAACCCGAACCGGCTTTTAGACATATGCTAGCCCGCTAACAGTTTCCTGTGAGCTATCTAGGTTAAACAACTGTTTGGTTAACAGCCGAACTTAATGGAGAAATCAATTAAATGAGCGTCAAGACATCTGATAAACGTCAGATACCTTCACTGCACCAAGCATGTGAGGTGAGGAGTCATTGCTGACCTGTTACATTAAGAAGTCTGTTTGTCAGTGAGCTGACTAGTAGGTTTTTGAACAGTATTTCTGTCGTCGTTTGTGAACAGTTTGGAAGAGTTTGTGTGAGAGAGTGAATTAGTGGCCACACGCAGGTGTTTGTAATAATCCCTGCTGATTAGACCTCTGCTCATGGTGGGAGGGTGCAGCTGCAGGGAGTTAAAGGATGCCACCACACGACCTGTAGCCTACCGATACAATTTATTTCCACACATAGAAAACTCTAGGTTGCTGAATGACTCCTGTCTGTGTTGAACAACATGGCATTTAATATATCCACAGACTCAGTTGGTCAAAAAGACCATATGTATATCTTTACAGTCATAAATCAGTGGTTGCCAAAATGTTTATTAGTCTGAAGTATGTCACTGTATTGTCTCTTTGTTAGCTTTGAGGATGGGTTGGGGATGACATCATGGATCAGCGTAGGCTTATTGCAAAGTAGGCCATTGTCCTAAATCACACTGCAAAGTCCTAATCTCCAGACAGCCAGGGAGTGACCTCAGAGGGAATTTCTCATCTCACTCTTTTCAGCAGGAGTAAAAGCATGAAAACTGGTGCTCAGCACTGACTCAAATGCCCATTTTGTGTTCTCTGTATAACCAGTGAGTTCAGGTATTAGAAATAATGTAATATATTTAGTAAGTGCTTGTTTTTCCTCAGCTTGATTTAAGCGTGTAGTTTTCTCTGACACCCTGCCTCAGTCTTTTATTCTGCAAGTCTAACTGGAAAGCATGTAGTCAGTGTATGTGCTGCATGAAGTGGTGTTAAATGAATGCGTTATGACAAAAGCTTAGTTTAAAATCATTGTCCTACAAACTTTCCAGTGTCATCTTCAGACTACATTGAACCACCCAAACCTGAATTGGCAAATAGTTTTGGACTATTATATATGCATATAAGGCATTGTAAATTATAAATGTGGCGAGTTGTTGCAGGTGAGGTTCAGCTACACCCCTCTCTTGCTGACGATGGTGAATTAGTACTTTAGCAAGGTGCATGCTTGCTGTCAGGGAAAGTTTGACACTGGAATTTTTGGTCAAGCACAGTTTTCCTAATCATAACCACCACTTTGGCACTCCTTGATACTGTCTGTACCATCACCTTACAAGCGCATTCTCTCTCTGTAGATCTTTTAGGTGACTAGTGAGATGAGACAGCAGTGCCCACGATCAGAAAGTGTGAGTGACATTACAGTTGAGTGTCAGAAGTGAGAGTACCATGAAAGTGAGCAGGCTGTAAATAGCCACTGGACCTGGGACTCAGGGGATCAACAGTGTATAATCAGAGAGGGACGAAGTTTTGTTATTGGAGATTGAGGAGGGTCTATGTGTGTTATTTTGGGAAGCAGCTTGGTTAGATGTTCTGCTGGGCATAGACTGTGTCTCTTGATTTTGGTTTAGCTGTACTGGGAGGCCCCAAATGGATATTAACAAAAAGGAGGATCAAGGAGAAGATAACAGTGAGTGAACTGTGGTTGGCAGGATTTAAGGCTGTTTTTCCTTTCCAGTCCTTGGCCTTTGTGTCCTTCTAGTTCAACAATCTAAGTTTTGTCCTTTTCCTTCCTGTTCTCATTTTACAATTTCAGCTTTCAAGATTAGGCTAGTAGATTAGTGCATGCTCACCATACACACCTTTGTATCAAAGCCTTCTGTAGGAAAACCATAACCATACTTGTTTTCTTGTAATTGAGATTTTATTTTGAGTCAAATTCTGATTTTCTTAGTTTGCAAACTTTAGGCCTGTATATCATATGATCTTGGTGGTTTTGTAGCTTTGATGTGTCTTTACCCACAATCCTCCAGTATTTAACTCTTTACCATGCTGCACCTTGTTATGTTGCAGCTCTTATTATATTCTGTGTGTGTGGGTTTTAAGTATTGTACTGATTCTGCAGACTCAAAGCAGGTGGTGAATGCTGAAATCAGTGGATGTGTGAGAAAACTCATGAGTCATTAATTTAACTTCAAAAGTCTTTTTATTAAAGTAAAAAAAGAACATCACTCTAGTGTACAAATAGAAGGTATGGGTGTTTTTTCTCTTTAAAATTCAGTTAATTCTACCCTGAGGTTTAAACTTACAGTACTAGGACCATTTCAAGACAATAGCTGAGAAGATCCCCTAAAAAGCTTCAGTTTAGTCACATCTCTTCACAAAGGAAGTGTTGAGTTCTCATTGCTTAATTGAGAATAGACCTACTTGTGTTCTCAGAATAGGACTTCTAATATTGTTCCAACCACAGGCCCTGAGGGGGAGATGACAAAGGAGGATGTTTCAGAGCCTGTCGAGGGGGACATCGTCCTGGGCTTCCACACCAGACTTTCTTCCCATCAGCGGCCAGTTATCCACCAGGTGGCTTCTGCACCCATGCCCAGTGACTGTGGTGAGGAACCACACAAACTGAGAACATACTCACACTGCATATTACGTGCTTTGTGACTGTAATTGTTTGAAAAATGTTTAATGCTATGCTCATGCAGTTGAAATAATAAGCTCTTGACATTAAAAACGTCTAGTTGTTCATTATTTTACCAGTGTACCACAAGGAGAGGCTAATCAAGATTCAAGAAGTAGCCTACCAATCATGTCTGAAAAAATGATTGTCCTGAGGGACAAAACGGAAATCAAGATCCCGAAACTGCACTCAAAAATCCTGCTAACTGATGATTCCATTTTTAGAGTGGCAGATTTATTTCTTGCACAGTGTTTATTGTAATGTCATAGTACCATGTTTAATATTGTCAGTTTTGATGGTTAACACAGATGACTGTCACATTCTGAAATATTCTAGTTCTTTTCCTAAAGTTGAACTTAAGTCATGCAGCTCACTGTGTCCCTAAACAGGTTAAGGAGATTTGTTTAAATTAAGTGGAGTGCTGCATTGATGTATGTGTGGTATTGAATCAACATAAAGGACTCTTAATCTGACTTCTGTGATATGTGGTATAATACAGTCAGTAAAGCAAATACAGAAGGGTTGAAACCTTTTAAATTGTAAGTGTTGACATTCACTGTGAAAGGCCAAGTCTGTTTTTATCCTCAGTCGGGGTCTGTAATAGGTGAGGTAACACTTTATTAATCCCTCAGGGGGAAATTCAGGTGTTACAGCAGCGTCAAAAACTTCAATCGGTTATTGACCCGCAGTGCGTGCCGGTTAGTTTTCTGTCCGACTTGATCCCGACCTGCTCTGACATCATGCATATGTAAGCAACCGTAACCTCGTGATACCAAGGCAGCTGCAGATTTTGGAGCCAGGCGCTGCAGTTGCTCTCCACTGACTGCAAAACCTCAGGGCATGACAGGAAATGCCTGGCTCTAACTTGATCTAAGATCTGATTGGTTCAGGTGTTGATTCAACAACATGATGTTTTATAGAAATGTTTCTTCTTTCATTTACTTTGAAATATTTTGATTCATTAGTCTAAATTTTCACTGTGAACTAGACTGTTAAGAGACAGATTACTTTCAGATTACTAAAATAACATCTGCACAGATGTTTCAGCCCTGACAGTCTAAATACCTGATAGATGAATAATCAAAATGTCTGTCTTGTGTTTCTATTGACTTATTAATGTTTCACATTTATAGTTTAATCAGCAAACTGACATTATGACAGCGTTTCATTAAAATTTTAACGCATTTCATGTGACGTATGAAGGTTAAACCATAAACTCACCTCCTGGGTAGTTTTTTTAACAGCAGGTACTGGAAACTGAGAACAAAATAACATTTAATTTAATCTGCATCCTCACAACATGTGAGGATTTGCGACATCCCTTAAAAACGATAACTTGAATGCTGCTCGAAAAGTTAGAAACTGTCCGTCTTCGTTGCAGCGTCTAGTCTCTGCCCCCTGCTGCTGCCGCCTGCTCTCGTCTGTTTTCCAGGCGAGGCGCAGTTCACCTTGAATGAAACTATTGATGAGCTGTTTAGATTTTGGTGGCCAAAGATCAAGGTCACAATCGCCTCATGTTCATCCAGTTGTTGTCGTGAATGTGATGTCTCAACACCTTGAGGGAATTTCTTCTTTCCTGTGTAGTTTTTGGTGGTCAAAGGTCCAGGTCAATGAGATCTGATGTATGTCCCGTTCTTGTTAATGCTGTGTCTCAAACGCCTAGAAGGAATTTCTCTCTGACACCACTGAACAAAGTCCTGAATAACAGTTCTGTACTCATCCTCAAGGACATGCCCCTGCAGAGCCCCCATGCTACAGAACCCTGTACTGAACACACAGTCCTGTAGTCTCACATACTGTGTTCTGTCTACAATCCATAGTCCAGACCGGGCTTTGGTCCACCTCTGCTTCTTCCTTTTTATTCCTCAACAGTGATGGTTGTATAGTGTTGAAGGTGCTGGAGAAACACCCTAACATAATGGACTCAAGTACGACTCCACCATCTACTTTGACCTCAGTAATAAACATATAGCACAATTATCACCTTTGTGACAGTTTCAACAAAAACTGAGAAATAAAAGTAGAATTCATGGCAGAGCTGCTATATTGGATTTTTATTAGTTTGTACAGGTGTACCAATAAAGTGGCCAATGAGTGAATGTTTGTGTTGTAGAGTTTCTCACTGGTGAAAGTAGAACATACATTTTTGGTTCATTTAAGGTCATAATTTAAGTGAATAGTACATATCATCATTACATATTGCTGTTTTTCTCTGTCCCTCCACTTCCAGAGTTCTCCTTCTTTGACCCCAGTGAACCGCAGTGCAGGGAGGTCCTTCTGGATCCCAGCACCACCATACCAGAGCTGTTCGCTATCCTCAGGCAGTGGGTGCCCCAAGTTCAAAAGAACATCAGTGTCATCGGCAATGAGGTGATTTTTCACTGTGTATTCTGATACTGTTTCATTACTTTGCCTTTGTGCAAATCATACTTTTTTGTACTTTTACATGTTGATCATAATTCACTAATATCTTACTCATTCTAACTAACTCATTTAAAAAACATTGTGAGAAACAAACATGTCATTTATTATTATAGCTTTGCTACAATAGTTGAAAACACAAGAATACTTAAGAATAAAATAATACCCTGCCAGCCAACCCTCAAACCACCTCCACTACAAAGAAGCTGCAATGCAGTAAACTGCAGGGAAGCATTTGCCGCAAGGGTAAAAGCAGGTGATTATTTTCTCTTGGTTAATATCTGCTACCTTGGAGAAATAAATTGCTTGTTTCGATGTCAGTTTGAGCAACAACTCTGAGAGTTATGGGAGTCCCAGCTTGCTTGTCATACATCAGATCACCAGGTCCTTAGTGACAGACTACTGTACATATCTGGACTTTGTACAGATCCTAAAGAGAGGCTGCGGAGTGAATGATCGAGATGGACTAACAGACATGACTCTCCTGCACTACTGCTGCAAGGCCGGGGCCCCGGGCATTGGTTAGTATTGACGAGGCTGGACTGAAGTGCACACACATCTACCTTGTCTTGTCTCTGTGTTAGTTTGCTGCTTTAACATAATCCTGTACTCAGAAAGCTCTGCTCCTGTATTCATCAGCAATGCACCTTAAACACGGTCTATAGACTGAAATACTGTTTGTTACTACACCCCCTCCCGACACACACATAACTGTATCCCTTTCCTGATCCTCAGGTGATGCAGCGACTGCAGCCAGCTTTGCCCGCCAGCTCCTTGCCTTGGGTGCTGATCCTAACCTTCGCTCACGCTGGACTAACATGAGGGCCCTGCACTATGCTGCCTACTTCGATGTGCCCCAGCTTATCCAGGTGGTTTTGCAGGCCTCCCAGCCTGGAGGTGAGAGAAGAGCTGCAGCCAGAGATGAGAGAGAAAAGGTCGCAAGGGCAACATTTCTATTTTTCTGTTTAACTGCTGTGAGGATTAAGGCCTCAGCAATTTGTCTTTTTCTTGCGATGAACATACTGAGTTGGCAGTTCTTATTCAGTAGCTACAGTGCTTTCTAATGCAACCTCCTTGTAGTGGAGCCTAACTTGACTGAAGCTGATCATATTCAGTTTGTGTTGTAGGTGTTAGTCACATAGGTGTGTATTTCACACTATGAAAACTGTGGTTTGTGGTGGTGTTGCTTGTTGAAGTGAGAGGTGTGCCATATACAACAAGATGATTGGTATAATGTCATTTCATGATTTTAAAGATATGATGCATAATACATTTACGTTCTCTAGCATGCGCAACAACAAGAGCTTTCTCCCAGAGAGCTCATAACAAAAGGGTGCAGACGGATGACTGAGGAAGAACTTGTTATGGGGGGGGGCATGTAAATGCAGTCAGGAACAGTAGCTCACTGGAAAAGAATAATGGAAAATGCCTATTATTTTGTTTGGATTAATAAACACTGCTGCCTGCAAGCTGTAGTCACCGATTACAGCAGTAGTTTACTACAGAGTAAAGCCTCCTGTATTGTACCAGCTTTCCTCATGTTAACGAGGGGAGCACAAGTCTCCTATGTTAAAGAGACACAAGTCCTGTGTTCTGATTCATTCATTCTTTTCTATTTTTGTCTTCAAAAGGGTGATGCTTAAACCTCCTAACATCTACAATCATGTTAAATCCTTTAAAATCTGTCCCCAGTAATCTGTTTAAACAGAAAGTGTAATGGAGCTGGGGCCTTTCCCACCAAGGGAGATTAGTGTGTTATCCTGCAAACTTTGGGCTTAGCTTTCTTTTTTGTTTTCTGATATCACAAAGCTGGCTCACTTTTAATTGGGGGTAAATCACCATAGTAACTTAATGCAACGTGGCTAACCACCTCCAGAGCAGGTTAAGTACAGAGGATCAGATCAAAACTTCTCAGGAGTCCAAGGATTTCAGTTTCTCTGCTGACTGAGCATAAATAATGGTTAATAATTGTTAATGTCAGTGTCTTCATTTGAAAACGATATGACAACATTATCAAATGTTGATAAATAGACTTTATAATATAATAGACATAACTATTACAAAAACATATAGAACTGTATAACACTAGTCTTACCGGATTGACTTTTGTTTTGTAGAAGTAGATGCCACCTGCAGTGACTTTGATTTTGGCACCGCCCTGCACATTTCTGCATCCAACTTGTGTATATCAGCTGTCAAATGTCTCTTGGAGCTGGGAGCCAACCCTGCTTTCAGGGTAAGTGATAATTTCCTTGGTATTACAAGTACTATATTGTAATTGTCATGTGACTTCTTTTATCAAACCACCCAGAAAATATTAAATGTAATCCCTTACTGGAATCTAGTTCCATACATAGTTTTGTACAGTTAATCAGTCACTAAGTTCAGTATGTGGAAAATAGCACACTTTGAGTCATTTCTCAAATATGTATTTTTTTATCTGTTAATTTGAGTTGAATTTCAATTGTTCAGTTAATTCTAGCACTGTCTCTTGCTGTTAATTATATGTAATATTGATTATTGGCAGAGACATGATCAGATAGCTAGTTTTGTATGACCAACTGCCTAAAAGCCTAAAGTATTGAATTTATCAGATAAATAACAATAGGAAGCAAATTTGAGAAGCTGTAATGAAAAAGGAAAGGTTGTATTGAGAAAAGTGTTTCTGCCCCTTGCATTTGCTCACAGACATAATTAATCAAAACAACACTGAAAACAGAAAAGTCCCTCCCCCAGTTAAGTCTGTCTTATGTGATACAATACTGGGTCTTCTATCACTGAAATACACTGATTGGATGGAGAAACAGAAATTCTTGTGTTCAGTTAAAAATAAAACTGAATCTTTTAGATATTCTGATATTAATTTAATTTCAGATATTCCGTATTTTATGCGGTGAGCGTTTCCTGTTTGGCATGTTTTGATTGACCTGGCAGATAACATCTAAAAATGCACTTGCTGAGAATACAGATTTCCCAGACATGTTTTGAATATGTCAACCACTTGAACATCTCTGTGTTCACTCTGTCTACCTTGTGCCACAGATGCTGTTATTTTAACCCTTGGTTGCAAGGTTTACTGAACAACCCTGATCTGTCATACCCCTCTATTTAACATTTTTAAAGTTTCATTGTGCCATTATTATTCATTACATTGAACATCACTAAATGTTTTTCTTAGGTTCATTAATGTGTTGTGAGCAGAAATTTGCTTGTTCTTTGTATGCACTAATTTTTCCCACTGGAGGTCACCAAAGTACTATGCACCATAATCCAATAATACCCTTGCTCAAATGAATGCAGACGCTCTTTATTTTTTACTGTGTGAGTGCAAAGCTTGCCGAGCCTGTAGCTGTTAGCTGATTTGAACCATCCATCCATCCATTTTCTTAACCACTAGTCCTCGTAAGGGTCGTGGGGGGTGCTGGAGCCTATCCCAGCTGTCATAGGGTGAGAGGCGGGGTTCACCCTGGACAGGTCGCCAATCCATCGCAGGGCCAACACACAGAGACAAACAACCATGCACACTCACACCTACGCCTACACCACCTACTCACACCTACGGACAATTTAGTGTCACCAATTAACTTGACATGCATGTCTTTGGATGGTGGGAGGAAGCTGTAGTAGTAGTAGTAGTAGTAGAACATACAAACTCCACACAGAAAGGAACCCGGGTCCTTCTAGCTGTGAGGTGACAGTGCTAACCACTATACCACCGTGTCGCCCTGATGTGAACCAGCTTGGCTTTATTTTTCTCTTTATTTAGAGACACGGATAAGTGTTCTTTATCTTGCTAGAGTAAACATCATTGAGAGATTTTTTTTCTGTCTGTTTTATTATTTAAGGTTTTTCATGTCTATTCTTTTGCCAATTAGCCCCGACAGGTGTGAGCCAACACATTTTAGCCTGGGCGTGTATTAAAACAGATTTGATTATTCCTCAAGCACAATGCAGAATACACAGAACACACAGTAATTAACAAAGGAACATTAAGATGCATAATGGATGAGTGAAAAATAGTGTTATCTTTGTCAACACTGTATACCAGTATTGTACATTTAAAATCTATTCTCCTTCTGAAGAAAGGTCAGAAGGCCTTTCTTCCTTCGCCACAGGTCTTAGTGATTAGGAGTGTAGGATTTTTGGTGGGCAGGTACTGCATATAACTCATGGAACCTTTAGTTTTTGAGAACTTGCAGAAGCAGCTACTCTTGATTTCATACATTTAAACATCACACAGAGGAATAAGTTTAAGGGTTTTTTGTCTCCCTTGTGATGCATCAGTTATAGACTTAAATATCTGTTCATTAACCACATATGAGCAATTAATTCAACACTATTTGGCACTACTTTTTACATTGTGGAAAATTGTACCACTTTTCCTATAATCTGTTAATATGGTGAAAAAATGTCTTGGAGAATCATGTGTCAGTCTTATGTTATACAAGTATAGCTTTTGATTTTGTTACAGTGCTCACCAGCCATATGTTTGAGAGTTTTAGGCATATGGCAAATGGCATAGAAGTATTTTATTATGATAAAACAACCAATAACATATCATTTAAAAGGCAAAGGAAGGCAAGGTCCTTTTTGATGTTTATCAAAGACCTTTTGTTGTTGCTGGGGGAGATATGGGGGAGATATGGGGGGGGGGGGGGGGGGGGGG
>JAUMHL010000004.1:17062870-17073091 GCA_032362345.1 Sandelia bainsii
GTCTCAGTTACTGCAGCACAGTAGTGCAGAATGAGCACCACTCATCTGTCATGCCTCTGCAGCCGTCTCCTCTTCCCTCTGCTGACACCTGGGCTCGCGTTCTCTGTCTCAGCTCTCATTGACTGTAGTTTATTTAAGTTACTTCACTAAACTTCTGTGTTGTGTGCCTGCTGATCAGCTGCTTTGAAACACTGATAGGGGAACAGAGATAAGATTAAAGATTCTGTTAAGCCCAGCATCTTTAGTACACAGATAACTGAACTTTCTGGTAACGAAAGCAACAATACTGGTTTTACCTTCTGATG
Organism: Sandelia bainsii; assembly: GCA_032362345.1. Classification (NCBI taxonomy): domain Eukaryota; kingdom Metazoa; phylum Chordata; class Actinopteri; order Anabantiformes; family Anabantidae; genus Sandelia; species Sandelia bainsii. Next base: position 17,063,176 of record JAUMHL010000004.1, read on the forward strand.
TTCTAGCAGTCTTTTTTTTCAGTGAGGTAGAAACTGTATTTGATATTTATCAATATTTTATATTTGTATTACGCTTGCTTAGCATGCTAGTAAATTCATCAGTTTGTTGTTGCTCCTCTGTGTTTTGTCCTTGTTTCCTTCTACAGAATGAAAAAGGCCAATGCCCAGCAGATGTGGTACCTGACCCCCTTGACATGCCCCTAGACATGGCAGATGCAGCCGCTGTGGCTAAAGAGCTCCGCACTTTGCTGAGAGAATCGTTACCAAGACCAAGTACCCCTCTGCTTCTCATGCTGCAAAACCCGTCCCCCCCTGCTCTATCTGATAAGGCCAGGATGCAGCTTGCCACCATGGGAATCCGACTAGGTGACCGTGTGGTGATAGCTGGACAGAAGGTGCGTTGTAGGTCACTGTCACAGGGCAAGAGCTATTAAAAGAATCTTCATTAATCGTTCAGTAGTAGCATTTTCAGATCTGAAGATTTTTTTTTAAATATACAACTTTTAGATCATCTGTATCTCAAACTGGTACAATAGAGGGAAGTTTCACAACCCTATAATTAATATTAGACCGTTAGCTAATTTCAAATTAGTGTGCACTTATCCAGCTCTGGAAAGTTTGGGGAAAATCTTTACCAGCTGTAGCTACATGAATAAATTATGGTTAGTCAGTGAATCCTATTTTCCATATTGTTTATTTTTCACATACTACACAAACTCCACTATAAAACTGGCATTTCATATTATGTGTTTAGTTGATTATGGATCAATTTTAAGCTTTTTTGTCTTTCATTGTATGTTGTTTCATTATTGAACAGTACAGGAACCATAGCATCCATCTACAAAGTCAGTTAATTTCCAATGTTGGGGAGTTTTATGCTGTTCCTGGTCACGAGGAAGCGCCCTAGCTGGGACTAGCACTCTCAGACTTATTGTATACACCGCACACATGTAGTCACTCAGTGGCATTGAACAACCTTTTATTTGCTTACATGCATTCAATGGTTGGAGTAGAGTTCTTGCCATAGATGGTGGTTTCTGGTTCCTATGTTCAGAATAAGAAAATAATACATTGATCTCTATCTGATTGGACTGAGTAAACTGAGACAGTATACTGTGTTTTTCTCACACCTACTAGCCACAGCACATAAGAATGCACAACATAATATACAAAAGTAAGTGCTACACTATCAGCCGAGTTCCTGTAGCCACAACACATCATGGCCATGCAGCTGTACAGTGTTTTTTTTCTGAACAAAGACATATGCTTTGGGAAATTTTTATACAATTATTTCAGCCCTGAACCTAGAAAAATAGTTTCCAGTTGCTAGGCGACACCCCTTTGGCATCCTTCCAGCATTCAGGGTTATGTCTAACAGTTCATTCTGGGATATCATCAACATTTAACTGAGCATGTTCAGGTTCATCCAACTCCCATTGTGAAACTGTTAAGTGTCTAGTAACAGTGTTTGAAATTTTAAAATGCTTACATTTTCTGACTCTTTTCCTGTGGGTCATCATCTTCTGAGACTTCTCTACAAATCTGCTATCACACAGTCCGTGTTGTGCACAGCTGGCAGTATGAACTAAGTTATACTGGTTGATTCTTTGTAGAAGTGAAAATGTGCAATAAGTTTGAAAGTGTTGGAAAATGGATAAATAAAGTTAAACAATGAGATACACTAAATTAGTTACATGCCAGCACTTACTGCAAATGATAAGCATTTATGCAACATCTCTGGATGAAATGCTGTAGCTAGTCTACGTGTTTGTGTGCTTGATTAGAGCTTCTACTAACTTAAGATTTTTTTTCCAAAAGTCCCTTATGTAATGCAAAGAAATAATTTATAAAGTCGGCTTTATCTAACCACCCAACTTCACTGTGGTGGTGTAAGCCATGTGTAATCTTTTTGACATGAAACACTCTTTGACAGCAGTGTAGAATTTATCCCCATAGGTCAAATAAAATTCAGTTTTCAAACTGTGTTCTTGGCACAGTTCAGCTTTGACAATTTGCTACACTGTGCCCTGCTCTAACATTCAGTGAAACCCTCAGAAGTCCATGCTTTCACTGTGTCATTTGTGTTTAAATTTTGCAGCACCAGCCTTTTCTCTAGTGATTGATGTGTGTGCCTCTAGTCAGTGTGACAGCCTAGGCCTAGTCCACCTTGAAACTGAATAGTGCTCCAACAAATCAGGTGAAAGAGACATCCACTGTTGTGCCACTAGAACAAAAATAGTTTGGCAGGTGTGGTGCCACTGCCAATCATGATATTTGTTCAGTAAAACATTAAGTTGTATTACAATACATTAACATTGTATTACATGAATACTGAATATTTGGGCAGAGATAACTGAGGATACGTGACACCATGCTCCATGGACGTTTTCTATCAGACCGACACACCACTTCATTGGAAACTTGTTGGTAATTGGATGCTACAGAAACCTCTGAAATGTCATCACACCACTAGTGCATTTTTATACACTGGATAAATTGATAACATTATAACAGAACCAATGTAAGACATTCCAAGATTTTATTTTGTTTTCATATCTATCATCTATATCATGATCTGATGATCTCAGTGACAAAGAGCCATAAGCAACTTTCTTTATACACTAGAAACACACTATTTCTCTTTAATATCTGTAATTTCCTATAATTATTATATTATTGTCAAGACGGAGTCTGAACACAGGTATAAATATGGTCTACAATATATTTACATCATTTACTTTTGTTTAAATGATTTGAGCTTATAATGCATTTCTAGAAATCGATATAATCTAGATGAGTAATGACTTTAAAAACTTAATACCAATCAATTGTGCACTGTACTCCAATCCAACAAAAATGAGCAGCAACTCTAAAGTCCGACTGACAGCTCATCTGCCGTCATCAGAAACATGTCGTGGCAGATGATGGTCCAGAGTAAAGACTCTCATATTTCCAAAACCCCCATTTCCTCGTTTCCTCTCTCTCATGCACATTTATAGTAAATGCAAAGATGGAGACATGATAAGAACATAACTAACTTTAACCCAGTTGGACATTTGCTCTAAAAGAAGGAGCCATATTAGAGCAGAATCACCATGTGCCCATTTGTAAGACTGGCTAATCAACACTCTATTTTCCTTGTACTTTCTGGCACAGCCTCATGCTTTGTTTTCTGTTTTCCCATTTTAGTCAATATAGACACATCATAATGTTGTTGAGGGGTTCTGTCCTTGACAATAATGCATTGCATTTCAAATGGAGATATGACTTTGCACTTTGACCAGTGCACTCATTTCTTTTGCTGCATGTATGTGACTTCATGTGATGTATTTGTGTGTGCTCAGGTTGGAACACTGAGATTCTGCGGCAGCACTGAGTTCTCTGGAGGCCTTTGGGCTGGAGTGGAACTGGACAAACCAGAGGGGAAGAACGATGGCTCAGTAGCAGGGGTTCAGTATTTCACCTGTAGAATCAAACACGGTAAGCCATACCACCCACAAGTACGTAAAGACACAATAATGACCTCTGTCATTATTGACTTTATGGTACTTAATAGGGCCGGTCAGGTTTTAGTTGTATCTTTTTTTGTAAGAACAGAGGGACACTTCCAGGATATGTGGAATTGATTTGCTACATCTCCACAGGACCTCAAGCAGAAAGTCTGATTAGAGTACTGAGTCTATTGAGCTGGAGTATTAAAGAATCAAATCACATTCTTCCAGCTAAATTCTCTTCAGGAGGGAGAATATGACATTAACCATTGCTGTCTGTAGATCCCATTCTTCCTGTGTTATTGTGAAATTAACCTCAGCTTCTTATCCTCCCATATCATATATATATATAAAATAATTTGCCATTGCGGTGTTGTCTTTTGGAAACATCCGGTTAATGACAAATTTTCAACAAAATTTGTAAGCACTTCAAAATTGATCTTCAGGTTAAAGTTGTCCTTAAGCTGCTGGAGGCTCAACACCATACCTCAGTTTGAGAAAATACATTATGCACTAAGGCAATTTCCAGTGTAGCCTTTAAAACCCCTGTCATTTACTGGGAATGATGTCTGAATGAAGAATTTTGAAGATTTCAAACCCGTCCTCTATGAATTATTTGAATTCATATTTTATTTTATTAGGGAGCTAGTTATCCAAAGGTTTTTGGAGTCAGCAACCACCCTTACCCACTGCACTTTCTATCTCTTTCTGTTTTGAAAACAAAAGCAAAAAAAGAAAATGGCAGCCTGCCCCCCTTTTTCATTGTGTCTAATTAAATAAACAAGAAAACAAAAACATATTATCTCATTTCTGATATTCCTTTACTATGCATGTGCAGATTGCTGGAGCATCTCATAAGACCAAACATATTGGAAAAGTTGAAAACGATCAGGCATTTAAATAAATTCTCAGGGCGAGATAGTATGATATTTATTATTTGAGTGTGAATGAGAAATTAATAACATTTAGTTAGATATTTATTAACTCACAATATTTGCCCCCTAGTGATCTTCCTAAAATAATCCCTGCCCAGTTGCCTTGTTACATTGTATAACTAATATAGTCCCTTCTTGGAGCTCTATGTGATCAGGATCCTGCATGTTTTGTCTCATTTGGATGATGTGATGAACAACTATGAGTGTCACAATTAGAAAGTTACTTAACAGTCATATTTAGGTGACAGGCAACAGTCTGCCTGTCATCACTGATGAGCCAGACAGTAAGGGTTTCATCTCTCAGTAAGGGTTTGTAACAACATATTTCCTACTTTTACCAAAATTTAAGATGCCCTTCAATAATCCCTGACACATAGGACTAATCCTCCCTTTTTCTTTGGCAGCTGTAGGGTTTTATATCTTGCTCTTGTTTCTGCCCACATAAATCTTCAAAGTTTGTCCCACTCTAAAAAATACTGTAAAAATACGGATTTTTGCCAGTTGATGGTAAATTTAATTGAATCACCTATCTCCTGATTTATTATTCAATTCTTTGTGATTTTTTTTCACAGGAATTTTTGCCCCCCTTTCCAAGATAAGCAAACCTTTGGAAAGACACAAAACAAGTACCACAAAGACGTCTACACCCATACGGCCCCCTCGTCGCATTGACCTGTCCCGCATCACCTCTAAGATAAACACAGGTAAAGAACAAGTGGAAAACAGGTCATAACACTCCTAAACACTACAGCACAATCAAACTCTGCCTTTGGCTTGTTAGATGTTTAAAAAAGGGTTCAAGCTGCACTCATGTCATGTTCTTTAAAAATTGAATAATAAAACAAATGATTAGGTCATAACACAAGCTACTGTACACAGGCAGTGAAACTGAATATTCCTGTAAGTGTACGACCTCGAGGGAAATTATATGAACTTTTGTGAGTACAAGTTAAATTGAGGTCACATGGGCAAGTCCTTTGTAATGTCACAGGTAATATCATGTACAGTACCCTGGAGTAGATGACGATTACGTTATCAGAAATCACACATCATATAAAAACACACACTTAAATTGGTTCCGATGATTTGAGTAATACGTAAGCTTAGAGTGTGAGCATCAGAAGAAAAAATGATTTGTGCTTGGCCATCTTATTTTTGCTCTCTGTATGATGGGTTGAAAGTAAAAGGAAGGGTTGCTGGATGCATTGCCAGTAGAAAATACATTGAAATTATTTGAATTGTTTTGCAGTTTAAATGATGGAGTATGTATTAGGAGACAAACCTCCTAAAAAGCAGCACACAGTTGTGGTAGAATCTCAAAAATCACAGTTTGATCCTCTAAATGCTAAACGCTTTGTACTCTGAAGTGTACACAAGAGATGACTTTAGACCTAAACGACTGACAGGAGACTGACTGTCTGCACCTGTTCATAAATAATTAAGCTGAATGGTCATACAGTGGCACTCAGTAATATGCACATTTAGCATAGCCTGAGTAATGTGATTAGTCAAAACAACAACTCTATATCCAGTCCTTGTTTCTTTGGGCTAAACATAACACTATTACAGTAATTACATTGGCAAACAACTAAACCTATAAACTGCTTTGCTATAGTTGTTGTCTACTGTATTATTGGTCTGGCAAATAAAAAAGCATGTCAAACATGGGCTTTTTGTGTTATGAAGGATATAAATATTCAGCACAGATTACAGATACTAGTAATCCACTAAGTGTGCAGAGGTGGTTTTAAAACAAAAATCAGTTTAACAAATCGTACTTATTGTAGTTTTTGTGGGAACATGGAAACACACTCGGACACCAAAATGAATGCCTACGCTGAGCGTTTTTATGTTGGCACAGTTTCATGTAGTATGGAGGAACTGTGTTTTTTCATATTGTTCAGATGAGACGACCAGCTGAATTGTGACTCCAGCTGATGGCCTCTATTGTGGCAGAGGCTTTTTTTAACTTTCCCAGCCTATATGAGCCATGTCATTGCATGACAGGATTTATTGCATATTGGCTTTCATATTAATCTTACATGAATGCTTTGAAAAGTAGATTCTGAACCAGTGCCAAAGGACAATGCATAAATTAGACTGCTGACAAGACCTTGCTCTCACAGTCCCTGAGTGCACACATCTCGACTAATGTTTCACAAATGCTTCAAAATAGTCCAGTTGCATCAGAACATTGTAAAAATCTTGCTTTGGTAGGTGTCTGTGGTTCTTGCACACTTTAGGGTTTACAGCTGTCTTGTGATAGTGTAATATTCAAAGATTTTGAAGACTGATCAACCTGGATGTGAAAGAATTGAGGACCAAAGACTTGCCTGTGGAAATTGGTGATTGATAGTCCAATTACACAAGGTTTAATAACTAGGGCATAGACAAGCTGAATAGCCTGGCAGCCATTCATCAGAAGGTGTGTGTGTATGTGTGGCATGCAATGCATGTCAGGTTGTGTGTGTTGGCACCTCCATATAGCACAGGAATAAGACTAATTTATGACCAAACACTTTTCAGGCCCTTTGTCAGCTACTTAATGCCCAAACTCCTTGAGCCACCTGTGTTTTAGCATCCCCGCTGGATCAGCAGTGTAGACAGTTTTTCATGTGTATCTATAGACTGGATGGGTCATTTCCGGAAAAGTCTTGTCTCACTAACCAGGATAGGCAGACACAGTGGAGTGCCATCCTGGCCCTTATTAGTGTGTCAACTGTGGCTCAGCTCTCTAAGGGTGGTGGAGGGACACAAACAACAACCACAAAGCACCATTACTTGACTCATAAACCCTCAGTCTGTGCTGCAATCTGTCACCTGAAGTGAATGTCAGTATGTGGAAGGGATAGATGGAGCCGGGGGGGTCCCTGCAAGGTAAAGGTCAAGTGACAAGAAATGTTTGGTATTTTGAGTTGGAATGGTCAAAGGAAAGACACAACTCATCTGCTCTGAAGGTAATGTTTCCAGGCTCCTGCTGAATGTGAACTGAAATGGCAGTCAATAAACACTAGGCTGATCTAATGCCTTCTCAAAGCACTGTATAAAGATTAAACTTAGGTGAAATATTAATGAGTTGAGAGGAATGAGACAGTTTATGTATCAAGTGAATCCGTATTAGAGGTGATTATTTTGCTAAATCTGGATGTTGATTTTGTTGCCTGTTAAAGAGCAGATGCTAAAAAAAATTAGCAGTTTAATGACAGTTTTAATTCAAGTGAGCAAACAATATAAAAAGGTTTGGGGCAATAGACAAATTAGAGAACATAATTGTGTTTACGTCTTCAAGAAAGTCACTGTGAGTTAGTACCAAGATGTCTTAAGTGATTTCTGTTTTTGTTTTTTGGTAGTTTTGTATTGTATTAGTCTATTTCCACACATTGGATTTAGATTTAAGATTTGTTTTCTTCCTTTAGCTGCCTGCCTACCATGTAAATTACTCCACCTATGTCCTTATTAATATTTCCACAGATCATAAATTCAGTGTGTTTTTTGTTTTTATAATCAAAATGTTCCAGTTCTTCAACTGATACAGAATGACTACCAAAGAAATTATACTGACATATTTGTATGTTTCCTGGTTCAGTTGATTTCACATCTGTATTATTTTAACACTGACTATGAAATCTTAATATAATTTGTACTTGGCAAAGCGAGACAAACATTACTGAACTGTAATGTTGCTGTAATTATTTATGCAGTCTTCTAATATGACTAAGACAAGTACTGATCTGTTTGCAAAAAATAAATGACTACCTGTTTTGTCTGTGTGTGTGTGGGGGTGGAAAGGTTTATCTCCATCTGTCAAAAAATCCACTGATACTCAAAAAAGTCCATCTGGACCCAATCGGGACACGGAGGGAGACACCTCAGTAACAAAGACAGGTACTGCAGTTGTAGATTGTTGTGCTTCGGTGCACTCTGTATCAGAGGATGTGGTGTTTGCAGTTATTAACTCTTTGGCTAAAACCATGGAAGTTGATCAGATCCTAGCTCCACACATCTGTAATTACCATTTTTCTCTGGTAATTGGTGCATCTTAATACTCAAATCCAGCATCATAATCTGTGGGTCATTTAATGAGGACATTAAAAGTTTTCTGTTTCACTGTTGTGGACGCTGCAGTACTAATGCATTTGAAATGAAGCAAAATTTGAATGGCACAGTTTCTTTCCTAATTTAGATGGAAACACAGAATGTGTTCCAGCATCAACTGAACATTGAGCATAATCTTAAAATACATTATGCTGGAACTTGTGTTTATTGTTTGTTTGAACCAAGACTACACCAGTCCAGTGATCAGTTAACACAATCAGGAATTGATTAGTTCAGATACAAATTACAAAATTGGCAGCTTCAGCTCTTATCTCTGCATAGTTATCCACTCTTAAGAGCCCATTAGCTAAGACTTATTATTGAAAATAACTTTTGGCAAAGGTTGAGAAGTCTTTTGCTCATCATGGTCCAGCTTCCAATTTGTTTATAACTGAATCTTTCCTTCTTCTTAAAGCACTTTGGAAAAGACTTAATCAGCCTCTGAGAGTTGGGCACTTAATGAACCTGTGGCCTGTGAAGTTAAAAGCTTAATGAGGTCCTGTGTCCAAATGGCTTCTTAAAAGTGAAATTGGGCACCCCCCCCTCCTCTGTCTCATTTCCTAATGTTGGGAGGGGATTAGCATGCTGGCCCTTAGTTGGACCTTGATACTGGGATGAGCAACTGTAAAAGACTGAGCTCATTTGGTTTGTGCTGAAGTGGTGTGACACAGATGCTTACATTTCTGAAAAATGTAATTGTTTGGATCTGAGGATTTATTCTACTGTTACATTCAGTAGGACAAAATGTGGGGAAAAGAATAATGGACTCAGCTCCATTATTTCAGTGCAATTAGAAAAGCCTGATATTAGCCTAAATGGATGGATGGTGGGTTAAGTATTAAGAAGGGAAGTACAAGGTTTGTGCTGTGTTAGACAGCTTAATGAGTAACATTCATAACTAATGTTAGTGGAGCCTAGATGCAGCAGCTTGTGCACTTTTTTTTGAATGATGTGCAGTGTATAGCTGGCAAAGTTAATGGATTTTATTCATTTCAACAATTGATTATGGGAGACACTTTCAGAATTTTTTAAGGCAATTTCTTTAAATCATTTATCCACTGTTTTCTGTCATTCATTTGTCATTTTCATCACAGGTGTCCTCTCCCGCTCTCTCTCCTCTTCATCTTCATCACTGGACTCTCGGCACGGGCCGGGTGCCCAAGCTCGTCCACTGCCAAGACAACGCCTTCCTGCCAGGCAGCGAAGGGAGCGTGTTTCACCGAGTCCCAGGGCCACACCCTCCCCAGCCCTTCGTTCCTCTTCTGGCACCACTGCAGGTCTGTTTTACACTACTCACAAAAAGTTAGGGATATTCGGTTTTCGGGAGAAATTTCAGGATGAACCTAAAATGCACTATAACCTTTACAGGTGAACTTAATGTGACCTTCCCTAAAC
>JAUMHL010000004.1:17090140-17108936 GCA_032362345.1 Sandelia bainsii
GCTTCTACTTAAATGCCCTACTTTCATGATATAATATCACTGTAGTGTGAACTTTTTACATTTTCCATAAATTTCACTCGAAAGCGAAATATCCCTAACTTTTTGTGAGTAGTGTATATACAATCAACACTGGCTTGGAATTAATTTATAGATAATAATCACAATTTAAATCAAGCATGGTTACACGGCGGTCTGTATCTTACACTGTGATTTACCTGTAAGCAGTAGTCAATTCTCTCCAGGATTGTGGAGAAATTAGGTCTGTCTTCAGGCTGATGCTGCCAGCTCTGAGTCATTATACGGTACCTAAAGACACACATGAATGTGCAGACACACACAACAGCAGAAATGCTTATTAAAGACAGATGTAAAGAAAACAGAGGCTGATCAGCACCATCTCTCTCACCTCTAACTACTGCCTCATTGATCTCATCTCACAGAAGATTCCTATTAGTTGTTTTGACCTCTTCATGCAAAATTAATGTGACCTCCCCCCAGTTGAGTGATTGTGTTAAATGGGTGATACAGATTACAGCAGCACTTCAACTTGACATTAATAGAACGTCATGGGCTGTGTTTCTTTTTAAAGAAAAACACACACAGAAGATGGAAGGCAGGGTGCAAAATGATAGGAGCTGACCAACAAGCCAGGAAATCAGAGGCTTTGATGTGTATATGAAAGAGAGTATATGTTGTATAATAGTTCATATGAGACGCAATATCTTATACAGTGTGATTTAGAAGAGACTTTTTTTTAGCTCAATATCAGCTGCCTATGACTTCTTCAAAACTGGGACGTAAACATGAAAGAAAGTGTTTCCGTACTGGAAGAACTGAGGGCAATCTTCTGTTACATTTTTCTCACACCTTCTAGTTAACAATTTGTTTACGTGTCAATATCAGCGAATTATCAGAGCCTTTCACGTCTGCTTCTGTGTTAGGGTTTATTGGATGGAGAACAATGTGAGCGAGTGAGAAAACAATGTACAGTATTCATCATGGACAACTGAGCAACTGAGCAACTTTCCTAGGATGAGGAAACACTAAATCAGACCATATGGGATCACAATCCTGTTGTTGTGTGGAGCTGCACTTACACAGGCCCGGGGCAGTTTTTAGGTGGGTCCATTCTTCCACCATTGGTTACAAACTCCAACACTTCTTGGTTACTGCGGCTTGGATATGGCATGTAGCCCAATGAGAAGATCTCCCACAGAAGAACACCAAAGGACCTTAGAGAGGCAGATGATGGGGGAGGATTAGTCACTTTATAAACTATAAGCATCATTAGAGGTGAAGAGATAAAGATGACAGCAGAGGACAAGAATGAGATTTAAAAAAAAGGACAGAGGGAGGTGAAAAACAGAAAGGGAGAGAGCATCTGAACAATCACAGTGTAGTCCTCTCTGAGGCCAGTTGAAGAGCAGGATTCTCACCACGTGTCTGTTTTAGATGTGAAGATGCCCTCCATAAAAGCCTCAGGTGGCATCCACTTCACTGGCAGCATGGCACGCCCACCCTTCCTGTAGTAGCTTGCTCTGTGACACACACACACACACGTTATGAATATGATGACCGACCATGTGGCTGATAACTCTAGTATACAATTTTGAGGTTTTCCCCCCATTAATAAAAAAAGAAACAACTTGAAAATGAAAGCATTTGTAGTTTGCAGTACCATCTCCATGGCAACGCCACTGCCCTCAAAAGCAGAGGGTAAGTACAATTCTCACATCTAGCAATTAATTCACTGTTTGTCAGCAGCTGTATCAGCACTTTGATCCAATCGCGTCTTCAGCTTCCTCACATGTTGAGAGACCCTTCTCTCTTCTTATCTCGCTGAGAGAGAAGAGGGAGAGTTGTGGCCAGGCCGAGCCCTGTCTGAGCTGCTTTTTAATGCTGTCGTGCTCTGCGTTGGTAGAGAAATGATCAGATTTTTGGTGCTGATAGAGGTCACTGCATGGTTCATCCCGCCATGCTCGAGGCACACGGCAGAGACGCACATGAACAGAGTGCTGCTAAGTTTCACGTCCATCATGGTGTCCTGTATCAAGATCTCAGCTAAGTGGTGTCAGTCGTCTTTGGCTGGGGAAAAGCATCATTTACACTGTTTGCTGTTGCAGAGGAGTAAATTCTTTGCTCCCAGTGATTTTCTCATAAAAATGACACTTTATTCTCTAAACACTTGTTTGTAAACAGCTTTATAATGAAATAGGACTGTAATAGCCTGTAGACAGGTTTGCAACTGGAAAGTTGTCAGTTCCAATCTCTAGGCCTTTTACTGAAGGAGTGGTGGTAACACTCACTTTCTCTCATCCTTCAAAAACTAGACAAGTGAAGCATCAACTGCTCTGCTGAAGCTGCACATGTCTGCACACGACTGTAATTTCAGTGAGCAGCTTCCAGGTGTGAATCTGAAGCAGGGTCAGAAAATAGCATTGTGCTTAGTTGGCATTCTCAGTCCCAATAAAAGTTAAAAAAACGAGAAACAAAAAGAATATCAAACTCTTAAGAAACATGGCGGCAAAGAATAAAACAATACAATTGCAGCTTGAATAAAATATGAGACAATAAACACAAATGAGTGCAGTCTTGGCTGACTGAGCTCCTCAGATACAGCATCCAAAGTCTATGGACTGCCTGACCCTCCACATTTTGTCTTTAGTGTGTGGAGGATTTTAGGATAATTGCTCAGCAGGGTGCAAAATGTCTGCTATGGCTGCTAAAAGCCACAGCTACGAAAGCCTTACAGCAAAATGAAATAAAAAAAATCATGTTTAACTAGTGCCCGGGAGCCAAAACAAATGTAGTAAGACAATCAGTACAGACGATCTGCAGCCTCGGTTATTAAAGCTGTTTGGTCGGAACTAACCAAATACGGTGGTTTGCTCAAGGTGAGAACATGAAGAATAGGAGATTTATATTCCTTCATTGTCTTTGTAAAGGCAAACAAAAAACAGCACTCACTATTTGGTTTAACTCAGAGCTGCAGCTGTGTAGGATCTTGAGGGGAGCAGTGAATCAAAATGAATATATCTGATACGCTGTCAGATATTATAGCTGAAAGAGTAATAAATACTTTAAACTACTGGTGAAAGAAGCTCGCCTTGTGCAAAAGTACACATAATCAATGAAGCAGAGAAACAATCACACACTGTGTGTGTTTGCTTGACAGATAAGAGAACCACAGCAGGGTCAGTCACACAGATCCCTGAATCCTGCCACCAACTCATCTACTGTGTCTCACCTTATGATGTATTCTACTAATTTTCCTGTCTGTCCCACTAAAGGAAATAGTGAGGGAAGCAGACTGCTCTGCATCAAAAACAGCTGTGGGCCAGTGGGCGCTCAGTGGGTCCTGTGTTTGCTGCTCTGTAAAGGCTGATTTCTGCGATAAGTGTCCAAAAAAAAAAAAAGCAGACTGACACAATCGCCTAAAATTTCATTACAATATATTTACAGCAGCTGCCTTCTCTGACCTCTAAATAAAATGCATCTTTAAAAAACATGACCTGGACATATGAAATGTTTGGATATTGCTTTTCAGTGTGTTATCTGTCCATATAAAAAAGTGGTGAAATATTTTTACTGAAAAGATCCAGTGATGATAAAATGTAGAGCATAAGACTGATAATCCCCCTATCAGCGGCTCGACCTCTTTTTCAGCATGGGGTTTGTATGGACATATTTATTACTGCTGCTAACATCACCAACACAGACTGAAAGCTGAGCTGCAAGATTAAGGAGGCTTAAATGCATTCCCAGGAAATCTATAGCACAAATGGAGGTGTTTTATATGTGTGTTTTTGTGCAAAGAAATTCTCCGTGCAGTGAGCAGGCTGGAAGGTAGAGAAGTATTAAAGGGAAAAACTAACAGCAGGAGACAAAGGCACAGAGTCGACTCTGTTAAATGGAAAGTAAGATAGTAGAACATGCACCTGAGGACACAATGTGGAGCCTAATACGTCTGTGTGTTGACCGAGTTGAACGTCTTTGATCTGCCTTAGTGTTTGTGTGTCTGTATGTGTGCGCACCACGCTGACATTATTAAAAACATCCTGAATGCTACTCTTAATCATTCCTATGTGAGTATGGTCATTTACTGTACGTAACACATCAATTCTTTACTCCGGGCTTATTTTATTTCTCTTCATAGTAGCAGCTGTTTACTTGAGGACGACTACTGACTGGCAGCTTTGTATTTACCACCGGATCACCGGTGTGCAAGCATGCGTGTGCGACTACGTGAGTGGATTTGTGTGCAAGACTGCCTGTGGCTCTTCTCACCAAATATAAAAAGCTGACATTAAGCCTTGTCCTGGTCCCTCACTGTGACACTCGTCCCCTGTGACAGCATCTAAAGGACCCCCACGTCCCCCGTCACATAGCAGTAGGGCCACATCATGAAACAGCAAAAATAACACATTGATGGCATAGTGCTACCGTGTTTAAAACACCATCAGCCCCCTCTCTCTCTCTCTCTCTCTACACACATAATATCAATGATAATAAAAAAGAAAAAAAACACCCAGTCCAGGCACCACGACTCCAGGCTGAGAGATAAAAAGTACATCACAGCGAGACACCTGAAAAACTGACATCAGCAATTAAACCAAACGTTCCTAACGCGGCTCCCCGAGGGTATTGTGCAACAGCCTTTTACGGGTGTTCTGAGAATGACTTTGCTCTCATGCGAGTTTCCATCGGCTGATTTGAAAGCTCTGCGTTGATACAGCTGAATGTTGTGACACAGTTCCCCTGCTCTAATTTCTAACCAGATGAAAGGGTTGGGAGATTTCCCTGTCGGGTTGTGCATTCATTTAAATGGTGTCATGTGAAACAGTGGTAGCTATATTAAAAAGTTTGAGCTAAGAATAATGAGATGCCGCTGGGGCTGCAGATGAGGTGATGTAGATTAAAATAAGGCAGCAGTGTGATGGTGAGTCTCCATGATATATACCACTGCCTTTACAACACAAGAGAGGAAAAAACGTAATGGCTGCAATACATTAAATTAGATTATTTTTGTCTGATTGTATCATGCATCTTTCAACAGTCATAATATGATGAATATAATATACATACTGTACTATTTATGAGGTGCATACATAATGTGGAGTCTACTGTATGACATACAATACCCTATAATGCCATACATCTACAGTATACTGGTAATATTTCAGGAGCTTCACATGCAGTAAAACTACAACAAACAACTGTAGAAACAATGGACCCTACGATACAGATAAATATACAGATAAATTCAGTTGAATCAGCCAGTGTCCTTATACCACTAGATACCAAAGAGAATAAAGAGATCTGACATTGTCTCTGTCATTGAGTTCAGCTTTCTCCTGACTGTGTTCATTCACTGCTGTTTAGAAAAAACAGTTTGGGTTCTGCTCATGCATCTCGATTTCTCACACCCTGTGTCTAAACCTAGAATTTCACTTGGGCAAATAAGATAAATGAACAGCTGGAGATAGCCTTAGTTAAACTGAGTATGTGGACAAAACAAAAACAGTGGCTTAAGACCACCTACACAGTGCTGATGGTCAGAACCAAAGCAGGAAGTAGTGTAACATCATTACAGTTGGAGAGAAGGTGGGAGGGAATGGGCATTATGAAGCATTTGACTGTTAGTAGAGACTGTGAGTTGCTTTCCTTCTCACAATCATGGTGTCTGTATATTTTTCAGTGACAACAAAGGTGATCTTCAGTATAAAACCAAACTGGGAGGACTGGGAAATGTCTCCAAACATTTTAACAGATATGCACAGAAGGTGCACATATTTAAGTTACGTGTTGATATCCAGTATCTCTGCAATACACTGATCTCATGAGGAAATTGGTGTTTGAACAGCTTTTCAACGTGTGCAGCATTTTGGGTGTGTGTGTGGGGGGGAGGGTTCATATTCTTGACGTGTGGTCAGGAGGAACAGGGAGTCAAACCCCCAACCCTACAGTTTGTGGAGTATTCCTGGTGTATTAATTTTAAATGTTGAATAAGTGATTTGATTGTGATAAATACATTTAATATTACGTTGAAATATGACTCCACTGGCCTGGCCTCGACTGCACTCTAACTAGAAGTTTCTCCACATACCTTTATTTCAAAGATACCTTTTCTTTTCTCACTTCTCAGTTTGGAGTGAGATGGGCTTCTATATGGTCTCAGTCCTCTTTGGACCTCATCTAGACTCAGATTCAACTGAACCTGATCAACTGAGTGAAGAGTTGCTGCTGTCTTACATCAGTCAGTGATCTGTGAATTGTACCTGTAAATGTCTCGAGCCATCCCAAAATCTCCAATCTTGGCAACGCGGCCCAGTCCTTTGCAGGTCAACAGGCAATTCCGAGCTGCAATGTCCCTGAAAGAAGAGAAAAATGCACACAGACTGTGAGCTTGGCCACTTTATTAGGCTCACTAACTGTCCAAGTCCAAATGATGTTCTTTTTAATAAATGAGAGTGTAGTGTTTAGAAGGGCTAGACTTACTGAACATTGACATTCATACACAGCTTGGCTCATAACTTGTCTCTTCACTACTTTAACTTTTTCATATTTGCATCTATAAGAGGCTCCATGCATGAAACACCTACAGATGCTCCCCTGTTGGATCTGAAATTCTGTGTAACTACGAAGCTGCCCTGGGCAACCTGGCACTCTGCACAGTTCTGTATCTTACTGTGCCTTGATGACACTGCCCACATGGTGCATCCAGAGAAAAAAAAAGATATGTATGTACAGGGAGTCGGTTAGAAGATAAAATTCATATTTGCATTGTACTGGGTTGGTTATTATTAGAGAAAATACAGTAGTTCACACAGCATGCTGTACTCCTGTCTGGGGAAAAGGAAATGGAGCCCACACACTGTACTCTGCTCCCCAGGCATCTAACTTTTTTAACATCTTAAGAAGTGACGTTGTGAGCGCGCTGCTTCTCATCAAACTGAAGACGCGTGTGCACTGCGGCCAATAAATACCCAGAATTTAACATCAAAATAACATCATGTGACACCGTGCTCAAACTGGATCATGAGAGGGCTGGAAATGAAAAAGTAGCAGTGATTCAAACCATAGTACTGAGCTCTGTGAGTGTGTAGAGAGCAACACATTGTTTGGCCTCCACACTCTGATTAACTTAGATGAGAAACGACACAATGAGGATAAAGTAATAGTTCAGACTGATTTAAACTGAGGGCTTTTTGAGACAGGGCCTACATTATGCATGGTTGCCCCACTTCAATATGCCAGAAGTGTTTGGAACTATTCAACTTATAATATTATAGTACGATTTCAAGTTTCATATTAAATTATTTAGTATGAAATAAAAACAACAATGCGTCTAGCCACCCATTTGCTTTTCATTTGATCTCTTCCTACTTCAGTCCAATTTTGTCTGAAGCAGTTAAATGTGTTGATGTTGGTAAACTGAGTTATCAAACCGGCTACAGAGAATTTTCTAAATTGCAGTATCACACCACAGAAATTTCCTTTTCAGGAGCTGGTGAAACAATCAGTCCGTTTAGAGGCGTTTCAACTACTTGAATCTGAAGACTGAATCATTTTAATCAGAGTATGACTACAATCAGTATGTGTGGGAGTGCACATATACACCACCAGACAGCAACACTTTCACAACATGCTTTTTCGTGAGGTGCTGTTGCTAAATCTGACTAGTCTTTGTTTAATGGCTTGGAAGAATTTATGCAAATGATTTGCTTTTGCTTGTAGGCAAGGACGAGCCTTGAAATTCAGCAGTAGCTGTCACAGAGTGCTAGCTGAGGGCTTAAGGGAAGGACACAGTGCTATTGTATATGCAGCACAGTGATGTGAGAGCAGGCTGTTATTAAAATGAAGTTAACTTGCCTCATACCGTAGACCTTATTTACAGTTAGTTTTAACTGCTTAAAGACCCATTTCACTGCAGCACTTAGAGAACAGTCTGTGTATATTTACACCTGCTGTTGCATTAAACTACCAGACTCTCCTCAGCACAGCGCTTCTTTCCAGGTGACTATAATTCCCACTGAGCACTGTGTGTACTAAGCTTTTGTAGAAGTAAGAGTAGTTAGAGGATCCACTGGCCAAAAAACAGATCAATACCACCACAGAAATAAGCTCAGAGAAACAAAAAAGCCAGTACGTTGTTTTCAGACAGCACTAACCCTGTGATTTAACCTGCTGGAGCACAACACAGCTCGTCTTCAATCCAGTAATCCATGCAGTAATTCCTGAGAAAAAGCTGCATTTTGGGTGTAGCTGCTACTCCTGCACCGAACCATATTCACCTGCCCTCTACTCAACCCCCACTAAACATCTCCATAAAAACTTATATTAGGCTCAAGGACAGCCTTAGGGTGAATTTTAATACAGGTTTGGCAGAAAAGTGGACTGTATAGGAGATCACAAGCCTCTGGAGTAGAGTCAGCCATTAGATGGATTGATGGGGCTTTCCTGTGCCATGCTGGGGCAAACAAGGCATCATAGGCCTCGGCTGTAATTGGCCAATTCCTATGAAGTTAAAGATAGACATGAAAGAAGTGGGACGTGCTTCAATACATTTGATGTGACTATAGGAGCTATTTACTGCATTTCCCATTTTGATCTGGTATTGACTTTCCTCATGAAGAAGATCTTTACAAGACAGTCTAAAGAAAAGGTTTTCAAATTTCTTTAGTCACACCCTCTGGTTCACCAACTGCTGTGAATATGGATATGGTGGGAGCACTCTGTTAACTGGTGTCTTGGATACAGACTGTAAGGAGGCAAGCCGGCG
This sequence comes from Sandelia bainsii, assembly GCA_032362345.1. Classification (NCBI taxonomy): domain Eukaryota; kingdom Metazoa; phylum Chordata; class Actinopteri; order Anabantiformes; family Anabantidae; genus Sandelia; species Sandelia bainsii. Next base: position 17,098,923 of record JAUMHL010000004.1, read on the forward strand.
ACCCCATCTGGCTACTCTGATGCTAAACTCATCATTTGTCCTTTCTGCTATCATACGAAAGGCAGAAGGCATGCAGAGCCATATGTCACACTTAAATGGATGGAAGCAGCTGATCATTCAGAGAACAAATCAGCAGATGACTGTGGGCAACTCTGCGCTTGTTGTTTCATGTGCATATTCATATTCTGTATGTACTGTATATGTACCCATGAACTGCATGCTGGCTACAGTTTTTGTCCTTGGTCTGTTTAGGTACGACGACTATATGGTTACAGAATACTGGACAAATGCTAAACGTTCAGCCATCTGCTGAAGTACTGTACCTGTGTATGAACTGGTTTTCCTCCAGATACTGGCAGCCCTTAGCGATGTCTCTGGCTACATTGAGAAGATCCACCATGGTCAGGCTGGATGGGTGCTCCTAATCAAAGAGATAAGAGACATTGTACATTAGTAAATATATCAGAACAACTCTTTCTTGCATGTGTGCTGCTTTGATGCCACTGCCACAGGTCGTCCAAAATGTCTACTAACTCAGCTAAATCTGACTTGAAAGATGTGAAATGCTGCAATTTTTTGTGAATTACAAGTTCTCACAAACAACACAGAACAGGAGGCCTATATGGCAATTTCAGGTGCGCAGATGATGCAAATTTCACAAATGCAAATTTGAACTGAGATTTATGAAGTTTGTGCAGTTAAGAGAGTTTACAAACGATATGAAAACGTTGTTGCATGAGACCCAACTGGCAACTCCGACACTGTCCAGGACAAACAGGATAATCTCCCATTGTGTGCAATGTGTGAACTGACACGTTTTTGTCTACTGGAAATCCTCTGTTACAGCACATTAAGCAGTGCCAGTTGCATGATAGAAACATCATTAATATGCCAGCTCGCTGTGAATTCTCTAGATAATGACTAGCTCTATTCACACAACAACTCAGTCTGACATTACACAGATTTTGTACTAGAAATTTGGCTAGGTAAAGTCCATTTAAAGTCTGCACTAGTTGCTTCAGACATTTGTGTTCTTGCATACAGCTCCTCTGGGTAATGTCTGGATAAGTTTATGGTTGACAACAGCTTTGAACAACTGAAACGGCTAAAAAGAAATGCGTAAAAATGTGCACTTAAGTGCAACACAGCGGCGTGTCTCACCAGCCGGGGTCTGGTCTCCCTTAGGAAAGTCTTGAGGTCTCCTCCTGCCATTAGCTCCAGCAGGATGAACCTGGGCATGGCCTGCAGGCTGACTCCTATACAACGCACAATGTTCTGGTGGCTGAACTTACTGCAGGCACAGAAACACAGTACAGAAATAAATGTCTTTGCTGGTATTGTATGAGAAGCAGAGTTGTTGGTAATAATCTGAAAGCCTCTTACCTAATGATTAGAGCCTCCATGAGGAAGTCCAATTCATCTTGCTCAGAGCAAACCTCGGGAAGGGTCTAGTGTAAATTGTACAAAATTGCATGATGCATAATTAGTTTAGTTAGAATCCCTCCAGATCTGATTTGATTCAATCAAAGTTTAACCTGCATGAGCGAATAGAAAAAAATTACTGTAAGAGTTCACCTTGACTGCCACTTGCAGTGGACTCTGTTCACCTGGTATTCCCACTGCCAGCCCTTCATACACTTCACCAAAAGCACCGTGACCCAGACCCCTAAACACACACAAACACATTATAATAATTTACAATTACATTCATATTTCAGGCTTTAAGCTGAAACTTTCACACTGAGAGACTTAAACAGGAGCAGAGTTTAACTGAGATTTTGAGACTAAATACGTAAGAGATGCAGTAAGAGACGTTCTAAATATACCTGTGTCTAAAGAAAGCTCCTGCATGGAGCTAAAAACCAGGTAAAGAAGTTATTTCTTTTAAGCAGAGATGGATGGTCTAAAATAGTTGTTCAACAGCTTTTAAACTCACAGAGGTAAACAACTGTTTCTGTGTGACATCATATTACAGATGTCAAAGTGTAGGATTTTGAACTTATTCTTGAGTTGCATAACTCAGACACTGGAAAATATTCATGGGTTCACGAGAAAAAATAATCTATCATTAAGACTAGGAAAGAATGATAAACTGGTGAACTATAAACATATGAGAGAAGCATTAATAATTGAGAGGAGAAGTGGAAAAAATAATTTCTCAGCCACTTGGATCACTGCAGTAGACCCATACAGTCAGACTTGACTTTAATATTTCAGGCTGTATTTAACCTGCGTCTGTCCACCTTATTGAAATAGTTTGTACTTGTAGATTTTCATTATGACTACAGGAAGCGGTCAGAGCATCAGAGGGTTGTTCACATACAGTAGTTTGTATCTGTAATTCCAAATTTCATCATTGGGATTGGGGTTTGGAATATATCACCTGGTGAGGGAGATGTTACGTCGCGGCACTTCCTTCAGGTCATTGACAGATGCCGTCTTGCCAGCGAAGCAGTAGTTGGGGTTGTAGTCGGTCATGATGGTGGAGGCCCGCAGCTTACTGAGCTTGCAGTCTGGACTCTGCAGCTCCAGCTGAATAGACTGCAGCTCTGTGTGTTTACGCCTGTACACTGGGGAGATGAAAATGAAAGAGGAGATTCATTGCACTACTGAGATATCCACAAGTTCAAAAACAAACCAAACCTTTGAACCCATCATCGAGTAGAAAATTACTGCTGGCAGGCAAAGCACACAGAGCGGATACAGTTGACAGTTAAGACCTTTTCCTTGTGCAACAGCAATTTCTTATCAAACTGAAATGCCTTGTATAAGTGAAATATTGATTCCTCTTGATCTGATGTCAGACTTATCTTTTTAAAATATGAATGTTTTAGAATTAAAGTGTTAACATTTGAATGTATGCATTCATGCAATATACAAAGCATAAACAAACATGGTAACAAAACACGAACCAGGACAACATCTTCCTTTATCTTGTGTTTTATGTAGTGCAGGTATACCCCACAGCAAAAACATGGCTTCTTCTCAAAACCACACTTTACAGTGCTAGAAGCCTCAACCTGGGCTGTGAACACATTAGTCACAGGGAAAGTTGTTTATGTGTGGGCATTTGTGTGTGTGTAGGGGAGTTATTTATTTACCAAGTGCTGTCTAATGTACAAGTGCTGTCAGCCGCCAGCTAAGCAGCCATTCATCATTAGTGCGTTTCATTCATCACAGAGGTAGTCCCACACCTCCTCTGCTCCCGCCTCATCTATTGATGTGTGCGCAAGAGTGTAGGTGGGAGTCTGGAAGTGCATAAGGGTCTGCAAGTTTGAGAGTGAGCGTGGGTGTGTATAGGAGATGATGGCTCAATGAGTGCATATGTCTGGCTGTAATAGCCTGAAAGCAGACGAGCATGTCTGCACTGGCCGCGGGGGCTCACTACCCATTTTGACAACAACCTGCTAACGGTCGTCTGAGAGGGACCAGGCCAGACTGTGAGAAAGAGAACATGTGTCTATTGTGCAAACAGAAGACACTGGTTGTGATGTGATGTGAACCTCTCAGACATGTCGTGTCACAGTCTGACTCTTAACTGTCAGTAACAGCTACTTCAACTTTCCCCATTTCTCACTGTTCAGTTTGGTCATTATCCTCTTTGTTGAGACAACACATCATACTGCATGAACCCCCCCCAATATTATGTTGAAAAGAGGCATTCTGTCCTTAGCAAAGTTATTGTAAGTCATCTTTATGTGTTCTATCAAGTTTAAAGCAATTTCTGAGGTTTTTCTGCCCCCCCCCCCTCCGCTCCGCTCAACGATGGTTAAAAACAAGAGGCTACACTGAGCTTTGCTGAGAAAAGAAGCCAAATAATGTGTCACATTCACACACTAAAGTCCATGAAAGTTGTAGAAAAACAGTGTCTGTGCAGCAGTGGAACTGTGACATGAGAGTTGTGGTGGAATATTTGCTCACGTGTTAAAACTATTAGCACAGTTGGCGCCTGATACTTGTCTCCTCATCTTTGAATGAGAAGTGGGCAATCCTCTAGATTATCTCCTGAAAGGCATCCCTATTTGTGGCACTACTTTGCCAAGGCTAATCTTCCCAAAAACATGTAAAAGCACAACTAAATTAATGCAGCACTATGTAATGTCAATTTAATACTAAATGAATCAAAGTGCTTGAAAAGTGCTTTTCAAGACCTCTGAATGGGAGCAATAGTTTTATGCTGAATATATATATGTGCAAGAGTGACTGGAAACCTCCACCAGTCATGGGACAGTCTGAACTGCAGAAAGCACAAATCAAACCTGCACCACCCACTACCTTCACATCACCTACTGGTCTGCTCAGGCCTTTTATTATCTCAATTTCAACTTCACCTGACTTCTGTTCTTTGCTGTCATTTTTCAGTATCTTTAAATGGAAACTACTGTGTGCTATTATTTTGGTATAAATCAAGTTCAGGATATGATATAACATAACCTGATTATTCAAATCTCTGTATGATTCTAACATTCTCTACTGTAGGTTACTATTCCTCTGTGCATTACATACAGACTGTCATTTCACTTGGCCTCTGGCTGCCCCCACCATTTTTATGATCTAATACTTATTTGTATTCTCTGTTTTCTTCATTATACAATTTAGCATTCTTACTTTAGGCATAAATCATAATTAGTAAAGTAATTTACATATGTTTTACAGCTGAATAGCTCAGAGTTAAGAAAATATAAAATGCTTTTGTTTATAGTATTTGGCACTTCAGAGGTGTGATTCACCTGCAAAATGTCACAGAAACAGATGCTCTGCTCACATCATTCACTGCTGCTGTGGTGATAAAACTGAAACTGCAAGTAACTGCTATTTTTATATATTTGTGGCTCAGCAGGTCACTCGCTCACAGGGCCCCGCCATCTGTTTAAACTGAGCACAGTGAGATGATTTTGATTTTGGTAGACCACCTCACCTCTTTTGTTAAATCTACTGATGACTGACTGTGTAACTTGAGTTGAGGATATACATGCAGACAGTATCATCTATACCCAGATTATGCTTAATTCCACTGGGATCATATTAGAATGTTTGCATGGAATATATATTAATACAGTGATTAACTTTCAGCTGGGACACGATCGCTGAATGAACTTCTATTAAAAAGTATCTAGGGTAGCTTTCCAGTGTCTTTACATGAAAGAAAAGAAATAGAAGAAATACACTAACATGAAAATTAATACTTTGAGAACTTTGTAGGTGTATAGTGTATTGTTGTATTAATGTATATTTTTCAAAATCACTATAAAACTAAATTCTTTAAAATGTGTGCCATTATTCCTTTTGTCAAATACAAAATATTCTCATCCAAAAAATTCAGTTCAAATCGTGAATTTGTTCATCGTCCAATCATATCATCTGTTACAGAAAACAGTGACTGATAACAAATTATATAAATAGTGTCTTTTTACTCTAGAGCTGCTGACTGATGTTTGGCAATACTCACTTATCATGACTCCGGATACAGCCAGCAGCAGGGCAGCGATGAGGGCTGAGGTGCCCACAGACAGACCCAGTGCCAGGTGGGAGAGAGACGGCTGGGGAGGCAGCAGAGACACCTCTGCAGGACAAGGGGAAACAAGAGCGTTGCACAGTTGTTATCTTCCCCAGAGGAGTATTAACATTCACTTCGCAACTCTGATCCCCAACTTAATTAATGATGTGAAAGCGATGACACAACAGAGCTTAGGAGCAGCAACGGCCGGTGCATGTCAATTCCTTTTCAGTGGTGAGAGGACATCTCATTTCACTTGTCTAAGATGAGAACAAATCTGCACACGGAGAGACGCCATATTGAGATTGTGGCCCTTTTATGACCTAGCATCACAGAATTATCTAATGCCTGTCATTACTGAGAACAGAGTTGGAAATCATAGGACAAGGAGACATGCTAGGTCATTAAGATATTACTGAAATGATAACAGCGCTGTTATTTTTCTTCACATTATAAAGTGATATTCCACCATGTAAATTCATCACAGATCTACATTCATATATGCATTATTCATCTGAGATTACAAATCATAATTGAAGAGGCAATTCTCAGTCCAGTGGGGTTTGTCTACATTCCTTTGTTACGGTTTAACCCAAGAAATCAAGGTTGACATGGTCTAACGAGCACAGCTAACTGCATAAACTCAAGCTCATTAAGCCCATTATGAAATGTATTTGAAATCTATTGTTTAATGTCGCTACATCAGCTGGATAGGTGAAAACCTTTATCCTACATCTGTGACATAGTAAGATAAAGAGCTGTTATCTGATTGCAGCATTGAGATGAATTAAAATCACAGAACAGAGTGCACAAGCTCATACTGCTGCATGTGAATCCACTTTTATTAACAGGTTAGCTTATCCTACGGATTGATAATTATTATGAATGATTAAGGCGCTATTAAAAAACATTTCCTCAGATAAAGATTCAATAAAGTACAGAGCCTCCTGGGCTTAATTACCTCTGTAGATTAATTCATTATCTATTCTGAGTCACAGTCTATTACAGGTGTAATTACAGCTTCACTCATTTTTACGCTTGGATTCATTTCACATATTTGTGTGGAACAGAGAGAAATGGACTATGCTTCTATAATACTATATGTCACACCTGTAGCATTGATGCAGGACACCCCATCTGGTGCCAGGATGAGGTCGTCATCACAGTAGCAGACAATGCTGTCCTTGGTCTCATGGCATTCACCGCTCTCGCAGTGGCTGCAGTTCTGCACTGGGCTGATGATCACCTCACCATCCCCCTCCATAGCTGTACACACACACACACACACACACACACACAGAGGAGAGGTTTCCAAATTGAATAGAGCTTGATGAGACATCTATAGGATGTCTCCAGGTAAAATGAGCAAAAGTCCAATAACACCAAAATGTAATTTACTAGAAGTGATCCAAATTAAAGAATGTATGAAATTAAAAAATGAGAACTGCTTTTGTAGATCTTATTCTCCCCACTATCATTACCCACCACAGAGTCTGCACAATTACACTATATATTAGAAAATAATAACAACAATAAATATCTCCTCATGTGCTGTCTCATACAAACCATCCAATTCAAAGGTCTGATTAAACTCAGCTGCCATTCCAGACCTACCAGCATGATTTACAGCACAGTCAAGAGCATAGTTAGCTTCACACTTAATGGAAAATGCAGTGATTACTGTAGACATGAGTGGTCTTCAGTTTATCTCTTAAGTCATATAAAAGGTGGACAGAGGTGGCGCCTGCTGCTGCGGTCTGGTTGAGTCTGGGTTCAATATGGCATCAGAATTCTGTTCATGATCCACAGGTTTACTGCCACAGCGTAACTGTTCAGCTTACACTTATTCAACACTGTGCTTTCTGTTTCATCACCAGTGTGCTCAAATTCAGTCAAAAACAGTTCTACCCAGCAAGTACAGAATCGACCTATGGCTGGTCATCATGTTGTGAGTAATGCTGTGAGATGTTCACTGTAGCCCAGTGTAACCTCAAAGTAGATATATTCACTGATTCTGACTGGAGGTGTGTTTATCAGTGAATCAAGCTGCTGCGTTCTGTGGCCGATTTAAAATATACAAATATTCCTAATTGTAAACCACAGCAAGCAGGAACAAATCACTAACGTGAATTAGTTATGGGCTGTCTGTGAAAGCTTGTACTGTTTAGTAAGCAAAGCAAATGCACTCATCTACAGAATCTATTTTCTCTCATCTTTCTGTTATCTGTTTTATAAGCACAAATACATAAATCTAACGTAGAAACACTTGAAAGATTTCGTAGGAAGAATACAAATGTATCGAGCACTGATGTTGACTGCATACTAATGTGTCTTTGTGATACTCTGCATTATGGGTCTTGAGTCCTGCTTCGTGGTACTTTTCTACTGGAACGAGGAAGATGATGAAGGCTTCTCTACTCATTTTTATGAATACTTCTTGGACTTTCTGTCTGCTCTCTGTGAGTGCCCATGTTGACCCCTGCCCACCACAACATTAAAACAACCAGTGTATATTTTATGCGTCATGGCAAAATGATTACAACTAGACAATAATTTGTATAAAGAGTAATTTTCCAGTGCGTTGAATAATGGTTTGCTTAGATCTTTGTCATACACATGGAACATGGTTTTCTTTCATATAAGCGGATCAAGTGAAATGGATTGAAACTCTCCTGGCTTTCAATTGTGTTGGCAAAATGACTGGATGACTACGGAGCTCTGCCTTTATTTACTGTACCTTCAGAACTGGTTTTGCACCCTCTTTCCAGTAGATTAGAGCACTGTACTGCAAACCAGTGAGTTTGTCAGTATTAAGGGAATGACTTTTGATCATTTCTTTATGTCTTTCAGTGCACACAGCAGGGTTGTCCGGCATCAACTGCTGCTTTTATTTGAGCTCCAGCCCTTACTGGAGCAGTTCAAGCTGAGAAGGAAATTACTGGTCAACCTCATCAACCACAAATGCCTGTAAAATCTTTTACATGGGTGATATTTTTTAAAGATATGTAATGAAAGATATTAGAAGCTGGTGTTCTGTCATGCACGTTACCACAATTATTCATGCATTTTTGCAATTTGCCGGTTATAAATCATAAATCATTATAAGACTTTTTCTCTCTCTTTATGCAGTTATGGACTGGCCAGGCCAGTATAATGCTTGTTTTCTGTACAACTGTCTTGGCCCCTCAGCTGTAGAACTTCTATTTTATTCATTGGATGGTGTTTATATTTATTCTTTGTTTTTACTCCAAAGCAATTTTATAATTGTGTTTTGAAAGATGCAGTATAAATAAAGTTACTGTATCGTTTGGACAATTCCACGTTTTCTTCTCCAGGCTCTGTGCTGCAGCACATTCAGCTTAAAATACAATAACTGATACTGCATTAAAGTGCCAAGTCTCATTTGAGTAGGTGTATGTCAGTATTGAAAGAACTGCATGGGAGATACAGACCTTTTAACGTACAGTACCCACAGTTGCAAGAATTCAAAAGTAACTGGACACCTTGCTACTAAATGCTGTGTGTCATTTCAACAGTTCATGCACTGAACAGCTCATACTTTCCTTAGAGTAGACAGAGTTGAGAGTTGCCATTTAGATTCAGGTAGAGCTGTCTGTCACTTTGAGGACCATGCGAAAAAGCAAAAAAAAACTTTCAGAGATATCAAAGGTAGTACATTCTTGACGTGCACAGCAAGTCAAGAATGCTCTCCAGGATGCAGGTATACATGTTTCCTTGTCAACGATCAAGAGAAGAATTCATGAGCGTAACCTCGGAGGATTCACCACAAGATGCAAACCCCTGGTAAAAACAGAAACTGAAAGGCAACAGAAACGTCTGATGAAACTAAGAACAGCATCTATCAAAAAGATGAAAAGAGAAGAGTGTGAAGAAAAAGAGGAACAGCTCATAAGTCTGAGCATAAAACCTCAGCTGTCAAACATGGTGGTGCTTCTGGTATGGCCTGGACGTGTATGGCTACCAATGGAACTGGCACACTGGCAACAGGAGGAAGGCATAGATATACAGGAGCATCCTGTGTACTCAGACTCAGTTCTATGCATCACAACCCACTGGACAACATTTTATCATTCAGCAGGACAATCACTTTAAACATGTAGCCAAAATAAATCACCTAGTCTCAGTCTGACTGAGCTGCAGTCCACAACAAGTAGAACTGCAGGGGGCTGTGGTGAAGCATCACCAGGGCTGGAACAAAGTGTATGCAGATGCCTACAATGCTGAACACATATGATGTTTTTGTTTGGCTTCCTGTTAGTGGTGGATCTACAGGTGGGTAACTTAATTTCACACAAAAGCTAAAGAATTTAGAAATTTGTAACTGCCCAAATGCTTATGGTCTGGACTGTAATAAATTAATATTAAAAATTAAAATTAATAAAATGATTTTTCTTATAAGACAAACTTCTAAAGTTAACAATCCATCCATCCATCCATCCATCTTCATCCGCTTATCCGAGGTCGGGTCGCGGGGGCAGCAGCTTCAGCAGGGATAC
>JAUMHL010000004.1:17139950-17151281 GCA_032362345.1 Sandelia bainsii
TGATGTTATGAAATCTGCTTTTCTTTCACAAACATGGTCATTTCTATGTGTGTCCAAACTTTTGACTTGTAGTGTATGTATGTATAGGCCTCTATATATATATATACATATATATATATGTAAGTAAGCAATATAGCACAGATTATTTAAAGTGGGGTATTTGCTTATTGCAGTGCTTTAGTTCAACCCAGAGATACATAGGTTCTAGATAGTACAATGGTACGGAGATAAATTAAGCATATATTTAGTTGTATAATTCATTCAAATTACACTTAAAGTCTTAGTTGGGGGTTTGTGATACTGTAGCACTGAGGAGGTTTGAGTTTTTCTTTTATCTAGAGCTACGGTCTGTGCCAGTTTCCATTACCTATAAGAATCTGTAAGTGCCCTGATAACAGTGGGCTTTTTGGAAATGGCATCATCCAGATAATGGGACTGAAACTGGCCTGAGCTGAGCTCATAAAGCAAGTAGTTTCAGCCAGAGCAAAAGCAAAGTTTTCAAACACCTAAAGATCACAAAAGTAACTGAAAAAAACAGGGAAGTTTTATTTATTTTACTGTACTTTTAATAAGTTTTCTTCAAGTAAATAAAAGTTCTAAGGACATTTTGGGTAATGATAATGTATCTGCAGACGGATCTGTGCATGCATGTCAGTATGTTTTGCTGTTGAAGCTGTCATTCTACCCAGTCTAGTTTAATACACTCAAATGGCTTTGACTGGTGACACTTTATTAAATGAGGTGTGAATAAGGCTAACATAACAGGATCATTACTATTTTATGACAGCTGACATGAACATCTTTACGAATGTTAAGTAGCGTGGCATTGACTGAATCATGTCACTTTGACTGCTGTCAATACACTAGTGACGTGTCGTGGGAAACAGCCTATAAAACATGCTATGGTTTCACTTAAAAAATATCCAGGTTAAAGTAGTGTGGACTAGTTTGGACTCAAGGAAGGAAAGACTGGTAGTTATAGTAGTAGGAGCACAAATAACTACTAGAGCAGAGAAAGACATCATAGTTTTGGCTTAACTGTCTAACAATTAGTGATATTTGGAAGAAGCAACGATCCATAATCACTTCTGATTTTCAGAGAAAAGCACAAAATAATCTTGCAGATTATCACTTAAAATTCCTAGTGGTATCCAACTTTGATGCAAAGCAACATTTCTCTATAGCTGCAGGGACACTGTAGTGTTGGGAAGCAGTAGGGTGCCTGCAGAATTTAGACCAACTAAAATCAACCAGAAGGAGCTGTAACTCTCAGAGAGTGTAGGATGCATTTATGCATAATGATGCTAGGGTAGGGAAGTGAGGGAGATCCACAGGGACTTGTTTTTCCTTATATGTCAAATCTTTGTGATTGACACAAGCTACGTTTGTTCCTTCTGCTTCTCTGAGCTTTTTCCTGTTAATGAGCCTTGGCACAGCTTATGAAGGATTTAAATAGATCAAATCGGATGAAGATAACTCGTGGATAGATCATAGAGAATGGGGTATCAGAGAGGGAACACTGTGTGATTTGGGTTGTGGCGGTAATTGTGATGCGTCACAGAGATGAAAATGGAACAAATACAGAGTCTAAGGTACAGTAGTAGACTGTGTGTGACAAGCAAGGAAAGGAGAAATGTGAAGGTGTCAGGGTGGACTGATGAAATATGGATCGTCAGTACTTTAGCTTAATCAGAAGGGATACAGGTTATTACTATTTTCAGAACAGATTCAGAGACAAAACCTTGCTTCAAAGCAAATGACAGCTGGCCTTCATGCTTCTGTGCACTTGAATTGTGAGGGAACACAGAGCAAAAGAGGATAATTTCTCAGTCAAGTCACAGCAATGAGCTCTTCCCCATCACACAACTATTAAACCTCACTTTACATGCTCTATTTGCTGCTGATACAGGTAGACAAATACTAGTCTCATCGCCATGGTCAGACTTATTTCAGATATATATATGTATGCTCATTTTTCAGATATATCATTTATCACTTCCAAAATGGAGATTATGCCCTTGGGTTAGCCTCTCAGACCAATTAACACTGATAAGTCCTTGTGCAGTAGACAGAAACTGCACCTAGCTGGGATATTCACTCTCTCGTTAAACTCTTATCTTACAGCTCCCATAGTTAGCAAACCTATAAGCACAAGGAAGCAGTCTTCGTTTTAATAACTCTCCCACATGAGAGGCTGACGCACACTGTAGGCAGAAGCAAATTAAATTTGGTCAGTTTACTATTGGAAAAAACTCTGAAATCAAACTACAATATTTTAAAAACTGTATGGTGTAAGAGCTCTGAACTGTGTGTGAAGACAATGTAAAAATGCATGCATGATGGTAGGACTAAAAAAAAGATCCTCTCCACACACAGACACACACACAGCAGGGCCTGGGGGACTTCACTTGTGAATAAGATGTCAGCATACTTGGCTAGGGTTCCTCGTAGGCCTAGAGAAAAACAAAACAAATGTGCAAAGAGATAGAAATAGCAACCATGGAATATGTCAAGGATGAGAAATGCTAGCCAAGCATAACTACACTGCCTTTTTTTCTGCCTCTCCTTTGCCTCTTTGTCAGGGAAGCTCACGCGGACGCTCAGTTGTTGCACTGTTAGGCAGGATACAAGTGCTTCATTAAAGATAACTCACTACGGCTGATTGACTTCACAACTCAACCGTTCTGATGCAGAGATGAATGCAGGCAGGACAGTGGACACGTGCGCTTTCTTATCAAAAGCTGTGCTCCTGTGTCAAGTTGTACTCACGACATAGGTCGCCTTCGTCATCGCCGAGTGGACAGTCTGTGTTGAAGTCACACAGTTTGTCCAGAGGGATTGCAGGTCCTTGGTGACAGTGGTACTGACCCTCCAGCGTGATGTTAGGCCCGGGTGAGGAAGCTGGACAGAGGACACAGGAAGAAGACAAAGAAAATATATATTAAGTGTTTCTGCACAGTTACACTGTTACAGCACAAACTGCTAACTAAAATATTTCCACAGTGCAGGTTGAGTTTAGAAAATGATTTTCCTGTTGGCAGCAAAATCAGAAAATATAATGCAGCAACAGCAAAATCTACTTTTGGAGCTGAGGAAAAATAACTCCCGATTATGTTCTAAGTTTACATATTGAATATCGTGGCTAGATTTATATGTTAGGCACAAAACACACATCAGTAGCTCAGGGAAAACATAACTTACAAACAACAGAAAATATACAGTTAGTACATAAAAGTACATCAGTCAGTGACAAAGGCTAATATAACCCCTGATTGTAAAGTCTGTATAACATTCACAGACTGCCTGTAGCATCATAAATAACTGGGCCCAGGCTGCACAAGCATCTGCCTATGAATACAGTACATATCCATCAGAAGGGGAACACAACAATCAAAAACAATGACCTAGATACAGTAGCAGGTTGTACAAGGAGAGGGAGTGCGCGCACACACACACAGACAGACAAATTGATATCACAGGTCTGAACAACTCAATTGTAACCTGCAACATTTGCATATCTATGCAAATCAGGAGGATGATATCTCCAGGTTGTGAAAACTGACTGCTCACCTCCACCTTAATCATCAGAAGCTGATCACAGTAAAGGGAACAAAACAAAAAGGAGGGAAAAAACTGTCTGCTGATGGGGATCTCGCCCTCCCCTCTCTCATAAGGAAAAAGGAGAAGTGATTCTTATCATGACTGACTGGCTCCGCTTACTGTAGTTTGCCCTTGATCTGTATTATGTAGATTTGTTCTCCATTCATACTAAGTTGGAGTCACAAGTGTGATAACACTGAGTCCATGACAGGAGAGACAGCGCAGAGCAAATACTGTTAGCTGAGCTGACTAGATAGACAGTAATGCTTGATTAATTTTAACATGATCTTTGTAATGAATGTACACACTCTGTTTGACATGATGATATACGTTCAGCAGAACAAGACAAAGTACAACATAAGTCAATATTTATAACATTTATAGTCTTGTGTGTCAAAAGGAAACAAACGCTGAAAAAACTCAAACAGTATTAATGAGCAATATTACTGCTTTATCTTGATGTTTCCTGTTGCTCAGTTATGGAACTTGGTCGCCAGGTCAGAAAACTCTCCAGACAGCAACCAGGACAGAACAAACCAAATTACAGCAAGTACTTATGAAGGATTTCTGAAAACTGTGCTGCTATTACAGATAAATTAAAGAGTTTAATGATGTAGTCTGCTTATGTTGCGCCATGCTTTAGCTTGTTCATGAGAAATAATCTCTTTCACAGGGAAAATGTGTGGTGTTAGTTAAAATTTGCCAGTTGAAACATTTTTAAAGTAAAATAAATAACCAGCTCAGAAAATGTGCAGTATAAAAAGTATAATTGCACAGATCAATTGCCAGGTTTTAGTAATAACATTACAGTAGTTTCAGCTACCTCTGCATGGTAGTTGCACAGAAATTACTGTATTGTTATAATGCAGTAGAGGACAGAAATTTCATGGCTATGCTTGATTCACAGCACACTTCACTCCTCTCCACTGTGGCTGAGAAACCTCAGGGCCCAGTGGGAAACTGGCACAGTCAACTCTATGGATTAGAAAGAGGGGGTGGCATTTTCTTATTGGACAAAAATACATTAGTCAGGGGCCTCCCACAGTCCACTATTGTGGCTGTACCTTAATGGCTGTAGAGAGCCACATTAACATGTCAGCGAGTAATCCATTTCAAATTCTTTGAAAACATATTAGCCTGAGTAAATGACTTTCATAATGAATGCCCTTGTTTGCCAGTGCTGTGCTGCACATTATGAATAATCTATTGGCACTTTTTTTTCTTTACAAACTAAAGGCTCTGTATATGCCTGCGCACATGAAACTAGTCTCACAGACATATGAAATTTACACAGGAGCACAGAAGTAGGTAAATATACTCACATATTCAGATGAGATAAGATGGAGGCTTGTTTGTTTATGACCAACTGTGTGAGTATAGATGTGGTCTTTCTATGTGTATTCAGTCATGCTCAACACATGCATTATGCATTTGTTGTGCTCAGTGGTTTCCTCTTTGTTTAATGTTTACACCGCAAGCAGAACAATTTCTCAACAAAGAAAAAAAATTATCTAGAGTACGCTGAAACCTTTGGGCAGGGTGTGTAAATTCATCCATTTATCTTAGTTTGATGACAGTGGAGTTAAAAGCATCAAAATGGCAATGTCACTGAACAGAGGAGCGCAGCCAGACATGGCCGCTGCCCTCCTGGCCTACCGCAGTTCTTAAATCACACTTGTCAGACTGTGAAAACAAGTGGGTCAGTGGGGGATGTATCGCCCCTGGGAGTAAGTGAGTTTTGTTATCTGTGTGCTCAGGGGGCTGGTTTGGCATTGCGAGGAGAAAGAAGTATGAGTGGTGAAGAGTTGGGGAGGTGACTGGAGAGGGCACAGTGGCCGCTGATAAATGACAAAACAGATACACAAGTGTAGGAAATTTAGTGCTTGGTTAAATGGCTAACAATTAGTGTCTCTGTGCACGGCAGAGACCCCTCTACAGTGACAGAAAGAAAACTGGGGCTCTACTATACATTAGCTTCACAGTTTCATCAGGTACAGTATACAACATTTTACAACTTTTATTCACTCACATAATGTAAACAGCTGCACAGAAGATACACAATTCATTTACTGAGCTCATTTATATCAAACTGCAAAATATTGTACCTGAAATGTATATGAAAAATCATCAAAGGTGTAAAAAAAAAAAAAAAAAACCACCAGACAAAACACACACAAAAAACTTTTTGTGCAGCAACAAAGTGGTTTATTCAGGATCAACAAAGATGCTGTTTTCAGTCACAGAGTAATAAGAAATAAGTTAAGGCTCTAGGACAAGATGCTTTCATAAACTGACTGAAGAAAGACTCCAGTGTCTTTTGAGTTTGTTTTTCCATAAGGACACATTTCTGACTCTGTATAAAATAACAACACTATCTGATCAGTTTACCACCTGCCAGGTTTTTGCAAACTTTCCTAACAAATAAGTTTCAGTCCAAAACAATGTTAGCTGCCTCACTGTCTTTTTCAAGGTCCACTGGGTTTGCAGGTCTCCACTGACATTGATCTTCTGCTACAAAGCTGACGAAACAGAAAAGGCAATGAGACAGATATCCTGCTGTTTACTGTACTTCTCACCCTTGCTGCTTTTGTCTAAATGTCAGGTAGGAATGAAGAGAGCCAGAGCCGTCAGTCACAATCTATAAAGTCCAGGTTACCAGGATTGATCATTGACAACTTTCAGTTGGTTTTGCCACTGCTGACATTAAGTAGGCAGAAGGAGTAGATTTCACTTCACACTTTCTTAACGGCTGCAAGTGTCCAGGGTTTATTCATCACTATTATCGTGTTACCAGGTATTACTGGGTATACATTTCTGCTACACAACATGTTGGGAGTAATGTAAAAAAAAAAATACAATTTGTTTGAACATTTTAGAACATGTTAATATTTACAAACTGTAACTCAAGTCAAAATACATACACATTAACAGATACAGAACAATATTAATTTCTCACAAATAACTGTTATAATTAATGTAGATCTTGAGCTTTTAGTTTGCAGCACAAATTTCACGTGTAAAGTGGCACCTAAATGTGATTATATATATATATACACTATGAAATTAAATGCATTTGCAGTAAATGTATTCTCTAGATGTCTTTTAACGTAATTTAAGCATGTAAAGTTTTCAGTAAAGTTTTGTTTCAGATTACTAGCCAAGTGGTTTTAATTTTTCAACTTTGACTTGAAGATGAAAATCAG
This sequence comes from Sandelia bainsii, assembly GCA_032362345.1. NCBI lineage: Eukaryota > Metazoa > Chordata > Actinopteri > Anabantiformes > Anabantidae > Sandelia > Sandelia bainsii. The sequence goes on from JAUMHL010000004.1 coordinate 17,146,754, forward strand.
GGAGTGCTTTATTTACAAGATTAACAAGAAAGCAGCTAAGCAAAACAGGGATTAAATGATAAAATCCATTATGGATGGTGGCAGTGAGGTTACTGTGAAGTTTTAAAGTAAGGGAATGATTGAGAACCATTGGCGTATAGTGTGTTGTTTGGTCAATGAAGCAAACTTGCAGTCACCTACAGGTATCAGTGCTGGTGTGGAGCAGAAGAACAAAGAGACTGCACTGGTGCGCTGAGTGGGAAGTACTGGTTTCCCTTTCCCACACACTCCACTAGCTGCAATAAATTCAACACTTAACATTTTAGTACTTTGCATAACGCGTGATGCATATCTTGTTTTTGAGATTCTGCTGATAGAGACGTCTCATTCTGTGAGATAAGATCATGCAAAGCAGTTTGTCTCGCCATTTGAATAAAACTTTTGCTATGCTTTAGTGGAGATTGCTTGCTTTGAATACAGACTGATGTGTCCTTGTTGAAGCTGAGCTGCAAAAAGCAATCTGGAATCATGGAGGTGGTAGACTCCTACTGAAATTAACAAGGCTTTTGTTCTCTTACAGCTGGGCAGGCATGTCAGTCATATCCTGACATCCCTGTGTGTGTTCTGAAAAAAAAAAAAAAAAAAGAATCACCTGGGTTGAAATCTGCATGTGCTTTGTATGTACAGATTGGAAATAAGTTGAAACTACACAAAAAAAAATACAAGAGGAAAAAAAAGACCTTCACAGAATGTTAAATCAGTGTGTAACTTTGCCAAAACAATGTCGGACTTTATAGTTTTCTCTGGACCCCTTCCCATTCTGACCAGTGCTGCCATGTAAAGCCACATGTCTAACTGCTGGCTCTCTAGGTTGTGTCCTGCAAACAATGTGGGCTATATAGATATTTGGAAAACTTTCTGGGGAAAAATTGGACTGATTAGAAGAGACGGCATCCATCCCACTTGTGTGGCTCTCATCTAGAAATACAGCCGTTTATTAGACGACCTAAACTCTGACAATTCAGAGTGGAGTCCAGGACGCAACCTCTCTTAACTCAGCCCCATAGATACAGTGTCTGCTTACCAACCCCCTAAATTATATAAATCAAAAATCAACACCTCAGAGACATGTTATCTAATCATACTGCTACACTAGATGACATAGCACTGGCAGTACTGGGGAATATATCTAAAATTAGAAGCATCCTGTCTCAAAGTGATGCTGAAAAACTAGTCTGTGCATGTGTTATTTCTAGACTAGACTACTGTAATTCTCTACTAATAGGATGTCCCAATAACTCCTTAAAAAGCCTCCAGCCAATCCAAAATGCTGCAGCCAGAGTTTTGACGGGAATTAGCAAGAGAGATCATATTTCACCTACATTAGCTTATCTCCACTGGCTCCCTGTAAAATCTAGAACAGAATTTAAAATCCTTCTCCTTAAAGCACTTAACGATCAAGCTCCATCACATCTTAAAGACCTCATAGTACCATATTATCCCAGCAGATCACTTGGCTCTTACCTCTCTTGATACACTGAGCTCCTCTCCTCTTCTCTGTCCACTCATATGCCACTATTGCATGTTATTTATTTTGTGTCCTCTTTCTCCTGTAATTGTGCTTCATCCTCTCTATCTCCCTCTCTTTGCACCTTTCTGCAGGTTTCCCCGGCCTCCGAGCTGTGTTTCCAGTACGTTTTCAGTGTGCAGTTACTGGCCCTACCAACCTGCCCAGTGTTGCATCTGCTGCTTGTTGTTGTTCTTAATTTTTGCCTGTTCTTTTCTCTCTCCACTTTCCACTTACCCCAGTCGGTCGAGGCCGATGACCGCCCACCCAGGAGCCTGGTTCTGCTGGAGGTTTCTTCCAGTAAAGGGAGTTTTTCCTCTCCACTGTTGCCTAGTGCTTGCTCAAATGGAATTGTTGGGTTTTCTACATAATTCTATATATATACACAGTAGTTATATTCTGTAAGGTCTTAAACCTTACACTGTGAAGTGCCTTGAGATGACTTTTGTTTTGACTTGGTGCTATATAAATAAACTAAATTGAATTGAATTCTACTGAGAAACAATTTAGAATTTGTCAGTCTGCTCACTCATTACTTTGTATTCTTTAATCTGACATGCTGCTCAGACTGTCCTTTGTCATGTTGGGGAAATCTCAAGGAAGGCGCCACAACCTCAGCACCACACTGAAGAATCTAAAGTATTCATGATGATTTACAGTGGCTGGGATGCTGAAGATGGATGCAGCCAAGTTTCCCACTGGACAGTCGACAGGACAAGACGAATTCGCTCAGGAATTCAATTAACTGCACACAGCCACGCTCGATTGGTCAGAGCTCTGCCCAATCACTATTGCTATCTGTCATGCTCCCTGCTGGAGAAACAGTGGCACACGCAAGGGCAGACTGGTACACAGAGAAAATACAGCATATAGATGATTCTCTTACTGCAAAAATGGGATAATCCTTAGTGTTAATTATTGTATTTTTTGTTACATTATGAAGAATCAAAATCAATAAATTGTTCTGTAATACTGGATCAATGTGTATGAGTGGTGAAGAGTTGTATGTATCAATGTGTATCCTTTGCCATCTACATCAGTCAGTCACATTAACTTCAATGTCTTATAATGTGCAAAACTAGCAAAAGCACATCACAATTCACCACCCAGTAATGTTTTGAAAGCAGTGTATATCAAATGTGCAGGTTGTAGGTCATGGGAGATGTTAGGTTAAATGGCATACCACTGATACTGTGGTGCTGGCACCTGTGTAAATGAACACTGGAGCGTCTTTAGGGGTGGTTTTTTAAATTTAGTGTAAGTAGGCAAAGGAGCCACCTTCTCACCAATACCGTGAGGTTCCTGTCTAAAGTCTACAACCACACTAGCAGCATGAACTAAATAGCAACATCACTAACATTTATACGGCAGTTACATGTCTACTGAACAACTATTGTACAACCATTTATAGAAGGAAACTTGCTGAATTTCCATTTTTACATTGCAGGCTGGTGGTCTGACTTAAAAGTATAAAACATTTTATAGTGAATTATACAAAATATATAAGTAAAAACAAAGACCGAAACCAGAGGGAATTCTTCTCCAAGATAATTTTGCTTTTATCTAAGCATTTTGTGGTCATTTTCTTGAAATAATCAAAACACATTGTGCATTGTCATTTGTCAGTATTTTACTCATGAATCACAAGGCATCACATGGAGTGGTTTTGACATCAAAGCATCGGTGTCAAAGTGGATTCTGTAGCCTTTGTTTTGTTTAAAACCATCAGCATTATAACGGAGAGCTTTGATTCTTCAGTGTAAGCTGCTCCTTAATGTTAGTTTTTTGTTTTGCTTACTGTGAAACAAATTTGTTTTTATTTCAAGCAAGAAATCAACTCACTGCAACAACTGTAGCAACTGTGGACATGTGCGTAATTGAGTACATCTCAATACAAGCACTGGTTATAAGTAATAACTTGTTTTTTTTTGTCTTTCACAACAAAGATCACAAGAGCGATGGGTTTGTTAAGATGACAGACTAACTAGTCATTTCTGGATGTTCAGAAGATTGATTTTAAGGACATAAAATCTGTTAATGTTGATGAATTGTGTATTAGTAGTAGAAATTAGACAACAAAGGTCGAAGTCTATGAAATTCATCTAATTCAACAGAAACATACTACAATACTGCCCAACCACACTGCAGATACATAGGAATTGTGAAACGTCTATGAAGCTTTTCAGTCATCCAGGTGAAAGTGGCAACTAGAAGAAGAAGGAAATCCAGTTGCCATAACTCAGCTTCAAGATATAGAAATAATAATGTATAACATTAAAGCCTGTCACTGGAACTTTGTGTAGGAGTGAGCCACTGGCCCCATTAAGAATTTTATGCTAGCATTTTCGGTACTAATGCCCCCTCTACAGAATCATACTGAAGTTTGGGGGTGATGTATTTTAATGACTAAATTTTCATCAATGATGCTTTCAGCCTATAACATGCATACATTTCTTCCTCCCTGCCAGGTCAGGGTTGAGTCAGACATAATTTAGCGTATGGAAGCTGGGAACATGCCACTTGGTACCCTGGGCCATTTAACACTTGCTCAATATCTTAAAATGAAACTGCCTTTGTAGATTTTGTTGAAAGTTGCCCGCAACAAAAATACACTTGTGTTGAGGGGGATGCTGCTTGCAGATAGGCCTCAGGCAAGAGATTAGAGGTAGAATGTGATGAAGCTTAGTACTGCCAGCTAGGTCCTTGTCTTAGCAAGTTGTATTTTTTGGTAAATGATGAGCTGTGTTTTGCTTTGAAATTGCAGCTACTTTTGACATTCTTTTTTGCTTTTATCTAAGCCATGTGGGACCTTCAGTTTGTTTCCAAGGGATCTAAAAGTATCCTGAGTAAAAAAAAAAAAAAAATCAATTAACTCCAATAACAAACTGCTCACCAACTCACCAAAAAAAATAAATAAATATATACACTACTCACAAAAAGTTAGGGATATTCGGCTTTCGGGTGAAATTTCAGGATGAACCT
>JAUMHL010000004.1:17170299-17181429 GCA_032362345.1 Sandelia bainsii
CAAGTCCAGTTGCCACTGAATAACCTTTTTTGGGATAACCATGACCTGGATGACTGAGAATCTTCACAGACATTTCTCATTTAATTTACTGATCCATACAGATGTTAGAATGTTTATATGATGTGAATTTACTGATTTGTTGGTGTTACTGTGAAACTAAGTGAAGCATACAGTTTGCAGTAAATAGAGATTGAACTGTTGGTAATAGGCTGCAAAGTGATGACGAAATCATGCAATATGTAGAACATACCTGCATACATGTCATAAAAGTTCAGATATATATATTCCTAAATGAGCCATGCAGATGTTATAAAGCTATTATACATGGAGGAAAATGTCATTAGTGTGATGAATTATACATGATTATACATTATACATGTCCAGTATGAGTTCACGCACCAGTCTGTGGAACCCCTTAAACCAAACACTGTCACCTTACTACCTGCACTGCACCATTGTCACCTACAGAGAGCACCACACTTTTTCAAGGAGAAAAAATAAAATAATTATTAATAAAAAGCAACAAAAACAAGCCCCTTTACAGTAATGGGAACTCAATTATACACAATTTAAAAAATAAAAACTTTCAAGAACAACAAAAACAACTAAAGCAAGAGACATTTCTGAAACACAAAAAGGGTATTCATGCAATGAGTACTGGAGCCTTTGTTACAGCTTGATTGAGCATTGTTTGTCAGAAATGTGATGATATTCTGCATGAATAATCACATAAGCTGCAATCATGAAGAACAAATGCATGCTCAAATTTCCACTTGGTCCTGCAAGTCTAACAATGTTTTATGCACAAAACCCCATTAATGTTTGTATTTTTCTTAGTATAATGAATGGTTCCATCAAATCCTTTTAGGGAGTACCCATTTTGTGTCCAAAAATATGCTTGCACCACTGTCTACACAGATTATATTTTAACATAGCTACAATGTAATCTGTCTATGGTAGTTGGCTTTTTCTAGTAGATGTAAGTGAATACACATCTCTTGCTCAACATTACACAAACCCCTTTTGTGGATGAATTATTTGTCTATTTCAATGTTCTTCAGTAATTAGATGGCTTATTTGCACTTTCAAATGAGTTATGTGGTCTGCACTAGGTTATGTTCTTCTGTCATGGGTTATTCTTGTCATCCAAAATGTTGTGTAGAGTAGATAAGGTCCAGTCTTTTAGTTGATTAAATCTCTGCAGCCAATCTAAATGCAGCAGGACCAGTATGTTTGTTCCAATTACAGGCTGTAATTTGAGGGATGTGCAGCTGATTACCAAAACAGTGCCCAATTATGCTCACCTGTGGGTACCATGATTAAATTTGGTACTAGGGGCTGCTACTTGATGACGCATACAACAACTACAGCAGTTGTCTCCCTCTTTCCTACAAAACTGCCAAAAGTTAGAACAGACAAACCAGTGTGAAAGCCGGAAGCCAACAAACATAAACAATACATGCAACAGATTTTATGATACTAGACATTTGGTGTTTCCGCTCTGACCTTGTTGATACCTGGAACATATAATAAAGTGATGCACAGTGGTCATAGTGCATCACTGTATGAGATAGTGACATTATCAAACTATGATGCATGGATGCTTAAAGTCGGAGCGTGTGTTTAAATGCTGGGGTGAAGATGGGAAGTCAGGGAAAATATTTTCATCATTACATATTTAAAAAATAAATCCTTTTTGCAGTTTTGTATATGACTATAGCTATGGATACATCTCACTAAAAAGGCTATGATAATAGAAGAGACAACTTTGTGCTATAAACACACAATGCAATCTTTGTGTAGATGTTGCTGATAATTATTCTAGGGAGAAGGAAAAACAGGAGTACGAGAGGGCTAGCTATTTAATGAGTTTTTCGACACCCCCTGTCACTCATGCATTAAGGTCCCCAGATATGAATACAAGATCAACAAAGATATCTCCCCTTGAGCTTCATTAAATGGTAAAAATGCTAAACACTTGGGATCTTTAAAGATATTTTAAGATCTCAAAAGTACAATGTTTTCTATGAAATCTGAAGACAATCATGCTTGGAAAACATGACTTAATAATTTTCATGACTTTCTGACATTTACTCTAGTGCCATCAAATTATTAATTTCAACACTAATATCTCAAAAGATACAGAGCAGATTACTGTGAGATTTGCTGAGCAGAATCACAGTGATTTCCTAGTGATTGTAGTGCTTTCAACTGAGCAGTGAGGCAGCAACATACTGCAGGGACTGCAAGAGAATGAGCATTGTATAATTTTATTTACTTACATTGCTAGATTTCGTCCCATATCATATTATTGTGAAACAAATTAGCCTGCAGCAAAAAAACTGCCTGCAGCAGAAACATACTCTAAGGCAACTGGTATACACACTCCAAGGTCTGCTTCCCACTTCTACCAAATTTTTAATGTTTAGTAGCCTTACAAAACAAGCTGTACATGTCAAACATGGATAGTTTTGATGAGTACAATTAAGTTTTTTGCAGACTGATCCAATGTCAAGATTCTGTTCAGTGAGCTGGTTGCATCTTTGTGTGTATGCTGACAGAGTCAACATACACACAAATGATCAAACTGCATACGGCAATTGTATATTACACACCAAGGTCCATGCATTAGACATACATATTATCTATTATTCAGCTATGCAATTAGTTTTACAGTAACAGCACAAATGGATATTCTGTGAATCTTGTGAAAATGTGTTGACAGGACTCCAGGAATATACAGCAAATTCATGTTCAAAAAAGGGAATTAATCTGCTATTGGCAGCATATTATGGGTTGCCATATGTTTATACTGAGTCATCTTTAATGCACATGGGGTTAGGGTTAGGGGTACTATAGCAGGCTTGTCCATTTACTAATATTCACGAGTACACAACGCTTTGATGTTTTTACTGTTTGGATTTTAAACTTAAGAAAACCATGGAATAGTAAGATGTGTATGGCAGATTTTCTAAAATATACATATAATAGCTCATATCATGTGTTGCTCATTGTACAGTTTTCATTTTAATGCATTGACTTACCAGCAATTCTTGGGAGCACTTTTGTGGCCAGTTGTGACACAGGAGTGAAACAATCTGTGTGGGATAAATAGACTAGAGATTGTTTTTTATTTCATTAGGGTTCTGTGTGGTAAAACAAACTTAATTACCGACATCAGTAGGATTGTTCTGTGCCATAAATATACTTTATTTTATTTATTTATAGGTTTGAAGTGGAGTTAAACAATAAGATTATTCTGCCTCATTTCCATTAAAGAGGCGAGGGGATAAAATAAAAAGATTAGATTTTTGACTGTAAGAGGCAAACTAGTTTAGATTCTTCACAAAGTACATTTTATATATATTATAAGGTGCAAAATGTTACATATTACACTGGCAATTATGGTTGAGTTAATGAGTTTGAGAAAGAAAATGGGGGCTCAGTGCAGTGAAGCACTTAATTTCCCAGAATTTTGCCAGAGAGTGACCTGGGAAAGAGCAGGAAAAAACGTGCCAGATCATTTTTACATCTGACACAAACACTTCTGTAAATAGTAAGCATGGTGAGCTCCATCAAATCAGCCTGTGTGTGCACCCGCTTTCATTCATTAAACAGAATGAAACCTCTGTCATTCAAATGCAGTGGAACTGGGCCAGGGTGACTGACATGCAGCACAGTAAAAAAGAAAACCTTGTTGTCAATAGACAGTGAACACACCTCGCCATGAAAACTTTATGGAACTAGGGGAAAGATGAAAGGAATAACAGTTCTATTTTGCTATAGCCTTTGTCATTACAAACAACTGCTTGACAGTTTTCTGTCTCTCTAATTTACCTGGTGTGTTTGCAAGACTAGAGGGAGAATCTAAGTTTAACCCTTGCATCTCATGAAGGCCAAAATGTAGACCTTGTTGTCTTTTCTCATCATTCAAGTGTGTGAAGTTTGAAATGCATGCGTATCTGCCTGTGAATGTGCACACCTATGATTTGTGATGACTGCATAGAATTTAATGATGAGAAATGCAAAGCTCTTCTTGGCTTTCAAGGTTTAAAAACATTTTGTTTCAGAAAAGAACTTTATCTTCAGTGGCTTTTTTAAAACACCCCCCTTAGTTGGCACAGACTTGTGTAGATCTAGGAGGTAAAGTTGGTATAAAAACTGTTCAAGGAAGAAAGGAGATTGGAGAAATGAAAAGAAGAGACAGTGGTCTAACCTTGCTGCAGAATGCAAAACGGATCCTGCAGAGTTATAATTCACTTCTTTGTATTGCTGAAATCATATTTGCTGCACACTTTTCCAACGTTTTTACTTTCTCTCCCCACTTCTGTATAAAGTAAGTAAAATCACTGCTAACTTGTAAGGAGCAGATAATACTGCATGTGCATGTTCTGTATCTGACAGAACATACATATGCAGAACATACTAACTAGCTGATGCCCTGGCATCATGTACATCTTTATAGGCTCTGCAGACTTCATGGTTCAGGTAGCTGGTAGGCACCAGAAAACCTGGCTCTCCACAGAGACTGCTCTTCATACTTTGGCTGTTTTACATTCAGCTCCAGAGCTGAGGGAACACTCAAGCATAGTTTAGCGGTAAGGACGTGAAACCCATAAAGCATGCTGAGTCCCAGAGTAGATTTATCATCAGGCTCCCTCTCTGCTGCTGCCAGCAGTAGATTACACGTCAAAAGCGGCACAGCGAGCAGATATTTCAGCCAATAAGCATGGGTGGAGGGGGGTAGCAGGGCTCGTCTCAAGAGTGATATTGGATGGTTTCGGTGAGAGAAGGGCTCAGGCTGACCCTTGATCCTATTGTTCTTAAGAGTGATGGCTGACCATAAACCTGCCTGACATCACTGAGGTGAAATGTAGCAAGAGGGAAGGCAAAGCAGATTACAGGCCTGAGGACAAAAATAGTCTGAATGGAATCTTCTCACAGACTGAGCACATAACTGCAGAGATGGACCCATTCTGTTGTACAGTTGCACAGTGCCAAAAAAACTAATCTAACAGACATTGATTTGAAGGAAAAACATTTTATCACACACCCACTAACTATATGTCCATGATTAAAAGAAAATAAAAATTTCAAAATTAATTTCCTAAAAGACAGCTAAGTCCTTTGACCTGGATCAAAAGAAAATGTCTTGCATCCCAACTCTAATACTTAAAGTATTACTTTGTTCAAGTATGAACAAGCCATAGATGTATAATCTGTAACAGTATGTGTGCTGTTGCATGTGTCCTGAAAACATATTAAATGGAGCAGGGGGCAGATAATTATCTCCATACACAAGCATTCTGCTTCTTCATCATCTCCGTCTTGTGAGGTTCCTAAAGGATAAAGCACAGTCCAGGTGCAGTGTCTGTAGTGGGAGCAGTGACACTGACACAGCTGTTTATTCTCTTCTCTTGTGGAAATCCTCGGGCCTGTCACGTACCATCAAAGGAAGGTGACTTCTTGCACACATGATCTTTAAGAATCAGTGCTGACACATGCATTTGATGTGTGGTGACAAGACTGTAGTTAAAGTGTTTCTTCTGCTCCCTGGAGCTCACATGGATAGCTCCAGTCACTTCACATTGAGAGAGCAAGGACCTATGACTATTTGATCTTTATGAAACACTGCTGACTGGTTCTGTATCAGCGGTTAGTAAACTGAACGTGTTTCAGAAGGAGCAGTTCAACATGTGGCATATCTGGATGGTGCATTTGTCTTCGCCGACATTTTATAATCTTTCATCAATGACCCGTGTAACCAGAAATGATCAGAATAATGGCACCATCATATGTTAAACACAACATTATGCACAAAAATATAAATATGATCCCACCAAAAGAAAAATGATGAAATATTCTAAATGTGGTGAAGGAGTAATTCAAACTACAAAAAGAGACAATAGTTCAAATGTCTTACTACTGATGAAAAGAGGTCATCTCATGCCCAGAAGGCAAAGCCCATACTAATAAAACATGTCGTCAGCTAAAACCAAGAACTGTTGAACACAGAACATCATTAGTGAATAACTCCTAAACACTTCTATATCTTGCTCAACACTTCATTGAGTTCAGTGACTCAGTTGGTGCTTCTCTCATCTCCATGTCAAAGCGAGGAAAAGACAGGAATCAAAGAAACACTAGAGAAATGAGAAGTCCTTTCCTCAGAGCCGTCATCTGAAGCAACATCACTTTCTAATGACGCACTGCACAGCTGGATCAGCTGTCAGTCTACATGTGTAATTACTACCAGGGAAGCATTATAATGGCATCTTCCAACATGACAAAAGCAAATATGATACATCTCTGCATGTTTCCTCTTACAACAGTTTTTCATGCATCAGCATAATTTTTACATTTATATTTTGAACAGATCCATCAAACCATTGGGTTACTCTTTCAGATAGTAAATTCACATAAGCCACAATGCTTTATTTATTAATTTATACATTTATCATCTGTTTGTAAAATCAGTTTGTAATGGTCCAGGTTGTGATCAGAATGTCTCATAATTTGTAAAAAGTAGTGGCATATATTTAGGCAAAGTGGCAAATATTTAAATATATGTCAAATATTCTTTTGACCTGATCTACAGGAATTTTCAACAGTGATGGAAACATAATATTAATGCTATTTAATTAAAAATATTTTACTGCTGAAATTCCACTCTCTTCTGTCAAAAGATTATAAAAATATAACACATACAAAAAAACACAAAAACAACAAACAAACAATATTAAAATCATTGTCATGACCGTTGAGTCTCTTATTTGTCTCGGTATGAAACTGTGGTGATTCATATCAGAGCTGTCCAATCAGCTGCAGTGTTCAATCACAAATTTGCACTGCAAGAGTGTGATGGTCTGACAAATCTACCACCTGAAGGATGGTCTCATGTCTTTCCTCATGTCCCTTCTAGGCAGCCTCTTCACTCATTGCCCTTCATTATGGTGGACTGATATGGTGTCCAGGTAACCACAGGAGCGATGAGATATTGCAATTGGCACCTAGTGTATCTTAAAACTACACTATCCATACTTAGGGTCTTTCTGGTCTGGTATGGGAATCTTGCTAAAGAACTCTTCCACATGGTGCACACTACCACAGTCACTATGCTGTTGTCTGATAGACAGTGAGTCGTTATTAAAATGTATCTGGATTTAACTGAAAATTATTACTATTATTCAGCAAAAGGTTGGTTCTAATTATAAGGCATTGGCATGTTGAAGATAATTAAGTATAATTTCAGATTGCAACATATCAACATTGTTGAAACATAAAATTACTGTGCTTAAACAATTTTAAATGTGTGATTTGTATTCTTCCAAATATCCCATTAAACACACTATGATAATGGCACAAACGACCTGAAAAATAAGGCAATAATTTGTCACATTTATACCATACATTTATGGACCCATCAGACTAATGTGTTTCAGCATAAGCTTTCATTCAGACTGCTAATGACGCCCGTTTGTTGCGTTTGGCAGAACACCAGGCTGCAAGGTCATCCAGACGGACCTATCCACCATAAATTCTTCATCTCATTTATGCGGAGGATCTCACTTCTCTTTCAGCTTTATAAAGATTACACCAATGAGCCACAACATTAAAAGCACCAGGTGGTTTTAATGGACAGTTACCAGCATGGAAAAAATTTCATGCTGACCATGATTGACAGGTGTCAGTACACACAGTGCATTGCAGCTTGCTGCGTATGGGGCTGAGCAGCACAATTTTAAAACCACTAGGTGACATTAATGTTGTGGCCGATGTGGCTTCATGCAGTCATCGTTAACAAAAGGAATCTAGTCTAGGGATCTAGAAAAGATCTCCCTAGATTTGATTCGATTGCTATCTGAAGATTCCACTGGAGTCCTCTAAAACCCAATTTCTCTGACAATCTTTGATATTTTATAAAAACTATTCTCAGATGTGAAATTATTACTGAGAGTACTTTCATGAGGATTTGCAAAAAGGCTCTGAACACAACACATTTGTCATCTCTGCCACTGATTCAACAAAGCTAAGCTTTTTTTTTCCCTGAGGGGATGCTGTTTGTCCTACACACAACTTTATACAAAGCAACCAGACACTCTGAAGGTTTTATTTGGTGTATTCAGATCTTGTTATTCTCTCGGCCATGTCCTGCCACATCATTCATGAAACACTAACAACTATCTTCATAGAGTCTTCATCAATGCACCACATCTACTGCTCAGAGCTTGTGACAGCTGAGTGATCCGCTTTGACCCCTTATTGACCACCAGCCTCTATCCTCATTCTTTCTATTGGTCAGCATCATTACGTACATCCCTCTCTCTTTCCACCTCTCTTCTGCTCACATCTCTCTGAGACGTGGGTCCTTCTCTCCATTGAATACCATACCCAGAATTCTATGCTGCTGTACAGCAGCACTGGTGTAATCCAGTCCAAGTTACATCAGCACTTCAATCAGTCACACAGCCTGTCCTGCTGCCTTTCACTCTCCTGAAGAGAGAGTGACGTGTGAGATGTCAACTTTCTGTCATTCACCAAAACCCCTGCAGAAATGTTAAGGTCTGAAAGCACAGTCAGTTGAGAACAATTTATTTTGTTCTCTGAGAAGCTCCCATGCTTAATGAGATTAAAAACAATTTAGCTAGGCTTTTTTCCCTCATAAGCCACTAAGATAGGGGGTAACAGAACTGTGCTTAGACAGCACAGTTGGGCTATTAAACCAGCATATTGATGAAAAACTGTCCAAGTGAGCAGATAATGCACTAAATATGCTGATGCTTTTTTGAATAGCAAAAATTGTGTTTACAGTGTTTCTAATGCATTCAGTTATCCAGTCAGCCTATGCAGGAAGGTGAAATTCCACAGGCTAAGCTACATAATGACACCCTGATTACCAATTATCAGGACACTGCACAAAACCACTTTCTGTTTTCTAACTCTGGTTGCTGCTATTGACTGAAAAAGGTTGTTGAAGAATAACATTGAAACTATCTAACCAGTTCTGTGAGGAAACATCATTAAACTCTGAACATTCATATTTTACAAAAGCTATATATATATTCATAAGATTTATACCCTATGTGCATATCAAAGAGAAATCAAAGTACATATGATATTCATATCATATATATGAAATAGAACACAATAGCTCCTCATGAATGAAGGGATGTTACTATGGTGTTGCCAAAGGCCCTGGTGAAGACTTCTATTAAATATGCTACATTAAATAAACATGCAAACATCTGCAATAAAATACAGTGTCAACCACAATTCAACTATCAGTCAGTTAAATCTTAATGTGGTTTGTTAGGGTGAGATTAACTAGAGCATTGCCACACAGCAAATATAAAAAAAAATGACGTGATTTTATTTTCTAGCTGCAAGCAGTAAAACAACTAAAATAATCTGAGCTCCATAAACCTAATATGTCCCTTACGCATGGTAAGTGTAAAATTCAAATGAAAGTAAATGTTAGTCAATGGTGGTGGTGGACGACGACCACCATGATGTTATGTCATAATGCAACTAAAAAAAAAAAGAAAAAAAAAGAAAAAGGACAAAGAAATACATAATAGCCTAAAGCAATCACTAAATCTTTGACCATGACCATGTTTGACATCCATTACCGCTGCTGCAATAGGCTCCTGAACAGAGCTTTTATAGGCTGCTTTGTGCTGCCCACATACTCGACCATCTTGTGGCCACAAAAGTTAAGTTCTCTCCTCCTACTTCAAGTGTTCCCAGTCATTTACATGATGTGACGCAAAACAAAACAAAAAATGGTTAGAAAGCTGCACAGATTTCCTGAAAATCTTCTGATGGAGTAAAGTACGTCAGTTAATGTATATTCTCCTGATAAAATGTCAGAAAACAGAAAACATCCTTCAGGGTGAACATTATGCAATGTATGCTACAGGCCAACCTGTACACTGTTCTCTACGCTGAGCTAAGACCACATACAGGCTAGAAGTACCTATAGTGAATGGTGGTTCTCCTGAGGTACACCAAAACACAGTGTTATGTTTCCTTCAGGTGAATGCAAGTTCTTTATTAAAGCAACTAAATGACATCAACATGGCAATTCCCATTGCATTGGCAAGCAAGTTTTATTCTTTTTTATATATCACTGAAGAAATGTTTCATCCATTATGTTCTCTCTACAGGGGTGGGGCAACACAAGAAAAGGTGCAATGATTGCTGTGCACTGTAACATAATGGCTAAAAAATACTAGGCTATTTTAAAGTAATAGTTGCACCCTGTAGGGTAACAACTGCTCCTTCAGGAAGTTTGATTAAAATATTAGAGACCAGTTAAAGGTTTCAAAATACCACAAAACCAGAAAGTGCTTATCTGAAGCATTCAAGACAGAATTAAGCTCAGGTTTGTTTTAACTTCACTAGGGACTGTTTAATAGTGCTGAGTAATAAGCAACATGTGTACAGTACAGACCAATTGCAACAACTGCAATCCATATGGATGATCTGATTAGATTCGTCATTTGGGTTAATGTAGAGTTGATACATTAACATACATAACTGGCGTTTCACCCACTCAACACAGAATAGTCAGTTGCTGTTTTAGAAGCCACTATGAGTGTTTATGTGATTAAAGCATCTTTACATTTTTCTGAAGTATAAGTTATATAGTATATAAGTTATAAATAGGTGATGTGCGCAGGCGTGAGCCTTGCAGCAGGCTGTTTCGCAGTCTCTCTCTTTGTGATATCTTTTTTTTTTACTTTCTTTAACTTATTTTAATTTTTCGGTCTTTTCAGTAAATAGTTTAGTTAATTAAGTTCTGCCCTCTTGAATCATGTTGTTCGAAAGAGTTTTTCTTCCAATCTACACACTTGGAATTATACTTTCGCTCCTCCGTAATACCGGTGCGCAGCAGCTGCATCACCATGGAGCCGGCTTTGTTTACTCGCGGGATCAGCTGATCGCACTGAGGACACCCGACATCAAGGATCTAACTTCGGCAAGAACTTTAAACATCCCTGATGAAATAAGGAGGAGGAGAGCGAGGGGATGTAGAGGTGGCAGAAAACAACGAGGAGGAAATAAAGAGCGGAGACGAGAGATGCGCAGGGAGAAGGTGAGAAGATTCAAGCCGCATCTCCCGTCTCT
>JAUMHL010000004.1:17193505-17217922 GCA_032362345.1 Sandelia bainsii
AATGTATAAATTAATGCCTTAGTTAACATAAATACCATTAGTAAATGATTAGTAGATGCATTAGTTAACCTTACTTATCTGTTAGTTAATGCTTATTAACGCATTTAGTAATGTTAATTAATGTACCCTTATTGTAAAGTGTTACCAAATTTAAAAATAGAGCTTGTGTACCAGAAAAAACTTGATTAATATTGACTCATAGGCAGTGAAATTAGACAGGGCCATCGCATTCAGTGTTTAGTCTATATTTCAAAACCTCAACAGAACCTGCCTTCCAAATGGGCAACAGAAGTTTGTTTTAAAGAAAGGAAGCTCTAGCACGCAAAGATATTTTTGTTAAACTAATGGTTAATAACTTGTTAGCTGAGTTGAGTTGAGTTGAGCTGACTGAGATAAGTAGTCAACTTAACAAAATGTGAACTAGGGACAATAACTACACACAGAACAAAAGTAATAATCCCTGTGAAACACCATATGTGGCCTTAGAGCAGGACACATTTATTGTATGTAATAATTTGTGTTGTGTTACTCAGAGACAGAGTAATGCCAATCCCTTGATGCCAATTAGATCCTCATGATGTTGAAGAAGGTGTTGAGATCCACAGGGTTGAAAAACTACGCACTCAAATTTATAAGAGATGTTACGAGTCAACTGCAATAGGTTGTTAGTGTGGGTAGAGTGCTTAGATCTGAAACCAGTGGGAATGATGCCCATATTAAGGGGATTCATTAATGATGCTGAAAAGATGGCTTTTCTAGCCGAGTAAACTATTATTTTATTATGCTGCCTACAACTGGATCCACATCACATGTGGTTGGTTTGAAGCTGGTGACAATTTGAGAAAGTTCAAACTGAGTCAAATTGTAAAGGCTGGCTGGCTGTTCTGTAATTAGTCCAAGTAGATGGTGTAAGGAATCAGAAAAAGATACACTGCCTTACTACTAATATCACTCCTGATATCTAAATAGCTCAATTTTTTCAATGAGAAGTTGACTTGTTAAGAGCTTTAGCTGCGAAACAAGAAACCAGTGTGCATGGCTGTTTAAATGAGCTGTTAAACAAAAATAATCTGTTGTTTCTGTTGTCAGTAGTCAGGTTAGAATAATATTTGGATTTAACTTGACCCAGAGTATATCTGCATTTATTATGATGCAGTTTAGAAGACCAGAATGTTTCCTCTGTTTCTATAATTCACTACTTCAAGACCCGTGCCCACTTGGCACTAGAAGATGTGAACCACTAGTAACCTAATGGGCCCCCCCTTAACAGTTGCCACAACTTTTGTATATTTGCAGTTTTATTTTTTTTTTTTAATCATAGTCACCTCCACGTACTTGCTTTTTACATAATGGCATTAAAAAATGGTCAGCATACATTTTCATGTTTCAAATAAAAAACCTAGCCCTCCCTCTCCATGCTCTGCTATTTTCTGGTAAGATCTACTATGCTCCATCACACTCTGCAAAGACAATAACTGAGAATGCTCCAAAATGTAGTAACCAAACAGAAATAACTTTTTGATTGTTTAGAAGGGTGAGCCTTGCTTAAAATCTTTTAGAAGTTAATCTCTCTTTACTGCTGGTAGTGCTGTTTAATGAGTGTGGATAACTGGAGGCCTCGACAGCACCTCTCCACACCTTTTTGGTGAATATGGGAGTTTAAAAGCGGAAATCACTTTATGTACATGCATTTTTGCAGCTGCAGGAGAGGAGTGGGCACCAGTGATGCCAGAGGCCACATACTGGAGGAGCACTTGAGTGCATTCAGATAATGAACATCTGTGCAAGTGCAGCTCAAGTGGCAACTACTTATGGCGAAGTAACCCTCAGGAAAAGGGGGCCACAGTGACCATCTGTTTCTCTTCCAAATATGAGTTGGTGTGAGAAATCAATGGAAACACCCCTCAACTGTCAGCAGAGACAGCTGTGCACTAGGTTTGGTCATTTGAGATTAAGAAATTTACTCCAAATTATTAACTTTGAGCAGGAGGTTTCAAAGCTTAACTAGAAAAGCCAATAGACCACCAAGGAATAAGTACAATAAAAACTAGTAATGATGTGAATGAATCTGCTCAATGTCTCCACAAGAAATTCATTAAGAAAAACATAAAATACAAGCAATATAAATTCTACCAACAACAGTCAAATCACTACACACACCATTGTTATAGTTAAATTACTGGATGGATGAGCACACTTTGCTGTGGAGCCTCTTTCTCACCACAGACTTCTCCAGCTCCCCCATAGGAGCTCTTTGACGCGCCTCAATATCCAAACTGCCTTTCTACCAGATGGCAATTTTGACTGGAGGATGGCCTGACTGGAGGTGACTGTACATCTGGAGTAGGCCAACAAACCTGGGGGTCAGCCTCTCAGAAGACAGCTTTTTCTAAATCGCAAAACAGAATGCTGGATGACCAACTTGCTCACCTGCTGTGCTCAGAATATAGTGGCATGCACAATTTTGAGTACCCAACTGTCTATACTCAAGCAAAATAGTTTTAGACGTAACAAAGGAAGGGCTAAAGATGCAAGTTCATTGACCCCATTCCTGCATGTAAAGTGTGCAGGTTTCAGTTTCAAAGTGGCGTTTTTGTTTAGGCTGCTGCACAAGACATACAATCATGTTCTCTGGTTGCTGCCAAAAAACATTGTGTTTTACACTGTGGTGCATATTTGAATAAAGCATGGTTTATACTGGTTTCAATGCAAGGAGATTTCTCCATTATCTCAGCTGACCATCTTTTCCTTTTTTGCATTTCTTAGCTCATCCTTCCTGATTTCAATGAAGCTCAAATTGTTTCCCCAGTAGTTCTGGGGATAATTCAGATAAGTAATAACATGTCAGAAAAATAAGACTGCTAAACGTCTCACATTAAACTAACCATCCTACTGGCCATCCTTGTTAAACTTGCATAGTTATGATGTGCACGTTAAATGTGTAATAGACAAGTCACGCGTCAAACTTATTTTCATACAGTTTGGGTGATGATCACAACACATTTCTGGTTTGACTCGAGAAACAAAAGTAGCTTGAGGCCATATCTTTCTTCTGTTGATGATAACATAACAGCAAAGAGAATTCTGCAGAGACCATCAGGTCAACTTTATTGCCCAAATAATACAGTCCATTAACATACTAAGTGCGTACTGTTTATATCATCTGAGAAATGTTCACGCTTTTTCAAAAAGTCTTCACAAAGCCTAAGAAAAGCTGTAGATTGTGTGATGAGAAAGTCAAACATCTTTTTAAATCACTAAATCTGATAATGATAAGACTAGGTCACACTGCCACTTTGACCAGGTCAAATTTATTGAGCTACTTACTGAGCTATGAGCTCAAACTGGCCTTAACGCAGACATTTGGCTTCAGAGCTCTGAATCATCTGGGCAACATTTTAACTCAACCTGAAATTGCATCACAAGAGCAGACACAGTTAACCTCTGCAATTTGAAAGACTTTACTGTGTATTTTGACATTTTACATGTGGGTGACTGTACAGTTTAATCTGACCTGGACAATAACACACAAATTGTTGCAAGATCTGTGACATAACTATGCCAGTGGAACTGATGGGCTTTTCAATATTATTATATATTTCTGAAGGAAATGCCTTTAACATACTGGACATACATGTAAAGTCAGGGTCAAAATTATATAAAGTTTTACATATTGACAAAACTCAGTGTATGTCTCCACTCTGCAGGCTATAGTAGAATTTGTCAGGCAGTTACCAATAAGTTACCAGATTCATCCTTCTATTGATTATCTTTTAAGACAGCTCAGCGTAAAGTTAATATAAATGACTTGCTTTCTGGTTTAATTTCTAACCTCATTAATGTGAGGAACTGTGTTGAAACATAATGTTTGCTATATGATTATATGTCACTGTAATGCAGGATGCAGGGTACAGCAAGCCAGAATGAATTTGGCTCTTCCCTAAACTGTGGTATTTTATTTACACAATATCAGAATCAGATTTATTGGTCATGTATGCACATGAGCATATAAGGAATTTGTCTTCAGCTGATAGGTTGAAAAAACACTGGCCAATTAGGTGATTTAAAAAAAAAAAAACAACGTTACTGTAAGTTCCAGTACCAAACCAAGATGCACGGTACTAGGGCATTCTGATTTTCCTGATGTACACATGTATACAGTTTACATTGTAGTCTGCAAGTATTTGTTTCAAATAGATCAACCAGGTGATTTCAGTCATTAGCACTCAGTACTCTGTGACACATGGCTGCCTATCCCCAGGCTGTATTGATTTTTATAGATGGTAATAACTTTGACTCAGCCAAACTTCAGGTTGAATCAAAGCTATAAAAACCTAAGCACTATCATGCTCTGGGATGGGAAAACATTTAAACATACACAAGAGAATATCAAATTTAATCATTCGGTGCATTATGCTGGAACTAAAAGACTTTCCAGTGTCATGACCCCTTGATGACCCCAATGATCATCAACAACCGTCACACTACATTTTGTACTGTTTGTGACACTGGTAGCAATATAATTTTCATACAAATGAGAACACCAAATGAAATGAAATGAAATGCTGAAACAAAAGTTTGCACCTGTACCTAAATCCATTTTGACCTTTGTGATAAAAAGCAATACAGTAACTTTGCAATGAAAAGCACCTAATGTGAAATTCCTTTCCCAATCCTTTCCCAGCAGCTTTGTTTGCAGTAATTACAGCAACGTCTCAAAATTAATTACTTATTGATATTTAATTTCTACATTTTTAAATGAGTTTATACTTGACATACTTTCTGTTTGAGCAGTTGCCATATTTTAATAGCAAGAAAACACTTCATACCCACAAACATATGAGACACACTCACACTGCAAACTGCAAGGGAGACAAGAGCATAAAGGGAGAGAAGAAACACTATCTCGATCTCAGCATTTGCTTTGATGCAAAATGTGCATCACAGCAAAAGGCTTTTGTGATTTAGGTGCTAAGCTTTTAATGTCTGGGCTTGATTTCGTAGTGCTTTTGCCATAGGTGAAAACTGAAATCCAGTCTTGTTATAAAAACTAGGCCACTGTTGCTTTTCCCAGATCTCACCTTCTTCTATGCTCGTGTAAAGCGTCAGCTGTCAGGTATGTACAATACAACTAAATGTGGGTAAATGTGATTAAAGATTCTTAGATGAGAGGGAAAACCTATGAACACAGGGGGAAGTGTGGGAATGAAAATAAAATGAAACCTGTCTGTGGAGACGAAGGGAGAAAAGATAAAGGAGCATGCATGAGAGGGAGAGAAGTGTGGAGTTTGCAAGCTAAGGACGTCTAGATATAACTCATCAGTGGATAGGTTGTGTTTTTATTTTACAGGAGTGTATATGAAACTCAAAAGTCCCATTCAGTGCTGCCACCAAAACACTGCAGAGCCCAATGAAATACTGTATGTACTGTAGAGGAATGTAGCACAATGTTTGACATGTGGCGGTGTGTAATTATGCATATGCAGTTGTCTGTGCATTTTGTGTTTTCCTGAAATGACTGTGTGTTGCACCTACGGGCCTCCGAAATAAAATAAAAAATACTAATTCTAATATTTTAATTTAAGATGAGGTGCATCCACATGGCTCCAGACAGAGAGGGAGGGAGAACCTGATGAGCACCAGGAGACACATCAGACAGGTACATACAGTAAAATATATGAGTGGTAACAGCTGATTGTGAGAGTGTTTCTATAAAAGGGTCATATTTATATTTGTGTTGTGTTTTGTATGGTACATTTTCTCTGTACTCTAGACTGATGTTTATACTAGTTTTTATAGAATTTTTTCCAAAGGTCTCTGAAGCACCAGGCTACTGCTGCAGAAGAGTCCATGTTCCTGCTCAACATTCTGAATGATTTTTATTCTTCACAAATAAAATAAAAATAATAAAGTATCACCTGACACATATAAAAGCAGGAGTGACCTCTTGAATTTCTTTCAGTTTTTCCTGTTCTCTCTTCTTTGTCAATTTACCTGAAAGGTTTTATCAATGAATGTTGACTAGTGCTCAGAAAACAGCAGGCTTAGAGAGAGAGAGAGAGAGAGAGAGAGAGAGAATGTGAATGTATCACTCAGTGAAAATAATGCTGTTGCCTTATTTCTCTGGAAACTGGTATGAAAGGCAGCAAGAACAGTAGTGGTCGATGCTATAAGAAGTCACATTTACATTTGAAACAGCAAAATAGCAAAGAAGGCTACTGAGGAGCCAGAGAAAGACAGAGACAGAGAGTGTGTCAAAAAATAAAAATGTACCTCCTTGGATTCCCTCATAGGCACTGTTGCCTGTGCACACACCCACAATGCACAGCGTCCCTGTTTTCTTTGCTTTGGCAACATTTAGGGCTCTGTTTATTTCACTTCACGTGACTAAATACTGTAAGTAATGTTTAATTAATTTAAGTGTTCACTTTGCAAATTGCAATGTGACCAAAAATGTATCACAACATAAAGCTGATCTTAAACTTTACTTAGTGGCTACTCAACTTAACTTAAATGGGTCAAGCAATACTTTAATTGGTCTTGGTGTCTAGTGAATGTCCTTTTAATTCAATTAATAAGAAATAAAATAAACACAATGTATTAAACTTTTGGAAAACAACATAAATTTGTCTTTGCGCTACAGACATCCTCAAAGACATAGTTCTACCCAGGGAGGATCCAGTGAACCCAAAACAAAGACAAAATGAGTTATTATCTGTACAAATGCTTGATATGTCAGTGATGCTGTTGTAAACAAACATGGTGGAGCATCTTAAATGTCAACAAAACAACTGAAAATGTAAACCTTTGTAAGACTAAGGGGTAAAGCTTTCAGGTAACTCAAAGTGCAGCTTAAAAATCAATAATTTCTTTGATTGGTATTCACTGAATAATAAAGTAAAATTAATATTACGTTCAGTGTTCTGTTTTTACTTTAGCTTCTGCAGCTGCAGCACGGCCACTAGTGGGTACAACAAAAAGGAAATTTAATGAGTAAATGGTTAATGTATGCATAGTGTAAGCCTATATCCCTACAGTATATCAGAATGCCCATGGCTTATGTTTGATCATGACATGTTGCTGAAGGACAATTCTTCTCTTGTATTATAATTAAGTATGTTATTAATATGCTTAAGAAAATCTGGATTCTTAAATATCAAGTTACACATTTTGTTAGATAAAGCAGTTCAATAAAACAGATTCAGTAAAGGATTTCGAAAGATTTACATTAAATGAGCATATTCATAACTTTATTTCGATTTTTAAACTAGAATTACTGCACTGTGGTTGTCTGCACCTCCGTGTCCAGAGTCAGATTCGAATAAGTTTATGCACGAGTCCAAGCAGACATTTGTGCCAGATGTAATGAAATTCCTTCTAGGCGTTTCTAAGATCTAGCATTGATGAGAATGGGACATACATGGGGTCACACTGACTTTGACCTTTAACCAGCTAAATCTAATCAGTTCATCCTTGACTACAAGTGACAATTTGTGCAAAATTTTAAGAAATTCCCTCAAGGCGTTCCTGAGACCTTTGACCTCTGGCCACCAAAGTCTAAATGGTTCATCACGGAGTCCAAGTGGAAAGTTGTGGCAAATTGAACTGAACATATCAGCTCACAAGAACTGAATGAAGGTGAGGTCACTATGACCTTGACCTTTGTCCACCAAAAACTAATCAGTTCATCATTGACAGTAACAGTGGACAGTTGTATCAAATATGAAGAAATTCCTTCAAAGCATTCTTAACATATTGCATTCACAACAATGAGCTGTAAGAACTGGATAAACATGAAAGCCAGTGTGACCTTTGAGCTTTGACCAGACCTGAGTTGACAATTGGGCCAAATTTGAAGGAATTCCCTCTAAGTATCCTTTAGAGGAGGAATTGGGTGAACATATGGAAGGATGGATGGACAATCCAAAAACATATTGCCTCCAGCCTATTGCTGATGTGGAGGAATAAAAATACATAAAATAAATCAAAACCCTTTCCTTGTATAAGTTGAATGGATTACTATTTAGCTGTCTGACAAAGTTAAATCTATCAAACAGGTAGTGAATCCTTTATAAACCCGCATATTCTGCTCTGACTGTCCCTTTAAGTAAATATTAAAGATTGCATCACTGGAGTAGGGAATAAACATCCATCTGAGGCCTTGTAACTACGTAATGTGTGATGATGCACAGGTGAAGGGACACGGGAGACAACCACTCTATAGATGGCAACTTGCAGTATATACTGTATGTCCTCAGTGCCAGTCATTACAGTTAACTGTCCGTGACTAGCTACTGTTGGGCTTCCATATGTCTGCTGCAAAGACAAGGAGTTTATGTGAGAGTTGATGTGTGGGTACCTGTGTTGTTGCTGAGCAAGCAGCTATCTAGCTAGTGAATGCATCTTTCAAGTGCCACACTGAGTCTGATATTTTGAAGTAATCTGATCTAGCAGCACTGCCGCCAAAATGACTATGAAGGTTTTATTTTATGTGAGAAAAGTATATTGCTCAAAAATATTTGTCTGTCGGTATGGTAACTCTTTAAGGTTTAGAACACTAAAGCCAACAATTTCATAAACTACTCATGAAAAGTATGTGAGGTTTGATTGTGTATGGAATACAAATCTGTGGAGCCTTGGGTCACAATGGCACATCACACATTATCTGGCATGTTATAGTGTCTTGTCCTTGAGATGTATAAAATAACATTGCACTATTGGTCAACACTGTGAAAATCTAAGCTGCCTCCATCTTTTCTCCTAATGATCTCCAGCAGTTGAAATTTTTCTACTGGCAGGGCTCCCAGTTACAGAGCTATGAGGATCCCATCAGCACTGGCCCTGGGGCGATCATGGTCCGAGGGCTGAAGGTCAGCTCTGGCAAGCACTAAGTGGAGGCGCAGAGGAGTTGTAAAGGGCTGCTAGGGATGAATGCACCACTTTGCCAATGAGAGGACCCCACAGCATCCCATCTCTCTCGCTCTAGTTTAGTTCCACTCATCGAAGGACCCACAAAATGGCTTTAAGAGACTCTCTGTAGGGTGGCTGTATCATTACTCCAGTTTCGTACTGTAGAGAATTTTTACCGTGTAATTACAGAGAGAAATACTGGCACTGAAAAAATATAAAGTGGCTCTAAAACAAAAGAAGTGTTGGCTACACTGAGTTAACAGTAAGGATTATCCGTTGTTACTTTTTAAAATATTTTTCACTTATTTGTTTTTGATGGCAGTAATAGTAACTGGGATAAAATACAACTCAATAGCTTAAGTGGAAAAACTGCTTCAAATGGAAAATCCTGTATTCTTTATTTAAGTGGTGCATATTACATCAAAAACCTATTTATGCAACAAACTCAAATTGGAAGGATTGTTCCCTCTGCCCACTGTTACCATTAGCAGAACCAAACTGATCCTATTTAAAAAAAAAATTGTTTCATGATACTGTAGTTATTTTTTATTTACTAACTATAAATGCATTTTTGGATTTAACAGAAAAAAAAATCATTGAAAATGTATTGACAAGCTCATCTGTCCTGTTTCTATTATACTGAATACAGTTGACAGTATGTTACCTACACACAACTGTAGGCTTGGCTAAGTGTTTAACATACTATACATTTGAACATTCATTGAGAATAAAAGCATCTTTATTCATTCCACACACAGTTTATATTGATTTCTTCATTTTCATTTTCTGTGGAAGCCAAGTAATGCCACAGTTGGCAATTATTCAACTTGCTAGGCATATCTACTGTGAATACATGGGTGCATATGATGTCAGTGTCGAGGCTGCTTTGTAATTCATTTATGGGAATGTAAATTGAATAATTAAGTTAGTGGCAAGGATAATCTTTTTTTTTTTTACTTACAGGGATTATAGCTGCCTTGAATTGAAATAAAAATGCAGACATGCTTTTGTTTCAAGCCAAGTGTCTCCACTGTGTGGGGCAACTTTCACTGTGACCATGTTAAGTTAAAAGGAAATCTTTTAATTATCCATGTATATACAGATTGCATCTACTCTCTAACCTTATTTTGGATGATGCATCTGTACTTTTTCAAAAAAGGAGTGAAAAGATTTTCCAGCATACTACACTACTAAACAAATCATGTTCAGTTCATTTTAGTGCTGCTGAGGCAATTCTTTTTTCATTACACCAGGACTGTACTTACATTAATATGCAGGCTTGTGTAGGACTTCATGTGCAGTGTAGCTAATATTATGCCATATATCACTTACCATATCGTCACATATTGCATGTCAGAATTTTGCATTAATACTGAAATTCTTTGATGTTTCCCTCCTCCACTTTGCACAAGCTATGGACCAGTTTTAAGATGATATTGCTCTTTAAATGACATCGGTTCTTTCCACACTAATGCATTACTGCATTTTGTCAAACTGTGTGATTCTGACTCCGACACTTATTGTATTGATCATTACATTAATGCACCTTGTAATGCAGGCCATTTGGTGTGTATAGCATTAATGAAAAGAAAACAAATGCATAATGTATGTCAGCATGCATGCTCATGTATGCAGTGTGTGCTATCCTGTTTGTGTATTTGTGTATTGTTTGTGTATTTGTGTATTGTCCATGTTACGCATTCCCTGTGACCAGAAGCAGACTGCTCCGGACTTTTTGTCCAATATAGGCCCAGAAAAACCACTGCATGAAAACAGAGCCTGTAGCAGGGCCATCATAAAGTACAAATCAAATTCTTCCACAGCTGCAACATTAGCTATTTTACAGCAGATATATATGCACAAAACCTTAACAGACCTACCAGCTCTCTGGTGTTTTCCCTACCTAACACCAGCACCACTTTCCCTTTTCTTAGTGCGTAATGGGGACTGCCTGACCGTCTTTCTTGCATGTCTGTCCCTCACAAGATCCATCTGATGCCCTTTTATAATAATATGTCCCTGTTGATCATCATCTTTGCCAAATAGCTCAGTTAACTTGCAGTATCGAGAAGTGTCATTCTGCAGCTGCACCTTTTGTTCTCACTCTCTGCACTGTTCCTTTCTTTATTTCAACATTGTAATTTTGTTTGATACTTTTTTGTCATTGTAAGATTCCTTCAACTGCTCCTTTACGGTTTTTCCTGGATGCCTTAGCAGACAAATACCTAGTATTACCAGCACCATCTGGTGTTAATAGTGTCAAACTGTCTAGTTTTGTTAAATTCTTAAGGCTGAATTTACAATGAGTGGGCTGAATGGAGTGTGATTTGAGGGCCATGTGAAGCCGCAGATAATTAGCCTGACAGGGTTCTGGATTTTTCCAGAACAAGTAAGCAGGGCTTGCAGAGTGCCTTGTGTGAGGATCCTCCTCCCTCCAGATGTACAAAAAACATTGGCTCAGTCAGCTCCAACTGTTGATGTAATACCAAGTGACCCATAGACAGATTTGGTGCTAATCACCTGTCCATATATCCAAACTTGCAGTTGCTGTCAGCTGCATTCTCAATTCAGGATCAAACTGCTTTAGATGCCTTTATTTTCATTTATTTTCTGTTACATTTTCTCGTTCTCATCTTTATTTCATCTGCTACCTGCCTGGATTTGGTTAATTTTTACCTGTGCCTATACTTGCAATTAAATATGATTAAAAGTTTAACTGACCAAACCAAAGCTAGATGTTGCATCACCATTGCCATTCTGTCAAAGTGGCACCCATCCACAGACTTCTAGTTAAAGTTTGATATCTTGGTCTTGAAAGAAGAGCAGAGCAGCAGTGTCTAGTAGGTATACAATACAGGTTGGAGAGTGAAATGCTACACTTGCACAGCAGGTTGCAACCTTGAGCAATTTAAAATGTTTGTCACTTAAAGAACTTCAGGTCTTCAAACTTTTATTTCACCCTATGTATAGTTTCATTTTTCCAATACAACACAGAGAAGCAAGTATGCTATTTTTTTGCTGTTATTTCAAAGCACTTGTAGAAGATGAAGCTTCAGCCATTGAGAATTGACTCTGAAAGATTTTTTGTGCTTGGACAATTCCATCAGACATGACGCAACAGTATCGCAACACAGGCAGTGGAGCAACTTTCAAACCTCCCTCCATGGCTGATGGGTGTAGTTGAGCTTGAATTCTAGAATTTAGATTTAGGTTTTAGAATTAATCGCAGGTATCTTGATTAGGAATTTGCCAAAGAAACAATTTAGACAATTTGTTTGATAACATCACTACAGTATAAACTGTTAACAACTGCATGACTGTGCGACCATTTTTGTTATTGGTAGTTTGGTTTTTTGGGCTTGGCTGGTGTCTGAGATTTAACTAAAAAGAAGGTTTGAAACTTTGAAAAAGTTACAGCCACACAGACCCACAGCTTGTTTCTTTGTTATATTTTGCAAAACAGTTTGTAGCCATTGTCCACTGCTTGTTTTGAGCAAAGCCTAATAAGATTTAATATATCTTTAAGTAAGAAGGACCATGTTAACTGATTCTGTACAAAAATCTTATTTCCCCCCTTGGCTAGCCCCGTGCTAAATGCCCTGACTACTGAATCGGGCAGACATGTCAAAACACAACATTAAAATTCAAAGACAAGGGCACAGGTTGGCAATTAGTAAACTGGCTGACTATAATGTCTGCTGCGGCTGGATCTTCTTGCTTTTGTTTTTGCCCTCTCTTTTTATGATATTAGTGTCCCCCACTGGAGTAGATATGTAGGGAGTTTAGTTTGAGATGATGTGGGTGGATGGCAGCCTCTGACTACAAATGAGGGCGCACAAACACACACACAGTCTAATCCATCACAGATGTAATGAGCATGTCCCCGTTATGCTCCCTTAAGAACACACACTAGCGTGAGTGTGAGACACACACACATGTCAGGGAGATTCAAAAGCAATGACAATCATATGATTCCAATTCCAGCAGCAGGAAACATGTCCATAGCAGCACACTGAGAGCTCCTCTTTGTATTCTGACTTCCTACACTCTAAAACCCAAAGTACAGCTATGTTAATAAAGGCAGAGGTACAGCAACACATGGGCACAACAACACATATTAAGTATTTAGAGGACAAGCTTTAGGAGTGAGTATTGTCCTTGCCTGTCTCGCCCCGTTGCTCTCAGTGTGAGACACCAATCTTACTAAAGCCTCCAATGAAAGGCCCAAGTGAGACAAGCACAGACCTGGTGTTAATTAAGCATTAGTCACACAGAAAGGTTATATGAATGGTATATGGTGCCCAGTTGCTGCAAAAGAAAATTGCTTGTGTTTTAAACAACCTAGCATCCCTTCTTACCCTGCCAGCCCTCTCTCTGTCTTCGATAATCTCCATATAAAAAGGCTTTCAATAAGAGTGGCATCATTTGATTCTGCTGAATGTTTTCTATCTCTGCCACTAATGGAACACATTTACACAGATTTGGGAACAGGACATTTATGACAAAACCCCTGGCTCGCAAGCAAGTATGCACATACACACATTTCCAATTTAGTAGCAGGTTCAGTCACCATTAAATTGTATTTAACCAAACTAAGCGATTAGAAATCAACCCAATGAATTCAATCAACTGTATACGTAGAAAACAAGCGCTTACCCTGTGATGCGTGGCAGTGTGTCGGTGGAGAAGAGGGCGAGTGGCTGTTTGTCCCGTTCTATGAGCCATATGCTGTATTGCCCACTTTGCTTGGGGTGAAGGAACACGGCCATGTCCAGGCTACAGGGACCTTGCCCCTCCCACAGCCAAGGACTTAGCACCCAAGGTCCCCCAAAGGCAGAGCTGTTCACCCAGAGGAACTGACCTAAAGAAAACACAGAACACACAAACACAAAAAACAGATGTTAATAACAACTGGGTCATGGGCTTATTTATACAAACGTTTTTCAGTTTTTCAGAAGAAAGCTTGAAAATTATCAGAAATAATAATCTCATGAACATCATGTGTAGTACTGTTTATAACCAAATATGAGTGATGGTTTTAAATTTGAGGCAGTGGCTGAGATTAGCAACTGATGAAATTGCACTAAATAAACTGCTTTTAAAAAAAGAGCAGTCAATGACACCCCTTGCACAAAAAAGAGGTAGTAAAAAAAATAAAATCAAAGCACTGTTTTTTTTTTCTAGCATTGATATGAAGTTCCATATCACTTTCAAACCTATTGCACTCATTCAAGCAGGAAGTTCATCAGAACCTCAAAGTTGTGTGTGTGTGTGAGGAAGCACAAAGAATCTCAACTTGAAAGGAGAAAAATCCATTTTTAATGTGCTCAGTTAAGAAAAGCAATGTAGATGAGGGGAAGCTAAAAATGCAAAGCAGAAATCTTGAAGAATAATTGATTTTCTAACTATTCTAAGGAGGCATTCAAGGTAAGCTTGTCCTGATGTGGTTGTTTATTTGGTTTGTCAGTGTAGGGGTCAAAAGTAGCACTCGCTGCTGCAGTTACAGCCGCAGAAATAAATAATTTAAACAAAATTGAACACAGGGTTTATGTATTTCTTTTCTCTTTTAGTGTGCTTCCATTTCCAGGCTGCACTCTTCCCTCTGGATAATGGTAATACCAATACTTCCCGAGGGTCAGATTGTATTAAAGTGTACTTCTCTAACTGGGACACACGTGTCTCCTTGTGTATGTCAGCTGTTGCACTCAAACAGTCTTTTGCCATTAGTTGTCTGTGCAGTTTGTATGTTGGTACATATAAGACAGAGGAGAGATGGAGACAATAAGGCTGAACAAACTCCTAAAGTTGAGAGCAATAATGAAAATATCGACTCTCCGTCTCTCATAGTTGCTAGTTGAGCAACACTGATCAGTGTCAATATGTAAGTACTGTATATACACACTGTTTAATTACTCTATACATACATCAACCTGACTGCATTTAAAAGTTAAGTTTTATTAAACTGTACAATATGACTTCCTTTGTTTAACGGTCTAGTAGATGTAAATTCTTTAAAGAGATGCAAGAGTAAAAATGAGGGCAATTTAACTTGGCATTCAATATGAAATAAAAGTCAACAAAGGACATCATTATAGACGTGGGCAGGAGGGCCTCAAGCCATTAGTCTGTGTCTATGTACACACCTTTTTTTCTAAACTTGTTCCTCTCTCCTTTCATCTTTGACTGACAATCAGTGCTTTCCCTTATCCCTTGAGGTTGCTAAAAAACTATGCAACTAAACTGAATTTGGAGGCCTTCAAATTGGAGAGCTCCAGTTAAGCCTCATTTGCGCTCCCTTGCACATTTGCATTCTCCTTTATACAGAGGGTCCAGACAATTTGGCAAGTATGGTCCAAGTACTTAGAGCATGTTTGTAGGTAGTGTGGACTGCACACGTTTTCTACACACCCAGCAGCAATTTCCCATAAAGGTTTTAAGACTCAGCCTGGAAGGGCTTTGGGCCTTAAGGTAGAAACCTATTAACTCTTGTTTCCTATTATAAATAGGATGAAGAAATACCTGTTTGGGAGCAATTATCTGCAGGGCACAAATTATCAAAGCAAACTGCAAAGGAAAAACTGCGATTTGCATTAGCAGAATTCCTGCCTCAGCTTCACACAGCTGCCTAACAGAGCTTGATGGTCCCATTTGCTGCATCAGAAGACCAGGTTCAATGGAACGTCTGTACAAATCTATACAGTGCAACATTTCTGATGGTTTTTAAGCCTCATAAACAGAGATGACTATTCAAAGGCCTATATTTAAACTAGCTTTATGCTAAAAAATAATACAAGAGACAGAACTTTATACTGTCAATGTCATATTCAAGATTAGTTTCTTTAAACCTCGACCTGTGGGGAACCATAGAAGAATGCTCATCCAATAATCACTTTTGACAACAGGGCTTACTATAGTGCTCTATGAATATAATCCTCCCTTACATCATTCCCTAAACTAAAGGTTCAGACTGAGCATAATGAAGAGTGTTTATAAAACAGCACTTGATTACTATTCTAACGGGGAAGCCACAAAAAAAAGCAGAAGCGGAAACATTTAGAAGTGACAGTTGTAATCTGTATTGGTGAATCAAGCTGGTAAATGCTTTTTCTCGTTCTCTGTGTGGTTACAGATTCGATCAGTTTAGACTCTTGGTGACATAGCATACCAAATCAGGCCAACTGTTAGTGAAAGCAGAATTCCCTCAGATAATAAAATTGCAGCTAAAGGCCAGAGCAAAGGAGGAAAACAAACCATTCAAACTGTATTCTCTGCCAAATCCTCTTACAGCACACTGCATTTACCCAGGGCTAGCAAAAGCTTTTTGGGGCCCCAACAATTTGACTGCCTCACATTTTAATTTACAACCCATTCACTGGCGCAACATTGTGACAGCTCCCACTACAGAGAAATGGTGTAAAAGTATGTTGTGCATGCTGATAAAGAGCCTTCTTATGATAGTGTATTGTTGTCAGTGTCTGCTTTAAAATGATGTATAGATTAAGGAGGCGTAACCATGATAGAAATACTCAAAAGACATGTTTCATCACTGAGTAAGATGAAAATAATCTATCAGTATGGCAAACCACTTTGCGGCTGGTTGTTTTCAACATCAATATCCAGGTAGAAATCTTACTTGCTGTGGTGCAGATTCTGACACACGATCAATATAAAACCAATACCTTTCTTTAACATGGGTATCTATCTTCCAGTTATTACCAGTTTAAGTACTACTACAAGATGTTCCACACGGTACAAAAGTACTGTGGTCGTAGCTTTTAAGGTTCACTGCACGCATGCATTTCAGGATTAATCTGAATGCATAGCGTACTGCAGATTTTTTACTGTTAAATGTTTAGAGAATGAACATAAGAGAAATTAGCATTATCAGATAAAAAAAACAAGGCAAAGGTGTTTTGTTCGAGTGATAACCATCTCTCACGGCAATGCTTATCATCTGACAAGTGATGAGAAAAAAAACAAACAGAATGTGCATAATTAGTGAACAAATGTGGACAATGTTCATAGTTACTATTATGAATGCAACTCACTCAGCTGCTGGTCAGTGAAGAAACAAAGCAAAAGGGTTGCATAAAAGCATATAAAACATGTGGAGAGGGAACTAAACACTGCACACAGTTTTGTTTCACCTGTGACATCCCTGAGTGACTTCATGCGTTGTATTGACTGTTGTGCTCCGTTTTTAAAATGGAATACATTATTGTGAGAATTTATTACAGGTTGAGAGGGAGAGGGTGTACTGGTCATGGACTCCACTTTCTGAATAGAATACAAATATGCCAACTGAATAACATCCAAATTGGACATTGTTGACTGAAAATTGCAGGCGCTTTTGGACGTGGCCTCATTTTGACATAATACAACATTTAAAATAAAGACTGATTAGCCTTCATTTACATCAGGTCTTCAAATGAAATACAGTTTATGCAAGGTACACTTTTTGGAAATGATTTCAAATTAAATAAATAAATGTGACATGGTAACTGCCTATTCATACTGCCTGAACTGTTTTGAATACACTATCCAGTCCTGAAATGAAATATGTATTCCGGACTTCAAACACATTTAATTGTACACTGCTGCATCAATAGAAACCAGAGCAGCCTGCAAGACAAGTTCAGTGCCTGCTGATTTGTCCCAAAGCTTATTTTTCTAAAATTTCACATATGGTCAGTAAATAAACTAAGTGTCTCCATGAAAAATGACATACAAACTTACATGTCAGCAAGGGAATGTCAACATGATGTGGCTTAATATTTCCCGTATGTTTTGTGCCCACAATCCATTGTTTTGTATTCTATTTAGCAGTGCAGATGAGACACTGAGGATTATAGTTTTCTACAGAGTTTGCCTTTCTTTAATCTTTACATTACTTGTAATACAGTCATTATTGTGTGAGAGTTCTGTTCAGGCTCACCTAATCAAATTTAAGTTGTCTTGTTCATCATCTTTGGTTTAATACAATAAAGTGATAATGTGGGAATTTCTACCCTACCTTAACTGGAGTTAGGATGCAGTGCTGGTAATCACAGGGAGCCTAGGTAATGCTGGTGTGGTCTTTTTTTAGTCTAAGGCACTTAGATGTATCCAGAGCACCAGTTTGAATGATTTACTTCTGTTGTCATGAACAGCTTAACAGCTGGAAGGCCTGATGTTGTGGCCAAGCTGAGCACAGCCAAAAAGACCTTTTTGTCAACAGAAACAATATTAACACTGAGCAGGAGAAATGGGGGCACCGAAGTTCAGCAAGGTGGAAAACAAGTCATTCTCACTGTGAATGACTCAGGAGCAAGTGTATAATGAGAAAACTCAGTTACCAACCTACACACCACACCTACAATGTTGTACAACACTGCAAAATTACAAAATCTATTATTGATGATGCAAAAAGTAATCACAGACTGAAAGCAGATTTGTTGGAATTTCTAAATTTACAGGAATTTGTTTTATTGGCCAAAATATTTGAATTTGCCATCACACAGAGGTAGAAACAGCAAGAGATACAACAAATTTAGAGCAAATTACAATGTAGCAGCAAACTTTAAAATCAGAATTTCTTAAGAAAAAAGAAGAAAACATTTAGCCAGCATGGTACAGTTTTGTGTAGTTTGTGTAGACACTATATATTTAGCGTCTGTTTGTGACCAGTTACGGAAAAAAATAGTTTTTTTTTTTTTTAAAGTGCATGTTTCCACCATTAAAATTTAATGACAGTGGAATGAGTAATAAAAACAGGGATCAGTCAGCGACCTGGCAGTGGTGTGAGAGAATAAACCATGAGGTTTTAAGGGTTTGGTGTTTTGCCATATCTGCATTATATGATGATTTCCAATTTATACTGTACCTGACTTCATTTTAGAAAGATGACTGAATGCTTATGTTAGCAGTGAATTCCCAACTGTCATCACATCATTAAAGCCCATGATGTCAGTATCTGGTTTAATGGCACTAATGCATTTGACAGAACAATGAAACGTCATGTAAATCTCCACTAGTTATCATGTCAGACTATCCTCTGCTAATGGTTTGCTGGTTGTAATTAACTATATACAGGATTTTCAGTTAACCTCCAGTGTGTTTCTGTGTTCCCATTATTCCATTAGTGTTGATGTTTCACAAAATATTCCTGCTTAAAAAAAGCAGCACGTACACTAATCATTTTGCATTGTTGTACATATTTGTCAAGCAAAGACATAAAGACAACACAATACTGAAAAATACACTAAAAACTATTATTTTACAGCACAAAACAATCTCATTTGAAAGACCTCATCTTCAAATGTCTGAAAGGAATTTTGATGATATGATGTAGCATATAATAAGCAAAAATATATAGTTTTCCTTATGAAAACATTAATGATGTTGTCAGAGCATGGTCACAGATTAACATGTTTATAAACACTGACATAGAAATAGGAAATCTATAGGCTTTTGGCTTTTGTTTCGAAATATCTATAGAGCAACAAAGTGATAGAGACATGCATATAAGCCAACTAGGAGTAATATTTTGATTAGAGCACTCCAAATATATTAAATGGGAATAGAAAGCTAATAATCCGATTACGCTCTGTTGTATAAGCAAGACAGTGCCTTTGATTTTCCAGTGTTTTTTCAAAATGCTGCTGAACAAATGACGCCTGAGATATGTCTATGTTACAAATATAAATGATTTGACTCAACATCAAAGACCGATCTCTGATGCAGTTAAATACTACTTCAGAAGATAACAAGTTTCCTACCACCAACCACTAGAATTTGCTTCACAGCAGCCATATCGTATGATTCCTTGAGCAGCGTTAAAACAGTTCGTCCACAATTCATTAATCACTTCCCATGAAATCTACTGAAAACAAAACAACAGATCAAAAGAACTGTTGGACCATGGGTTTTATAGAATAGAATTCAAATGTAATAATCTTTTATGTCTCTGTCAGAAGCTTTAACAATTAACCTGTGGGCCAAATAACAAACAATCTGTGGATTTCACTGCTCTGTATTTAAACATCTCATTATTATGAACTGAATTTCCATTCTTAAAGACCTGTTCTGCTGTGCTGCCTAAATGATTAGCAGTTGTTTCGTTTTTTTTTGCTGATGCTATGGTAGCTGCTGTGTCAACCGCACAAGAGCACATCAGTCTAAATCTCAACACCTGGAAACAACATAGAGCAAAGCTAATACATTCAGATAGTGAAAGTAAATGATGTAGGACTGAAAGTACTTGGAAAAGATTAATGTTTTTCCCCACAGCAAGGGGGGCATTGTTCTTTGTCTTCGGTGGAAAAGACGTTTGTTATGTTCTATGAAGTATACAGAAACGTACAATCTTGTGTGTTGCGTTGCTTTTCAAAAGACACACAACATCAAACATCCTGTACTGTAGCTGTCTTCACACCAACTGCTCTGGATTATTGCCAATGTTACTATTCATGACATTCACACATGAGAGACATAGACTCAGATGGACATAGGGATGGGGATTTGAGACAGTAGACTGTGTCATGCCGCCAGTGCCAAGAACAATAAACAAGTAAATCAACAGAGAGCCTTAGTAGTGATTTAAAGAGGGTTAGTGGCGACTTTAGCCAGAGGGAGAAAGTGTCTGGGCCCAGTAAGCTGACTGATTAATCAGACTTGTTTGTAGATGGAGCCGATACAAACACTGTCAATGAGTCTCTCCACGAATGAGTGAATGATGCCACAGAGCATCCACTGAGCCATCAGCCACTGCTCAGCTGTGTTCATTTGCAACTGGTACACAGGGGAAGGAAACATAAATGAGGATTTCCCAACATTGTCAGTTGATTGTTAACACAACATCAACAGCTGTACTGACGCAAAGAGTAATTTAGGTGCTCAAAGAAGATAATTGTAAGTAGATGACTGTGTAATATCCAGTCTTATTTTACTTTCCCCACTATTTTCCAAGAGAAATCATAACTTGTATATATAGTATTTGTAGCACTGTCAGAGGCGACTTCTGTCTGCATCATGCTTCAGGCTTACTTTATAGATGTATAGGCTCTGACTATTTTAGAAAATCCATAAACAGCTTGCACCACCTTGACATATAGTATATTTTTGTACAAGACAAGTTACATGATTTTACTAACATTTTGACCCAAGCATGCAGCTAAAATATTTTCATTTTCTGTATCACTAAGAGACACTGCATCTTCATATTCTACCCTTGCAGTGCTGAATTTTTAATACAAGTGCAACAGTGCATGTGACATCCTGAAGTTACAAAACTCTGCCAAAGGGCAAAATACTCGCCCACTGCAAAGACCCTGGGTTGGATTCCTGGCAGCAGCTTAGTTGAGCATTCAAACGAACATAGTATTTGCAGATGGGAAGCTGAACCTGCCCATTAGCAGAAATGGCTGGCGACAAGTTGTATGTGTACAAAGGCCACAGTATAGGGTTCACTCAAAACTCTGAGCCATGTAGCAGAGAGAAGAACTGCAGCACAGACCTTTCATACCTCTCCGGAACGAAGGCCCACTGTACAGGGGCAGCGTGACATACGTGCACTACAGACCGTGTCCACCCACACAAAACAGAACTCAAACACCAAGCCGTTAAAGGGGCATGTAACAAAAACATGAAAATTGTGTGTAACCACTTTAGTGCTTCAGCTAACTTCACCACTTCAAGCAATCATCGCTCATCGCTATGCGACATAAACTTGACGGTCTAGCAGCCAAAGAGTAGCAAAAAAACAACCAAAACATCATAAAATATGTCTTACCTTTGCTGTTTTGTGGTCAAAAGTTATATTCCAGCTCGAAAAAACGCCTCTAATGTTTACTCTTGTGACTCTGCTTTAGTTTGAAGTGATTTACGATGGTCCTGGTTGTTTTACAGGGCCCCAAAGGGCTTTAACCAGAGGTGTGCGCTCTTGCTGCAAATATTTCATCTTTGGTTTTGCGTCACTCTGGATCCTCATTGGTGTTGCTAAGGTGAATCTGGGGGCTGTACTTCGATTCTCCTGACTGTGAGTTATCCAATGAGGTGTCATTTGTGTAATTTGACCAATCGGTTTCAGAGATACAGCACTGGGTAATGCCTCAGTGATTTCCAGCCAAAAGTCTCGTTTACGCATGAGCGCACGCAGACTGACAGTTTTTATGAGTTCTGAGGTGTTCTTTTGCTGTTTTTATCAGAAATAGCAGTCGAAATAGCAAGACTTTTCACAGAAAAGGTAATTTTGTAAATATATCTCCCCTACAGCTCTCCTCTGTAACTCTGTGTCCATCTCCCACTGCAGGCACACATACACCCATTCGCACCTATGTGTGTGTGCCCTTCCCCCATGCTGCATAACAATTGTCCTTAGAAAATTTGTCTTAGGGTCTTGATGCTCTGATACTCGAATGAATCCGTTTTGCCTTACACTGCAGGTTTCCAGTGCCAGAGGAAGCAAAGCAGCACCAGAGCATCACCAAGCCACCACCATCCTTTCCAGTTCATCACACCACAGAATAGAATCCGAAAATGTCTGTATAACTTATTTATATGATTTTGAGCAAACTGGAGCTGAAAGCTTCAGCATTTAGTATGCACCTTACTGTGCAAACTGAAACCTCAGTGCCTGTTGCCACCAAGTCTTGCTGCAGGTGTCTTAAGGGTTTCTTCACCCGACTCCTTAAAAATCTGGTTGTAGCCCTTGACAGCTTCCTTTTTCTGGCACGTTCAGGTAGTGTAGGAACTGTATCTTTAACTTTGAATTTGAGGACTATGCCACTTTCCACTTCTCTTAACTATTTTGACAATTCTTTTGACTTGACCGTATTTCTAACATGCAGTCAAACAAGACACATCGGTAGCAAGTTCAGGTATTTGTTCTAGTCCTAATCAAGAGCTTGATGAGTTGCACGAGGTTTACTTGAGACAATACCTGATTTACAAGTGTGTGACTTATGAGGGAATAATTGCACTGGACATTCATTGCAGTGGTCATTAAAAGGATTTTGTATTGAATTTGGAGGAAGCACTTGTAACATTATGTTCAGCTATTTAAATTGTTTTTGTTTGATTTGTTCATTGCAAACAGCTGAAAGTTTGTATATTTTGCCAATACACCTAATTTGCAATGAGGGGTTGAATAATTTTGACTGCAACTGTAGAAAGCCTCAAGTCACAAAGATTGGTAATAGTCTAAGGCTTTGTTCTACTCTTGTCTGAGAGATTTTTTCCGCTTTGTTTTGAAAGTGTGAAGCTGGTATTTGAGAGCTGTCAGAGGCCACATAACAGTCAAAAGTTCAACGAGATTGTTGCTACATTTTGGGCCTGCCATGTACTTCTGTCCACATCAGAGAAAATCAGTATACAGTTTAAAAGTGCTGCAGCAGAGATGCAGAGTGCTCTGATATAAAAATCAAAGAGTAAAACATTTCATTTCAGCAGGAAGGTCAGCAAAGAGCTCAAGTTACCTCTCACTTATGCAGAAATGACTATGAATAAAGGCTTAAAGTGTGTTCAAATAGTGTGGCCAAAAAACTAATTAAAAAGAATGTCCTCAAAGACTCACATACTGGCTGGACACTGACCAAAAAAAAACCCCAACAACTTCAGAGGCATGTTGAGGGTATGGGCGGGATCAGTTCAGCTCAAGATCCAACTGCTGAGGGAAATATATAAAGAACTGGGACACATACTGCCTTTGTAGTCAAGACAAAAAAGAATTAATACATAAATTAGTAGATCCTCTGAGTAGAAAAGGCACCCAAAAGCCCTCTCAGCAACAGATATACACCCAGTGATACTAGAAATCATGAAATCTATGAGAAAGTAGATAATATAGCTTGTTGATTCCTCCCAAAGCAAATGCTAACAGTATCTCCTGGAGGGAATTCCTTAAGGATGTGATATTATCTGATTATAGAACATTAGAAGGAGATGGCTGTAATAACTCCATTAAGGACTTTTTTCTTCCACCTTTGTCTCTTATCCCTGTTTTCATCATTATCATGAAGGGGAAACAGAGCAGGTCACAGTTGTGCCTATGTACATGCTGATGTGAAAAAGCATGCAGTCTGCATTTTGTGTACATGTTTAATTAATTTAATCAGATAATCATAATCATTGTGTTTGTGTGTGCACCAGTGTGCCATAGTTCTACCTGAAGGTAGTTTTGCTCCTCACTGTTTGTTTATGAGTGTGTGCTGTGGTCTAGGATGGCTGACACGGGACAGGCTATGGAATGAGGCCCAGCCTCTCGGCTAAGTATAGCAACTAGATGGATCGCAATTCACATGGGAAAGTCAACACTTTCCTCCCCTGCCAACACCTCCTGCCTGGCCTGCTTGCAGGGAGACATCCCAAAGCAACTCTCAACAAGAGGCCTGGAAGCTACGCCAGAGCTGAAGCCAAGAACCACACACAGGGCAAAGCAGGTAGAGTATCTGTGAGCTTGCATCTCTGTGTGTAACATGGTGTATGGACGCTGTTCAAATGATATGGTGTGTGTCTATTACTGCATGCCGG
>JAUMHL010000004.1:17227794-17247578 GCA_032362345.1 Sandelia bainsii
CTTACACTGTAAAGTGTCTTGAGATGACTTATGTTGTGATTTGGCGCTATATAAATAAAGTTGAATTGAATTGAATTATTATTGTCTGATCACTTAAACACGTTGCTGAAACGAAGCTTAATGTAACCATCATCATTAACATAATGCAATGTACAATATGA
Source organism: Sandelia bainsii (assembly GCA_032362345.1). Lineage (NCBI taxonomy): Eukaryota > Metazoa > Chordata > Actinopteri > Anabantiformes > Anabantidae > Sandelia > Sandelia bainsii. The sequence continues at coordinate 17,227,956 of JAUMHL010000004.1, forward strand.
CAACTGTACTTCAGTTTAAATCATGTCATAAATGCTGTTTCTCCACGAGAAACAAGCCCAGTAGTTAGTTACACAATAAAACATTACAGAAATTTCACAGCCCTTCACCCCAAAACCCAACGTAGCCTCAGATATTTTACACAGATGCCAGTGTGAAACCACCACACCTCTGTCACCACCTCTGCCGGTGTGATACCTTTTATGTAAAAGGAGTGTAAAAGGAGCTTATGTGAGGATGGTGGAGGTGTTACAGGAGAAGTAATTAAAAAACAAAAGCGAAAACTACAGTCTAACTACAGCAGAGCCCTGTACTCCGTTAGTAACTACTACAGGGAGACGAGTGAGGAAAAGTCCCTTTATAAAACAATGCAAAATCCAACAAATAGCTAGAATTAGCTTAAATCAAGCTTACTGGATTTGGCATATACTTATGCATACACTCTGCATGAATTTACAAGTTCCCTGAAGCTTATGAACAATTTTCTAGTGGCTGGATGCACAATCTGCACAAACTGTGAGACTACAGTCATACAAAGGTAAGGCGTCACTCTTCTTCTACAATCTTCTTGGCCAAAATATAAAACCAAACCAAATACAAGCCTTTAAAAAATGCAATAGAAACAAGGAGCAGGGGAAACTGGACAGAGAGAGGGTGAGACAGTTCGAGAAGACAACTTGGTCATATGTGGGTCTCTGATTTTGAGAAACCTTCAAATCATTTTTAATACAGGCCCATTGTTTCATTCTTTCTACTTCTTCTGAAACTCAATAAAATAGCTTACATGTGATGAAAAAAAAGTTCCAATCCTCCAGGTTGAGAATACTGCCAATTTTTTTTTTTTTAATGAACACAAGTATAGGAGCCCTTTGGATGTGTGGAACTGAAGCCTAGTTAGTGATCCATAAAATCAATCCTTAGGAGAGGCAGGCTTGGTATCAAAGCAGCACCTACTGACACAGTAAATTGGCCACAGTACAAAAGACTGACTTTATGCCAGGAGGTTACACCGCACAGAAACAAACAACTGCTGCAACAATCAAGCACATTTTCATGTGAAGTACAAACACAAAAATATCCAAAATAGTTGCTTATTTAATTCCAGAGCAGCTGAGTGGATAATGGCCATCCTGAGTATTACAGGCTCGATTATGAGAAACTAATTAACTTACATGAGATAAATTGCTCACTAACAGGTTCAGAGATCTTTTTACAGTACTTATAAACACAAAGGCTGCTAGTTTTGTGCTAGTAACCTCTAAGGTTGTTGTGAGGGGAAAAACACTATATACCCACGCCACATGTGGTGTATGATATGATAAACTAAAGATTAACTCATTATGTTGTTTTTCTTTAGCCTGATTTCATTGTGCCATATTACAGCAAGCTGTGCACTTCAAACATGGCCTCACACCAGAGGATGACCACATGGAGCAGTGCTGTAGCCAATGTGAGATGGTCTCCTCCCTTTATATTAAACTGCATGTTGCACTAAACTGTATTGACTCAGCACATGTGGCTTTGCTTGTGACTACAGAGGAAGCAATTTAACAGTTTTCAGATATCAGCCTTATTTACTCTTCACTGTTGCCTTTCACAACTACGTACATCCTGGATTTTAGAACCACAGATTGACCTAACCTGCAGTATACAGCACATACACGACATTAAACGGTGTATTGCCGAGCAGCCAGAGGAAATCTACACAGAAACTGGGAGAACACACAAATTCACACAGACAGACTCCAACCTTGAACCTCGTACCCGCTTGATGTGAGGTGACAGTAATAATCACTGACCCACTGGCCTGTGCTTTATATTACTGTGCCATTCAAACATGAATAAAGGTCATTGAACCATACTGGATACAGTTTAGATCCCTTTAAATCCCCTTGATACAAAAAAAAGCACATTGTACAATAGAAAAATATCCAAGATGTTCAGTCAGATACAGTGTGTGCTTCTTATGCCCCAGGGTAAGTCAGCTTGTGACAGTGAACATCTGATACAATAGTCTATAGCCAGAAATGAGTGCGTTTATCCCTTTTCTTGATCTGCTGTATCACGTCAGCACTCAGCTCGATAGAGATTGAAACAATGACTGTGAGATTACCCAGGGGGATTTTCTGGGAAAATGGATACATTTCCAGCCTTCTATTGGCTATCACCTCTGCAACAGTGATTTGCACATAAAAAGCTAGAACAAACATGCTGAGTCCACAGAGTCAGACTTCAGTAATGCTGTTCCAGACCGTTTAGTCTAATTTCTTATTTAGAAATATGGTCATGCATTATCCAGAGACTTGCACTTGTAGTAGTATGTCCTTTATAACCGGCTAATATAATAATTAAACATGTGAGCCATAATAACATCAAGAGTTACTACTATAAATGTCCAGGGCAAGATATCATGCAGATGCTCAGAATAGATGAAAAGCACTGAGCTGATAAAAAGTTTTAAAAAATAAAAGTTAACAGAAATGCCACAAAAATGTGCTTTGTATCAAACTTACATAGACTGAAGAATTAGCTGAGAACCAGAAACCATGACAAAAATAGATAATGCTAATGCACTGACTGTATCAGAACATTTATATTCTCATCAAACTATTTTACACCAGTTGTATGTAAAATCTGTTGAGTTTCATATTGATAAAATGTAACGCATGATAGAAGTCCATATTCTATGATGTCGACGGTTGATGTAGACATATTGTTGTCCACAACTGTACATCAAATTGTACATTTCTGGACAATTAAACAGACCAAAGTTCAAAGTAAATAAATGCAGTCATAATATGTTTTGTGCTGTGAGTAAAAACGCAGTTGTTGCTCTGTTATCAACAGTCTTTCAGGCCTGATTTTGTGGTTTGTCTGACTGATATTTGTATGTAAACAACATTAGATGGAAGTGTGTAAAACTCAATAACGCAAGTGTGCGCAGTTTGACAATGACAGGGATGTGGATGATAAAACGTTATAAAGCATGGACATAATGTGTACAAATCAAATGCACCTTATTTAATAAAAAAACCTAATCAGGCATAAAAAACATTTATAATCAACTCTTTTTGACACACTTGATGCATCTTTTCAAAGAGGAATAAAACAATAAAAATCTCCACACTTGAAAGAAGTGATGTGTTTTATCTTCTTAGCAGAGGAACAAGCACCAAGGCTGAGAAGACAAAGTGAAACAGAAAACAACCTTCAACAACAGATAATCCAAGGGCATAGATGACATAGTATAGGCCTCTCTGCACAGAGATGCATTCATCTTGTTTAAGATGTTTCACAATGCAGGGTGGAAAGGATGGTCTGCTTTCCCAAATTTGAACATTTATTGTAGCACAAAGAAAAAGGACGATGATAACTTCCTAAGGCTTCGTAACTGAGTTAACTGACTAAATTTAAAAAAAACTACATTTATACAAAATGATAAAAGAAAACCTACAAGGAGATTTAAAATTGATGAAAGAAAAGATTTACATTTACATCATATGTAACATTTGACTATAACTGTAATCTTTTTTTCCTCTTCCACAGGTCATTTCAGTTATCCTGTTCTTTCACGCAAGCATCATTACATTCATTAGATCTAAGTGAGTGTGCGTGCGTGCGCGTGTGTGTGGTGATGGTAGAGGGAGTAACAATTAGAGCTAATCAAGTAGGAGGCCACCCATCTTTATCACACCATTTGACACTAATGTCATTAGGTGAGATGCATAGCTATGTGAGTTCATAGAATTAAGGCTGGAGGCCAGTGGCTGAGCTAGCACAGACGCTAAGGCTCCAATCCACAAGCCGTGGTGATGACATTAGCATGGTGAGCTAAGCGCTGACAGGTCTCATCAGTTCACATCAGGAGCAGTAGGATGGACCTGCTCTGAGACAAACCATACCACTGTTACTGGACTTACTGTGTGTGTGTGTGTGTGTGTGCGCGTACAGTAAGTGAGTGAGACTGATGGTAGGGCCAGACAGTGTGTTCAAACTGATAAAACCCATCAACAATCATGCCCCAACCTTTGCCTGGGAAGACCAGATGTTCCACAGGCTCCAGTGCCAATGCCATTAAGATCCAAGCCAAATACACGCACATTCATGTTACTGATGGTGAAGCTGATAGGTCAAAATGAGTGTTACAAGCCCCAGCAACAAACTGCTTTAAACATTAATTACAGCAGACAGGCACTGGAACGTGTTGTGAGTAGAGCAGATATTTGGACTGAGCTCTGTGTTCAAGCCAGTTCTGTGATGATGTGACCTTGTACAAGCAAAGCACATTAACAGTTGTTGAGGCCAAAACAAGAGGTGCTGCTACAGTGTAGCTAAGGCCAAAGATGCTCCCCACTACATGCTGCTGAAGGCTGAACCACAGATGCAGACATTTAAAAAGCCAGCAGCAAGTAGAATCACATACACTGCACTGTTTGTGTTGTATTTGTGTGGATGGCAACACACAATAAAACTGTGCCAATGTACATGTGTATATTTAAAAGTGCATTAAGAAGATCAAGGTGTAGAAATGAAGCAGGCGGTTGGCAGAGCTAAAAACAGGAATTTGTGATTTCAGTAACCACAAACTGAGTTGTACAAATAAATAAGCAGAACACTTGCCTGAAAAGAAAACTAGATGAAGCTAAAGTAAAATGTCCATTTCCCAAAAGAGGCACAAACAATTTTCTAAGTGTAAATCCCTGAAAGATCCATAGGATTGCTGTGCCAAGAACATTTGTATTCCTAAACAAAACTGCCCTAAGGTTTCATTTTATTTAGGCCACCTTCAGAATAAAAAACACAAAGGGAAAGAAGAATTTTAACCTTGACCACAAACATGTCAAGATAATTCAGACTGATAATGTCAATGTTGAGCTTATTAATGCTTAATCACTGCACAGGTAAAGTATGGACATCCTGACGCTTATAATACAAGCTCAAATGGAGGGCAAATATGATAACAGCATCCTGCATAAACAGACAAATTATTTCTACATTCACGTAGCCCTGGAACAAAAATAATGACTGTGGAGAGGACAGTTTTCCCACCTCAGCAGAGGACTAATCAAAGGTCATTAAGTGGTAAAGAACAAGGACTGACTATAGTGGCTTTGTTATGTTTGATACGTGTAATATTCCTGGATTAAGTGCAAAAACAGAATAAAATAAAGCATTATTGTTTGCTTGATCTGAAGAACAACACTTTGACAACACTCAACGTCTATTAACTCAACAGTTTGACAGGCTTTCAGTTGTGAGATGGGAAAGCAAAAAGCTTTTGTTTGCAAAGGCCTCATTAGCTCAGTAACCTTCGACACAGATGTTTGTGCAGAATTAGATCTTCCAGCCAATCTGAAGACTGACTGAACCCCCCAAATTACGTGTCACTGTCTCTTCATCTCTGTCAGTTGATGTTGGGGTTTTTCGGTAAACATGCAAACAAAAGTGCCCAAATTCTGCTTCCTCGAAAACAACTGCAAACTAATTTATTTTTTGCATCATTGTAAACTGACATAGCTGGCTGTGGAGTGGGTGCTGCTTCCTTTCCCCAACACAGTACATGCAGTTTATCAGTCCTATACAACCCCCATGTCTTAAATCCATTTGTTTTCTGCCTATAAATTTCCCTCAGTGTCTGAAATTGACTTGCTGGACCTGAGAACACTCCATCTAGAGAACACTTTACTCATATTATTTTGCACAGAGGAAGGGCACAAAGACGTCATTAAGTTCTCCTAGAAAGTAAAAAGGCCACCGTTATCCATCTTTCTTTGAATTCTTCTTGACCAACAAAACTTAGTTATCTACATTTCCTTTCTATATTTAATCACCTTCTCCATACACTGTAAGTGTATCATCTTCACAAAACAGGACAGGTGAAGGAGGGCAACTAAACGATTTTCTGCACTGCCTAATGCTGCTAATGACTTTCTCAGCAAGAGAAATGTATCACTGGTCACTCTCAGGACTGAAGGAGCATACTGAACAAATACAGATGGATCAGAGTAGAGAGAATTAGGAATTGGGGTCTTGCTGATGTAATGAGTAATGTGTCAGCCTAGTAGCTTGTTTCTGGGAAACTGTTGCTGAACAAACTCTTTGTGTTTAACTGGGTCTGTACTTGCGAGACAGGTCTGGAGCTGTTCCATAAGCCTTTAACAGGTTGACTTTTTGCTAGTGAAAGAACAAAGAACTGAATTATTGTAGATACAAATTAGGCTGATCACATGCCAGGCACAATTTTCCATCATCTCTTTTGCCTATCAGTTTCAGAGACAGAGACAATCTCTTTCATCTCCATTTCTCTTCTACTCCCCGTCTGGTCTTGCTGGTCTTCTGAAACAGACTCAGGCCTGTCATATTGCTTTGCTTTTCCTCGAAAACTGCCCCCATCCAACTTCCTCTAATCCTTCTTTCAGACTTATCTCATTCAGTTTCTGACAGAGATTCTTTTACTTTAATAATATTTTATTATCTATCTTTTAGCATTTTTCCCCTCCATCTCCTCCCTTGTGCCCTTTTCTGATCCATCATTTTCCATCTCTACGCTGCAAGTGCTATCATGAATAATGAAAAAGAAGAAAAAACACAGAATAAGAAAAAGAAACTATTTTTGAGCTGAGTCAGCTCCCACACCACTGATGGCATTTCATCTGGGTGAATATGCAGTCTGTAGATATACGTTTGCTACTACACTACAAGAAAGATGAAGCTCAGTTACAGAGTTGTGAATACGGTAAGAGAAGTAAATCAACCTGATTTCACTGCATGAACAAGCAAAGTTTGATTGTTTTATTGTTACAATTTGCATTGCTTACATTTTTCAATTGTCATATCATGAAGTGAAAGTGCCTTGTATGTCTGCATGCTAGTTCACACCATTGGCTCAGTGTGGCTGATATAGATGTGAAAGAAAACTCCTTCCACAAAAAATTAAAAAGCTAAAATTTTCTGTGAAATTACTTTGAACTGACAAAAGTAAATGGTAATTGTCAGCAAACAACTGTTCACTCCTGTGAGGGCCCAGATATTTGGGTGAATAAAACCCTTAAATTGTCTCCTGTGCCTGACTACTTGGTCCCTCATAATTCCATATTTAATAAAAACATGAGGATTTGCTTTAGATTTTTGTTTCAATAGAATATTTAAGTTGATAAAACCAAAAAAGAACAAAAATGCACACTTAACCCAATATTTTGTTGCACAACTTTTAGAGGCAATAGCAAGTGATTTCTGTAGCTCTCGAAGATTCTGCTCCAGTCGAACCACTGACCTTGGGGTTCGTCAACGATTGCTCTACCAACTGAGCAACGTGCCACCACATATGCACAGTGATATGAAACAGCAGAGTGGTTAGTTTTTTCCATTTAAATATGCTGAATGATTACAGATTTAAAGAATGATTTACTGCTCAATTAATTTTTTTATTTAAAAAATTGTGGAAAAAATTTTCACGTTATGATCATCGTTATCATTTGACTCTGGAAAAAAAATGCTGCTTGTTGGTTTTGTTTATTAGCCTTAGTATGCATTAATGTGTTTGTGTCAGTCAGGATGTGCACACTTGCATGTCTGGGTATACCTAGTGCCTGCTATCAAAGCTTTCCATCACTGTGGACTGTGGTAAGCTGGCTTTTCTGATCCAGCCAGATTAGCTGTGATCTTAACAGATCCTGTCTGATCCATGCTGCACAGTAGTTTCTAAACATGCTCCTTTCTCCTTTTTAACACCAATTCACAGAAAGCTTAGACTGCAGTTGACAAGCTCTTCATGAATAATACAACACTCAGTACATGAAGCAAAATTAATACGGAATAATCTTTAGGCAACATTATATATATTGTCTTTGATCCTGGCATTACATTAAGTGTAATTTATGATCCAGATTTTTGACTGACTAAAAGTAAAGGTCACTCAGAATCACTGCTGGGTTGGAGTTAGTCACAGTCTTTTCTAAACATTAACACACTGAACACACCTGCTGACTGAACTGAGGCACAGAGGATGAGATTTACAAGAACACTGGCCATGCTTAAAAATGTAAGACTGAATTTTATGGGATTTATAAAAATCCAACATCATCTGCCAAGTCAAAACCCATCACGACAATGCTATATTTATTGGGTATTTGTGCGTCTTTAGTTATATTGTACTGTATATGAAATGACCTGGGGAAATGAGAAGAAAAAGCAGACTGATGACTCCATTCTTTTCATACTTATGAGCCTCACTTTTCACCAATTTGAACCTCTGCAATAGAATGATGTATTCCAATATAAAGCTATGCTGACTGCACCTTTAAGAAAGTTCTTCAAATTTCGCACAAATGTCCACTTTGAATCAAGGATGAACTGATTAGATTGGGCAAAAGTGAAGGTCAGTGTAACCTCATATTTCTGGCATTCTCTGGCATTAACACAAGATCTTAGGAACATTTATAGTGCTTTTCTGCTTCATGGCACTGACTTGACTTGACTCGACTCTACACTGCTCTGCTTTACTCTAGTTGCCTTTTTCAGTTTTCCATTAGGCAAAAGTTGTGCATAGCACCTGGTACTTTTTTTTGCCATCACCTCCATCAAGGTTCCAAGCAGGCTGAGGCAATACCAAAGGGTGCTGTGAAAACAGACTGCAGACTACTCGTCTGAACTCTGAAGTATTTCTCAATAGACATCGGCAACGATTTTTGAATATTCCAGAAGTCAGTCATTTAAAAAAAAAATTTAATATTTAATCGGACTATTGTTTTGTCTTTGAAACAAATATCCACTGTTTTCCCTTGCTTTTACAGGTGCCAGTATATAACGAGATAACTAGGTCAGTATCTAACAACACCAAATAAAATGATTGCAGCACAACTGGGTCAACTATATGATGATAATACACGTGAGCTGCGCAGTCATTGAAAAGATGTCTGACCAGGGATGTATGGACAGCGCTTACAACTGAACTGTACAAGATGATCACCTGCAATTATAAAAAAAAAAAACAACAACTGGAAAATACAGAATGCTGTTCTTCAGACTAAAGCAATGCCGGAGCAGCATCTGGCTGAAAACATGGTGAATTGAATGTTTTTTTAGTAGTTTTCAGCAAATTTCAAATAGGGTTTTATTTTGAAAAAAACCTATTTCAAAAACTCACAATTTTTCCAGCAGTCTTCCGTTGTGGTGCCTTGAGTCTCTTCTGCCACAGCCACATACCAAGAAACAAGAACAGCATTCTTGTGTATGTCTGCTGTCTCACGGTTCACAACAGCGTCATGTGGCATCGCTATGATGGCCAGCTACATAGAGGGGGGTACAATTTGCAGTAAAAAACAAATTGCCTGGTACTTTAGCGAGGGGTTGAGGTGGCACCATGTGGTGGTAAATATCCTATTAGAGGCAATATCTGGCACAAACGTCCACTTGGACTCTTGGATGAACTGATCAGAATATGAGTATGGACAGACATGCATTGCAGAACTAAACTGCAGCTTGACTGGTTGGCAGAGGCATACAACTGCAAGGTGGTAATTCTAGTTTTTCCTCTGTGGGTTTTCATCGCTGTAAGCGAGATCTTCTCACTTGCTCTCTCAGACACTGCAGGATGTGTAAATATAATTTAAATTCAGCTTTCAATGGTCCCCCACAAAGCATATTTAGAATGCTATAATTTTATCAAGGAATATGATGTTCACACAAATTACACATTTACTTTGTTGTGCCACTTACCGATTACATAGCCTGTAGCATTTTCAAATCTGCTGTGTTAAAAAAGGGAACAACCTGTGAATACTTGATCTTGTCAATCATTTTTCCCCAACAACCACAGAACAGCTGTGTGCTGCAGACTGAACGATGCCTTTTGAATCATTTTACTTTGCATTATGAACTTTTTCATACTTTGTACTATAGCAGCTTCACCAATTAATATGCTGGATTGTGAGGAATGATTCATTATTTTACCTTGTGTCGATTGCAGTTTGCAAGTTTTTCACATGTTCACATGTATTTACTTAGAATTTACTTCACTTCCCTTCCTGCCAGGTGTTCCAACTTACTTATCCAGCATTAATTCACATATTTTTCACAAATTACCAAGGTTTCAATGTGGCAAATAAATGACTGGTGTTTGCTGCATATGGAATACTTTTGTGTGATAAGTGTCAGCGTCTAGAAAACAACTTAATGGTTTGAGCTCTTTATTTAGTGGCAACTCTCCACAGGTTTAGCTTCAAAGCACCTTTTCAAACAGAAGAGGGAAGGAAATGGAGACTATATCCATGGATGGATGCTTTAACCCTCAAGTGCAATGGTAGAGTACAGCAAAAGAGAGAAAGTGATTCCATGAACCTAGGGCTGAATTTAAGTAAGAGGAAATTGAACCATGCTGCGTTTCATTCTGTTGAATAAGCACTGTGAGTGCACAGAAGTGTAAATGTAATGTGAAACTTGTACAGTAGCTGTGGGAGCAACCACGCCGACACTGTAGATAAAAGTTACAGCTGAAGCTCAAAAACAAAATGTAGCTGCCGGTTCTTGTTGAAAAGTCTGTGGCTCTTCTTCCTGGCATTTCCAAATTTATTGTGAAAAAGGGTACACTACAGAGTGATTAGTAACCTGCATTTACTGAATTACTTCTAAGGCTATTTTGCCAACAAGCTCCAGTTGTCAACACCAGTTTAATGGCAAAACATTAGAAAAATCCACTAAAACAGTACAAAGTATATTTACACTGTGCACAAACCCACATTAGAAGCACTACAGTATGTACTCTACAGCATATCATATGCAAACATGTTTACTTGTGATTTCCTTTATAATTCAAATATCAAAAAGTTGGAACGTAACTAAGTACATTTACTTGACTACACTGTGTAGTGGTGCTAAGCATTGATCTAAGTTCATTATTTTAGATGTTAAAAGAACTTAAAGGAACAATATGTAATACTACCACCAATCAAGTAAAATGGCTACTGCAGTCCAAATTTAAAATACTGGTCAGCACTGTTTCCTCACACACCTCCCACAAGAACGGAAGCTCATGCAAAACACCAGATAGAGGACGCCGCATGTACATGAGCGAACGTGAGAAGAGCAAAACATTCACATTTGACAATGAGTCTCACACAGTGTGTTAAATTGCTCAGCTAATGTATTTTGTTGTTTCACAATTAGAAACCAGCTCATGTGGATGTTATTATTCTGTCAGCGTTAGCTTGATGCATGGCTGGTTATAAATATTGTAGCCAAAGCTAAGCCTGTTATCCTGAAAACAAACGCCCACTGCTGCGCAAATACAAACTCTGGAGCTGGACTTACTACTTTCCAAGCAGCCGATAACATTGTTCATTGTAACAGATAACATGTAAATCACTTTGCATTTATTTCTGAGATGCTGATCTCAGTTAAAGGGTAAGTAATAAAGTCCCCTCACTGGTGTGAAGTGAAGCCAGTGGCAGCTGCTTAGATGCCGCTGACAGAGGCACGGTGCGCCTGTAGTTACAGTTGGTGGCAGAGAGAGGAGAGAGTGCAGGCCCGGCTGCTCCATCAGTGTGACTAATAGCATAAATGTTAGCATCAGGGCCCTAACCAGCACTAGTTGGGATCACTTTATCAGCTGTGTGTCTCAAATAATTGCTGCCCTGATAAACTGTCTGAACACAGACGACAGAATATAAATGTCAGTACCTGAACGTTTAAATTTCTTAAATTAACCATATGACATATTTTTTTCCTTTAAGCAGGTGTTTCTATAAACAGCTTCTTAGTTTGAATCCAGCTGTTTTAAATGTATTTGTAAAATACCTGTCCAAATATCAAACAAAAAGGTAACCAGTGTTTCCATTATGTGTTAAGGACTACAGAACTACAGAAACCCTGTTTGGAACCTCTTTAGGTCTACACTAAACAATTATGCTTGCAGAAATGAACGAATAATAGTCCTGTTAGTGTTGTAGCAAGTGTGTGGATGCTAGACTAAAATAAACTATTGTTGGTAAATTTCAGGAGAGGCAAATACACTCACTCATGTAGCTGTGAGCAAGCACTTGAAAAGTGAAGCCAGTATATTGTGACCACTACTATGGTCAGCCTTCATGGTTGCTTTATAACTATCAGAGGACAGAGTGTCTTCTCCTCCTTTGGCTAACAATTTGCACTGAAATATTTTGCACTGTCATTTAAAAGTATTAAACGGAGCTTTTTCAGAAAGCCAGTTAAACTACTGAGATGCATATTTCAGTGTGCTAAATCCCAGCACATGTCAACATATACTGTAGGTTTAAGACTCCAGCTGGATTTTGTCATGCATAAACAAATAATGGTCTGTGCTGATGCAGGAGCCCAAGAGAATGGAGGATGTAGTCCCTCAAAGAACAAAAAAAGCTTCACAGAGAAGAACAACATTTTGATTCACATATTTAATAAGTAATCTGCAGAGGAGTCAGAGGGAGAAAAAAAAGCAGCGGTTGACTTTTTCAGAGAAGCTGATGACTATGAATAACAAACCAGCCAAGTATGACAAATGAATTGTGTGCGTTTACACATACACAAACTAAGCCAGATGCACACAAACCATGTTTTTAATTAAAACTATGACTACATAATTCAGCAATAGAAGGAAGTGCAGCATTAATACATTTTTAAAGCCAAGCACTGTTCTTTTTCCTGTTAACTAAATTTAATCTTACGTTGCCTGTTAGAGCCAAACACTAAAAACTTTAAAGTTAACATAACTAATTATCTTTTCCTCATATAAACTTTTACAAACTAGTATGAAACTAATAGTAAGAAATAAATTCAAGAAGCAACTACAGCATCTAATTTAAAACATCCCTCCAAAACCTATGATACTGTCCGACCATACCTAGAGTGTGAGACTAATACCCATCTATATAGACAATCTTTGGCTACATACAGCGTTGTTGTTGTTGATCTCAGTCTCAATTTGTGAAAACGACACACACCAACAACAGTCATCAATTTAAATCATAGAATTAATGTTAGTTAGCAACAGCTGATCTGACCTGCTGTTTCACGTTTTTTAACCCCAAACAGCAACAATCTGCATTAAACAATCAGCAAAACGCAAAGCTGCTACTCGAATACGTGTACATGCACATATTTTGTATGCCACCCCCCCCTTAAAGGTAATGTTGCTGTAATACCACTTCCTGTAACTGATCTATTGCCAGTAATATATACAGTACAGCAATCAGCTCATCTATTGTTTCCATAGTGACACTGTAAGCTGCAGAAACAAGTCTACAAAGGTGAAACATCCTGAAGTGACAGCAGAAGGGCCATGTATGATCTCCTTCTCTTGCTGCTGTGTTTACATTGGAAACAAGGAGGAAGCAGCAGCAAACGTTTGAAAGTGCTTTTAAAGTAATTAGAGAGCACATGTTCATCACAAAAAGCTTCCAATTTTTGTTTTAAAAAATGGAAGATGTGAGTTTATGCCAGAGACTGCCACCCTCAAATGCAAAGTGCAAAATAAATAAACAAATAAAATCTTTCAGGTCAATATATCAGTTTTTGAAAAAAATTACTTCCTGCCTGGCTGATTGCCAGAAACACATCAGTTATTCCCAAAGTTGTAGTAGTTGTCTAAAATGTATTTTTTGTCCCATGTGAAATGTTTTCTGCGCTAGAAAAGACAAACTTCAACCTCTTTGGCATTCCAGATTTACAAGCTTAATCACATAAAAGCTACTCTTTTCTTCTAACGTTTGTCTGTGGAGCTGCTAGCTCACTACTTCTATATATTTTTTAATTAGTGGAGTTATTACATTGCTTTGTGCATTCGGCCAGAAGAGAAGCCTAAATTTCCAAACTCCATGTCAGATTGTATCCTGATGAATTTCGATATTAGCAAACAATAATGTTTAAATAAACAAGCATATTTCCTTTATCTACTTGTACATTTAGTATATTTCAACCTACAACCCATTTACTAACCCAGTGTTAGGCAACCCTGACCCTAAAGAGCCACAGCCCTGCTTGTTTTTCCAACTATCTCTGTCCTTCCCACTGTTGGTTACCTGGTCCAGGTGTGTTCAGCCAATCAGATGCTTTAAGTGCAGGGATAGTCGAAAAAAGCCTCTGCACTAACCAATGAAACCCAAGCACAAATAAGTTATTTTTTGCTTCTCACTGAAAAAACTTCACTGCAACGCTGTAAATCTAAAAGTGCACAAACAACTCCTTAAAGAGGCAAGAGGTTTAAAGACACAGAGCTTTATCTTTATCTGCCTAAAGGAAAGGAAAATTCTAATTCTATTCTTTGTTTCTCCTAGACATATTTAAGCTTGCTTTAATACCAGTGAGGAATAACATCTTCATGTCTCAAACTGATCCTATTGTAAATTCTTAATGTTTCAGATGTTTATTCACACATTTTATCTGAAAGAATTCAACACAAGATACTAGTAAGATCCAAAGACAAACTTCTTTGACTTATAAATAGTATCAGATTTTATATCTTCAACGCTCTTACTTTGAGATTCACAGAACTGTTTCACTTAAAGCATATAAACTAGACCCAGGTAAGCTGCAGCTTTCACGCTCAAACTGCAGGGAGGTGTGCTCGACTGCTTGAACTTCATTTACAAGCATTCTTCCAGTGCAAGTACTTTTCTTGCCTGTTGTTTTAAGTTTATAAACTAGATATAGGTTCAATGTTTATTTTCCTCATTTTATTTACATCAACCACTGTTATGTTGCATATCTTCACAATAACTAATTTAATGATATAATGTTGTATTCTGTTTACTGTTTTCATTTAATTCTATCAGAAATTACAATGTTTGGTTTCAAACTTGATGTTTAAGTCAAACTTGTCACAGTCATTTCCTTGTTTTGTGTCTTTGTTCCTCCCTCACCTTAGCCACACCCCTCTCTCCACTCTCACTCCCTGATTGCCCTCAGCTGCACTTCATTTCCAATTAGTCCTCTCATTATTTAAGCCCCCACACTTTCTACCTTCCTGCTGTACTCCTGCCATTCACCCCTCGCTCATGTCCTTCATCATTTCCATAAGTTGGTTTGGGTTCACTTTCTGTTCTCTCCTCCATCTCTCTCTCACCCCTGCCTATCCATGTTCTCCATGTCACGTCCCTCTTCCCAAGTCAGCATTTAGTCCCTATCTTCACTCTCCCTTTGAGTGATTTTCTGTTCAGTTGTATTTCTGTTATGTGCACAATCCCCATTGAAGTTTCCTTTGCTTGAACCTTCTCTTGCCCTGGTCTGCGTTTGGGTCCTCCATTTTGTATATACCTCTGACAAAACTAAAGATCTCCACACTGCACTGACAGCTCCAATCAGAGAAGAGCTGAATCATACTGTCTGGTTGAAGGGACAATGCATGCTCCTTTAGAGACCTCATACAAAAAGATGTTAAATCTAATTCAAAGCTTCAGACAGAGTTATATTTCATTTAATTTTACATGGCGCTATGTGCACAAATTTAAAACAAGTGGATTTATTAGAAATGATCACTAAATCAGGAGACTATCAGGTAATTTTTGTCACTGATCTTAGGTGCCTTAATCCTCAGCTCTGAATAACTGATGTGAAACCTGAGGATGGAAAAGTGTACCAAATGTGAGAACTCCAGACAAGCTTAAAAACACATAAGGGCCTCTAATATAAGATGCTTCAAAGACCAGCAGGGGAACTAGAGCAAAAGTAGAACTCTGTCCAAGATGGAGGATGCAGGTCCTCAGTGAAAGCAGAACTGTGTCTGATCCCAGCCACGGGGAGTCCTACACTCACACACACTTCACAAGATGTCTGTCGGTGTGTGTACGTGTTTTAATACATGTGTGTTACTGTATGTGTGATTGAGTGTGTGAGACTTTGTCGATGCTCTCTCAACAAGAGAAACCTTCCGTCAAATGAGCCTAATTAATCAAATGCAGCTGTGGCACAGGTGGAACACTAAAGAGGAACTATGGGAAGACCCCTACACCCACCTACAGCTGGCAAACACACCGCTGCTCTTCCCATCGTCATGTCATCCTTAAACCTCCAGAAATTCAGGTCTGTTGCTGGAATTAATGTACTTGTACAAATGAGTGCACAATTTATCCAAGCCCAGGCTATTTCATGGATAAATGCAGGTCACAGCCCACTTATTTCAACAGTACACACACACCCCCTCGTTGCCCATATGTTCAGGTCAGGATCAATAGACTGATTGACTAAGGACAGATACTTTGGCAGCAGTCACCATATGGACATGAAATTGAGTATGGAAGAGACTGGCTACAAGAAAGCAATCGATCTGACCTTTAAGTATCGATGATCCATTCAAGACTAAGTGAGAAGCGTGCTGAAGATAAAATAGGTCCACCTAACATCAGAATAACAAACGCATTACAACGGCCAACAAAAAGTTCTGTAGTGCTGTTTCAACATGTTATCATCCACTCAAATGTTCTGCCATGGTGAGAAACAAAGATAAGTGCCAGCCTTTTACTGAATTTTGTGACAAAGCAGAAACCACAGGCACAGAGACATAGAGGCATAGAGATGGATGAATGGAAAATTCCAATGTTCCACTAGCCATTACAAAAAACTCTAAACATGCAAACACACAGAAGACAGCAGAGGAATAATACACGTTGCATTTCTGCAAGTCATGTTAATATATGTGTAAACATATAAATGAATAATGATTGTGTAATAAAATTGCAAGATAGTTATACTGTCATACGAGAGTCATCGTACAGCATGATAACTGTTGGCAGGAATGATTTCCTGCATTATTACTTAATACAGATGGTGCTGTGTGAATTTCAGCACCACAGAAAGGTGCGGAGCTTTGAGGGGAGATGCACCTAAAACCAAACATCACAGTATTATTGCCCAACTAAAGTAGGGCACCGTAGCCTAGATTATCAGCACAAATCAGATAGGTCAAATGGCGAAAACGTGAGGGTAGGGTTGATGGAGTTGCTGCAACATTCCAGCTCCTCCATTGTTCAGGCTGACTGAGCTTATTTTGCTAGTTTGTTCTTTAACACTTGAAATAGGTTACTGCAGTAATAACTTCACTACAGACATATTCCGTACTGTCACAATGTCAGAGGGCCATTCACACCTCCCGACATACTGTCGAAACTTAGGGTCTAATAATAATATTATACCCCATTATCAATATACTAATAAATAATAATGATAATAGTTGTCATCGTTATTATTATTATTGATGCTTTATTAATCTCCTCAGGGAAATTCTTGTGGACAGGCAGCTGCATTTTAGGTGCCAAGGGTTTGGGCTTTAATCTTGTCTAGGGATAAGATGTGGCCAGGAATTGGGGGAACCAGGAGGTGAACCATTTGCTCTATGTCATCTCTTAAACAAATTAGATTACAGTCTACAAACTAATTTAATTGCACCTGAATAAACAATGAGATAATGAATGAATTTTTTTTCGTTTATGAAAGATATGCTGTACTTGTAATTTCTTTCTCATGTTTTATCTTTTAACTGTAGTTCATTAAATGCAAAAGAGAGTGAGAATATAGAGAATGACAGCGTCTCCATAACTTCAGGTAATTATTATCCTGGGAGATAGGTTGCCACAAACAGTGTCCGCCTCTGTTGGAGTGAGAAGTTGAACAATGTACAGAGGGAAATTACATAAAAGTTTCAACACCAATACATTTATTTTATTTAGCTTTTGATGTTTGCGAGCAGCAACTCGTAACTTAGCCTACTTCTCAATATATCTAATACAAAAAATATCAGGTTCCTGTGAGGCAGACAAAAACAATTCTTGTTGTCTACTAAAAGCCATGAATAAGTGACAAGATAATTGTAATGTTGTAAAGGGCCAAGGTAATTAAGTTGGAACTACAGTTACAAAGACAATAAGGGTATTAATAAATTATTGAAAAAATACACACCAAGTAAAAGGTGATGAGCTCAATGTGCTGACACACACTGTTCACCTTTCATAGTATTTACATCATAGAGCACTTTATTAAGGAAGCAGGGTTGAATATAGCCCATTTGCTGGATTATTGACAGTGGAACAATTGCTGGTCCTCTGGCAACATATTTGACAACAAAGACTGAGGGGATGCAGGAAGCTTATTGAACCAGGACTTCAAAGTGAGAGGATACATAAAAAAACTGGTTGTTCCATGACTTTCGGGTCTCTGTGATAGTCACCTCTAGGCTCAGAAAAGCCCTCAAGGTTTAATCATTGATGAAAACAGAAAAGAAGTCCTGACTAATCTATAGCAGCTCATGCGCACAGTGAGTTATCAAGTGAGCTGGTGATTCTGGGGAATGAGGGTTGACAGAAAAAATTCTGGAGGGAGCCTCGGCGTCCAAGTTCAGATACATTTTTCTTAGTATGTTTAAACAATGTGCATGTCACATCTTGTATTCTGTTTATACTGCTGTGTTTATTGCTCAATGATAATGACAGAGGAAAGAATTTGTGATGTAAAAAGAGGTCAGGAGCTGGATTTTAACTTATTAGAAGTTGAAATCCATCCATCGTTCAGTGCAGTTTTTTTAACTATGTTGACTCCTAAAGGTTGCTCTAAGCTTATATCTGCAATAGAAAAATAATAAATTTATATAAAAGATTTATATAAATGTGTTTAATGCGGTTTTTTCCAATAATGTTTGACTAAACCTTTTAGTTTTAATTTTAGTCATGTTTTAGTCAGAGGTTACATTTCATGATGCTGGTATGAACTTAGTGAAAAATATTTCCAGGCTATAATAATTTGTAATGGGCAAAACAATTATTAGGTACAGGCACACTTTCAACATTTTCGTTGACAAATCTAACACTACAAAATATATATTTTTGGAATAATTGATGAGAATACAAGTTGGAGACAACATGTTTCCTTGGCTATCGCTTTTGGAATTATTGCTGCTAAAGTAATCAAATCTACTGGAATAATTATGCAACAACTTTATAGATAACATCACAGCAGACCTCAATGGGGAAATAAATCATGCTGAATATGTCTACTGATATGGACTGGGTAATGTGTTAGGAATTAAAGGATGCCACAACCTACAGAGGGCTGAATTCAAAGACACCCCGAAAATCAAAGTGAAAAACTGATGCGGCAGGCTACTGCATTTTGTTGAAATTTCATTGCAGCAACTCAAAATCATACTCAGTAGTTGCCTGCATGCCTGACAATGTTGAGACATGCTCTCGACAACGTCGGGCTCCGTCTTCTGTTCCTCTTTGCCAAAAGGAGGTTAAGGACCTTCTACGGCCCTGTCCAGTTCTCCTAGAGTAACTGCCTATCTCCTGGAATCTCCTCCATGTCCTTGAGACTATGCTGGGGGACACAGAAAACCTTCTGGACAACTCCGTCTGCTATTTAACTGACCAGATCAATATCCCATAAGTTTCACTGTCTTGATGCTATACTCTAATTCAAAAGTGTTCCTTTAATTGCTTAACAGTGTACATATCCCACAACCCTTCATAAAATTTCTCTCCTACATTCAAACCCATTCAAATTCAACATAAGGTAAAAATATTCCAAATCTATACTTTTTTATAATGTACTCTACCAGTCAAAAGTTTGGACACACATAGAAATGACCATGTTTGTGAAAGAAAAGCAGAGTTCATAACATCAAATTG
>JAUMHL010000004.1:17260419-17272518 GCA_032362345.1 Sandelia bainsii
GAAGACCCAGGACACGCTGGAGGGACTATGTCTCTCAGCTGGCCTGGGAACGCCTTGGGATCCCCCCGGAGGAGCTGAAAGAAGTGGCTGGGGAGAGGGAAGTCTGGGTATCCCTGCTGAAGGTGCTGCCCCCGCGACCCGACCTCGGATAAGCGGATGAAGATGGATGGATGTTATTTATTATTGTGAACACAGTACATGTGAATAATAAAATGTACTGCAGCAATTAGGGGGGAGGTGCTTGTATCATCAGCACCCTCCTTGGACTATCAAATCTCTCACTCCATTAACATGCAACTCCTAAATATTTCAAGATACAACATTAAACATATATTCTAAGAACACAACGGGAACAAGTTATTAGTGACTTGAAATGTTGTACTGAATGCTTAAAAGGACTTTTACCTAACAAAGTGGCATCAAGGCTGCATTAGGCAGCCCTTAAATTATGTAGCTGTCCACTTGAGGAGGCAGCTGCCTATAGAGGAATCATAGCAGCAGTTATTCCCAACTACTTAGTGCCAGTAAGGGCAATGGTTTCCATGGTTAAAACCTGTCATTTGGCAAAAAAAATTGATTCCTGTGGCTCGTCGACACTGGGTATTCTTGAGGGCTGATGAAATGTGGAGAAATTCTAGAGAAGTTCTAAGTTGCTATAAAAGTTCATTTCCATTCCTTCAATAAATGCCTATGTGTCTAGGTTGAAATAACGCAGTGTGTTCAGCTGTACAAACTTGACTCATACAGTATGTATGTGGAAACAAATGCATTGACTTTAATTTTAACATTTAAGTGTCTTTTGACAAAATGACTACTCACATCCTTGCAGCTTCATGTTTGCATGTGGCCATGCTTGACAAGATTTTCAAAAACTGGTTACATACATACATTTGCATACTTCACACACACAAACTAACAGATTTAAGTTTCAAAGCTGTCTCCTCACATTCTCCTCCATGGATATACCAATATCCATGCATGCAGAAACACATTTGGCACAATGACGAGCTAAGCACTTCTGTGTTCTGCCAAATGGGCATTAGAGATATGATTCAACTGTGGTAGGCAAGATTTGGATCTGTCCTCCAATTTCGCCCACCTTCTGCATGTGCAGTGACTAAGATCTGATCACTTGCCAAATGACCAGGGACATGGCTTTTATCGCCCATTCATTCATATCTTTGATTTTTTTCAAAAGCAAAACATTCTCTGAATATGTAACATTGCAGAACATGTGTACATTTACCTTTAGATGACATCAAAAGCTCAATCAAAGCAACTAAAAGAGCTATTAGACAAACAGCAGGTAACAAAAACATTTCCAACATGATTTGAGTTTTTTCCCTCTTGTTTGTGGCTGCCAAAAGGTATCCTTGGTTGCCCCTAATGTTTTGGCAGAGCACTGTTAATTAAAAGCAGGTCATGACAAACATTTTTCCTATCAAAAAGTGTGTTTTAATATTTGATGAGTCCCGAAGCACTGAGTAATTACTGGAAACACTGAAACTGAATCAGGTGCTCACTATGAAACTGTAATATATGTGCTTAATTTTTGTCTGGTCATTTCTAATGGTCATTATAAACCTTCTGAAAATCACAATTCTTCAGTGTTGATGTAACATGTAGCTCAGCAACTTAATAAATAAAAGTACTTTTTGAAAAAAATCCTTTCCCAAAGGATAAAAAAAAACCTCCCAAATTTAACAAGACATCATCTTTTACATCGAATCACTAATTAAACAAATGAGACAGGCAGAGGGAAAGTGGACACAGCATAATGGTTCATCATCATACAGTATAATATAGCTATATAACTGTATAAAGATTTATTGTAGCCAAGTTGCTTGAAAATGAATTCTACACTATTTTTAATTTGATTTAAAAAAGGCCAGATTGCACATGTCTTGGGGCACACTGTCAAATGCAAAATCTGGCTCCAGGAGCTGTAGCTGTTTACTGTAACAACACTGCTGATCTTTCTGGAGAAAAGGTTGTGTTTCAAGTTATAATAAAATGCATTATAAACAAGTTTCATTTCAGTAAATGCATAAATACTAAGAACAGAACTGAGTGCTTTTGTTACAGTACATGTCAGATTAGATGAAGCTGAATGGTTTTGATGTGCATGTACAGATATTTGCTATACAACAATTATTTTCAGAAAAGCTAAAATTATTAGTTCAAGCTAATTATATATATATATTAATATTATATTAGCAAAAATTAGATTTTGTCACTTGTTTGTGAAACTACTTGAACTGCTTCATAACAACATTATCTGATCTGGTATTTTGGCTTGTTCAATATGAAATAATTGAAATCAAAGCTCAACCAGAGTTGCCATGTGCAGTCACTGAGAAATTCTTTTACAAGTTTTAATTCCTTCCTTATACAATCTATAGTCTATTAGTTTCATGTCATCTCATCCAAATGCAGTTTAGCCAATACATTATAAATGCTGCTAGAGAACAATATTGATTTTGATCACAATATCACTGTTATTAGTACCTCTTACTCCAAATGCTTGTAAATGTTCTTTTACACTGCTATATGGGCTCTCAGCACAATAGGCTTTGATAGTAGTTAAAGTCAATCTATGAATACAAATACGCAGAGTGGCCATTGGTTGTGGTGATTCTCGCAATATGAGCAAAACACTGTTTCTATATTTGCCTACCTGGAAAATAAGGATAACTATTGTTTTTGAAGGTGTCTGTGAACCAACCTTGTCTCCTGAATTACGTTCCTATGCCGGCAAATGAGATTATGTTTTTATAGCATACAGCATTATTATGTTGTGATGCTACGTATTATTTTAATGAATGAAGAACTATACTTATTAAGGGAAAGCGGGTTGTAAGGATGTGGTTGAGGTGGATGGATGCCCTATAATGTGCAGCACTGATAAACTGCAGACCTGAGTTTGAGTGTTAGGTTAGGTTTGGGCAAGCAAAGCACTTTGATTAGGGCTACAGAAAGATTGTGTTTTTGTTTAATTATATTTTTATGAGTGCTGACATTCCAAGATCATATTTGCAGAAAAGAAAACACAATGCTGTAGCTCTGATATTGTGGCGGACAAAACCATGCCTGTGTACATTTAATTGATATATTAAATATCAACGTATTTGCGACTTGTAATTTACATATTTTATGTTTCCTATAAACATAATGACCATAATCAGGTTGCAATTATGTTTCCCACCAAAACACACTTGTGACTGAATTCTAGTTTTATTGAAATGTAATTTTTAGGAGACTGGATTGCTGTGAACAGTGCTATGCATAGTTTGATGGATTATTCATATGTGCACAGTAATTTTAGCAGCTTCACTTGTAAATGCAGCTGAGGTGACTAAAAGAGCAGCCTCTACTTTGTGAATGATGCTAGTTTTATAAAATAAGTTGGGGTTTCAATATATCACTGTAAACAAGGCCTGTAAATGGAGTTGCCCATATAATAAATGTGCTTGGCTGCTTTAAAGGCAATTAATTCAATGTAAAAACAGTGGTAAATTGTAGCCCCGTTAGTAATTAATCAGAGCATTTCCAGAGTTTCTAGTGAGTCCGATTGTGTTAACAAGAGTGTGGGATTGTTTAATGAGCCTATCACAACACTATGACCCTGACCTCATTCATTAAAAAAGGCAAAGGCTGAGCTAAGTGTTGTGCTCCACAAGGTCACTGAGATACAAGCAAACTGTGGCCATCTTTGATTTTATATATAAATAAACTAGTCAGTTCATAGAAGTGCACAACTACGTGATTACATGTTTAAAAAAATGAGCTGCTGGATTTGCACAGGAGTGCTTCTGACATCAAGTAAATTACATCTAACGATGTATATCTCTTTGTGCACCAAAACTGTGCTGACAAATTTCCCCATGAAACGCTTTAACTGAGGTGATGAATATGTTTATTTCCTAACTGCAGTGAGATTGTGTCTGGCTGAGCTTATTTATATATCCATTTGGCTTTTTATGGCCTAGGTACTCCAGGTAAAGTCATTTCCCCTCAAGGGAACTGGAGCTGTCCTATCAAATACATAAAGACGAACTGATGATGACGAGTGATTTTTGACAAACAGCTGATTTGAGAGATGTTCTAAAGAAATCCCACAAAAAAAAAAAGCATAGAAATTTGATTCTGTTGGTGGGAACACAAATTAATAAATTGTTTACTTGCTTTGCTCAGTATGACTTGATATTAATCTGCTGTATTCCCCTTTTGCAAAGTAATTAAATTTGTTCTCACTTGCCTGGTTTTGAGATAAAGGATGGGTCTGAACATGATCAAATGTGATCTTTCTATTTACAGTGACAAAAAAAAGAACAAGTGTCTAGAAGTTTTAAGGCAGAAGGAATAGTTGGCTTGTCAACATTTTTTGTCTTAACTGCACGTGACACTAATAATATAATAATAATAATACTAATAATAATAATAATAATAACTAATTAATAAGAATAATAGATACTTTATTGATCCCCTTGGGGAAATTGTTGTTTGGACAGCTGCTAGACCTGTGTCAGCGCTACTACGGGGTTTCAGTGTCTTGTCCAAGGACACCTCGACATGTAGCTTGCCAGGACTGAGAATCAAACCGCTCACGCTTGGGTTGGAAGACGACTGCTCTACCCACTGTGCTATCATGCCGCCCAATTCAGTAGGTATCGAAGTCAAATGCCAAAACTCCCATTCCTTGTGAACTGCTCCCTCACCTTATTCTTAACTCCTTCAAAACTACAAAGGCGCCACACTGGCAGGTGGTCAAGAGAAGTTCTTCACAACAGACCCTCTAAGGCCTTGAAGATACTGAAGAAGCTACTAACAAAACCACACAACATAAAAAGCTCTTTGCCTTGCAGTATGTTCAAAATTAACAGTTTATGAGTTTCCAGCAGTAGGATTAACTCTGTCAGTAAATTGCGGATATTACGGTCAATAAATGTCAAAATCGGATCTCGGTTTGCATCAATGCATATCTCAGATGGAACAAATGAAGAAACACAAAAGCATCTATTGCATTAGAGTTAGGCCAGCACTGTAGATAGTTATGAAGAAGCTAACCATGAAACTTGTGAACACAAACTTTTCTGTGTCTCATACTGATACATTTAAGTAGTACCTGCCACACAATCTCCAGTTTATGCCTGAATGAGCGTGAAACTAATGGGATATTAATGACACCTCTGTGTTTGATGACTGCAAGTGAGATCTTGAGAAATTTGAGTTAAACTAATGCTGCCGCATTTGAAATTTTAATGGCGTGTGAACGCAATGCTAAAGTTCTCATTCTGGAATCTGGAACATCTTGATATTTGTACCGAAACCCAAATAAAAAGCTATATATCTTAAACAATTCTTTAAAAATGAACATAAACCTCAAATTAAAGCTCTGACTGGGCACTTAAATGTAGTATCCATTATTATATTTCAGTTTGAATGTGCTAATGAATAGAGCCCAAAGAACAAAACTGGGCCCAAAGTCTGGATTGTATATGAATATATATAATATATATATGAATATTAAAGTTTAAAATGTACTTTTTTTTTTTTAAATGTTTAAACTAGTCAGACATGTGCTCTTGGAAGCTTGATGTCAGAAACATGAAAAAGAAATGCAAATGGTAGGGGACTGGATGGGCTGAATGATGCAACTTCAGGACGATGCCATATTTAAACACCTGCACAGCGGCTCCATCTTTTATACCCGTGCCTTTGTAAATGTGTTTTATTTCACTACTCATTACACAAGAACAGCACTACCAGCTGAGTGAGGCAGATGTTCTATTGTAGAGCACAGCAACTCCTCAAGTGGCTAGCATCCATCTGAGTGCCTGTGTTACAGCTGGCAGCTACAGCTGAACCAGGACAATCCATCTTGGTGAGGAGAATAGGCCTGGAGTGAGAAAGATGGCTTAGGGGAAGGGCTTTGCTAAACAAAATATGGCAATGAACTGCCCTGCTGCTAAGCCCCAGTGAAAATGACACTGTAAATGGGAGACAAAAGGGTGTTCAGGTCAGAAGCGTCTACTGTTTCTGCCATTACTGACACACAGTGGCAGTGGCTTACCAGTGGCTTACCAGCACTGAAATGCAAATACAGAAGTTGGCTTACCCTGTAGCTAAGACTGCTAATGGAAGCAGGGAGGGAGGATGGAGTGAGGGCGAGCATGGGGGCAGCTGGTGGCATGCGTCCAGTTGATCTGTGTTGGCTTTTGTGAGGTAATAACTGCCAGTGGACAGCAGATGCTGCAGGGACAGCTGAGATCTATGACTGCAGTCATGCCATGCTGTTGTGACCTGTCCTCTCCAAATCCTTTTTCTTAGTTTTCCTATGTAACATGCAAAACCCCTTAAAAAGCCCCTTAAGGAGGCTAGAAGCCTCAAAATGTCCTCACTCTGGAGAGCTTTTTACCATGATGGCTTATGGAAAAGTTTGCTCCCCACAAGTGTAGAAATGCAATGCACATTGTGCCCATAAAAACAATTCAACACTATTAAAGTAAAATATTACATAATAAAGATACTGTATAGCAAAGGTAAAAAATTTCTTTATTTGGCCAACTCATCAAATTTTGTGGTAATCAGTATTTAAACTGTTTCACACAAAGAAGCCATCATTAATTTGAAGCATTTGTAGATCCAGCCATATTATGCTTGGTTCACTAATCATATTACAGAACAAACTTCTGGTTTGCTAACCTACTAGAGATAAGAGGCGAGAGCTGTCATTGTATGAAACTATAGAAAAATGCACTAGGCTAAGCACATGATGGATGGATTGATTCAAAAACGATGGTGTGATCCAACAGTTAAGTGACACCAATTACAGTTAGGTTCACTGCAGGACGTGTTAGCCAGACACAGCTGAACCGAGGTCAAAGGGATTCACTGTCATGGATGTGTTTCATAAACAGTTGGGTGACAGTTTGGTGCTGGCGGGGCTGTGAATCATCACTTACAGGATGACCTCCCACCCTCCAAGAGGTTGGAAAGGGGGGAAAAAAAATTATGATGGACCTGTCATGTCCATGATGTGAATGAGCTTTGAGAGTCTGGTGTGACATGGATGTGCCTTTGGGCTTACACAGATGCTCATCCCCAGGGCTGTAAAATTGGACTCTGGCCCTGGGATCTCTTTTCTGACGACTCATGACTTGTTGTCTTCTAATGGCAGTTTTCACTCAGTGTCAGCTTCTGAGCTTAGTGGACTTTCTGCAGTGTGGTCCACTACAATAAGTATTGATCTTCTATCTTCTTCTATCACTGAAACCTCAGATTAGTCACTGTGTATCAAACACCATATTTTCAAAATAAGCTAACAGTGATACCAAATTCCAGCCATTTAGCAGAATCCCAATGTTGAAGTTTAAACCTACGACCATGTTTTCTAAATTCTATGCACATAACATTAAACAGTAAGTTTGTGATTGTACTGCATCTGTGACATATGGCTACACCGGTAGCTGACAGTTGGTTCAGATTAGTGAACTGAAGAATAATGAGTACAATACATCTGCTCTTAACATAAATATTTTTTGGTATTCTGTTAACAGTGTATATGACACACACAAAATGAACAATTATCTGATACTGTCAAGGATAGCTGTCAAGCATATTAAAAGGCAATAAACCCTGAAAACTTTCATTTTAAATTACACTGAATCCCTGATAGTATCCCATACAGACACAGCAACTGCATTGCACAATTCAATCCCTACATGGTCGCGTTTATAATTTTCCTCTGCTCACACAAACAGGTGAACACACTCCCACCAGCGGACACAGCGCGCATAGTAAGCAAAAAAAAAAAATCAGCTTTTTTTAAAGGGTAGTGAAGATGGCAACTTTCGCTCTCCTGTAGTAGCAGCAGGAGTAGCTCCTGCTCCGGGTCCAAGTACAGAAAATAGCCCAAGTGCTGCACATCCTGCCTCTGACAAGCAGCAAAAGTTCAGTCACCACCGGATGACAGGTTTTGATTCAGCTGCACACTTTTGTGGATAATTGTCATAAAAAGAAATGTTCTGATGTTTAGTTCAATGTGCAGTTCAAATACTTGTTCACTTCTTAAATTGACTGATGTCATTATAAGAAATGCATATTAACAAGTGTTTGTTTCTGTGTCTGCACCTCACCCCCCAACCCACCACCCACCCACCCACTCACCCCCCTCCACACACACACCCGCCCCCCAAAGTTGGAAACCTAGAGGAAACACTGCCCTTTGTTCTTGCAACATTTTGCCCTAACTAACACAATATGGAATGATCCATTCAAAGAACTTTATTTTAATAAAACTTCACTATCAACATTCACTATAATTAAATTAACTAAAATTAATTTAATCTTGAATGACTTTTTTGTTGTTTCTTCTTTTTGACATAAAATTTGTGCATCTTACAACTAGGTTCTGTCATGTTCAACATCAATAAACCTTTTTACAGTGTTACCCTAAACTAAATTCTTTCTAGGGACGTTAAAAAACTAGTAATCTCAGCATAAAAAAACCTAATAGTTGCATTGTACTGTAGTTTTATTTTACTACTATACATTCCTACATCAACACCTATTGTCATACATACTGCATCATTTGATAATTGATAATGTGAATGAGACTTTAACACAATTTTTTTAAGAAATCTTCAGTAACCAAATATATAATTTATTTGACTGAATGTTACAAAATGCAAAACCGTGCAGCGACATTTTAAAATGTTTTCACCAATCATCTTAAAAAGAATTTCACTTTAGTTTTACATCATGAACATGGACTATCATATGCAGTAAAAGTCTCTTATAACTGCACATGAACTTTGCATGAGCCTCTAACTTCTAATTAAAGCTGTGTGCAAGTTTGACCTGACTAAGCTTCTAGCTAAGAGGTAGTTACAACCACAGATCCCAGCCTGTAGTTGTAGTTGTGTGTTTGTTTGCCACCAAAATGCCGCCACACAAACCATTTAAATGTGATGGGGGCATCTTCTAAGCTAATTTCACCTTCTGCCTGCGGCTCTGGTTCAGTTACATATTGATACTGTAAGATAGCTTTTCACCTCAACGAGAAACACTGTCATGTTTTAATTTTGCAAGATCTCATCACACCCCTATATACCACGCAGGAAATGACTGTAGAGTAGTTATAGTGCTGTAAATTTATATTTGAGTATACTATAAGCAATCTATACTCTTTTTTTTATATTTAATGTGTTAAACATAAACACTACAATACAACCCCAAAGCTCATTGACATCCTGGTTAATCTTTATCTAGGTTTGTCTTTTTACTCTTTTCTAAGATACTGCTCTAGCCATTTACCCCACAGATATTATTCTACACACACTGTTGAAAGTTCCAATATGGTAACTAAAGCTTGTACTGTATTCTCAGGGTCTTTGAGTGGATTACAATTAAGCTATCTAAAAGTAACCCAGCTCTATGACAATGGCAGGACTGACGGTAAGGGCAGACAAGACAGAGATGTTTATATGTGCTGATGGGAAGCTGATGCCAGGTGTTGTGGCCAACTGGGAGCAAGAATCTTTGTAGGACAGGGGTTCCTTGGTTTGTCCATCTGTCCGAGGAGGGCTGACATTTGTCTAAGCAGTCCAACTTACCTGATATGTGCATGGAGTCATCAGGAAAGCTCAGGTTGTCCTCAGCCACCCAGGAGAAGCTCCAGTATCCTTTAGGAATGCCAGCAGCAGTCTTACCCGCCAGTGGTTCACCTGTAAAAACAACAAAAAACACATTTTACTTTCAGAGCATATGTCCAGAAAGACTTCAGGTATAAGAAGAGAAAATGCTTATTAAAATGCTTGGGCATTCAATTACATAATGATTGCTTCCCGCTGTGTTTGTTTGGGCTGACTGTTTGTC
Source organism: Sandelia bainsii (assembly GCA_032362345.1). Classification (NCBI taxonomy): domain Eukaryota; kingdom Metazoa; phylum Chordata; class Actinopteri; order Anabantiformes; family Anabantidae; genus Sandelia; species Sandelia bainsii. The sequence continues at coordinate 17,270,299 of JAUMHL010000004.1, forward strand.
ACTGATTTGGCATCCATGCTGGGGGCCCATTTATTTGGAAGTCCAACTCACTCATGGCTCCCCTACCCCTATTACAATCTGTAAATGTTATGTAAACAGTTTAAAAACACTCATAATGTAAAGCCCTTCCCACTGAACACTTTACTAATATAAAAGCTTGACACAGACCAGATCTAACGGAAAAGGGACAAAACAATAGTCCAGCTGTAGATAAAATTCCTGCAATAATGTTGTAATATGTTGTAGTATTTCACTTTTTTGCTCAAAATCTTAAAAACCTTATCAACTTCAGTATTTCTATGCTTCAGCTACAGTATTGGCACTGCATATTAATGCCTATAAAACTTTAGTGACAATGTTCTCAAGTCGTCACTCAAAAATGTCTAAAGGGCCATATGAATTGGTTATTGGATATCAATGAGCTGCATAATTACCTGAGGACAGGTATGTTTGATTTTGCTTGACTCCGTCTTCACCTTCTAAACTCAGTGTCTAATTATTACAAGATCGAACAGAAGTCTGCCACTATAAAGCAGATTCAACAACTTTCTCTTATACTTTTTGTATTCCTACCTTCCCACAAAGCCATCACACACTCAGTCATACAAACACACACACACCATCCCTCTTACTTTGTCCTTAGTCCATGGATAATTAGTACACAGTCACAGACCAATACACTGCTGCCTATGAAGGAGACACTTGCATAAATCCTGCAGTCATTCCAAATGAGCCTTAGAGAGCCATTGATCGTAAGTACTGCCTTTCATGGCAATGAACTGAGCATATTTTACTTTAAGCCAAAGAAGACAAGCATTCTATTTAATGTTTATTCTTCCTCAGCATGACTTAGACTGATGCAGCAGATGACCAGAAGATGATTTTTTTTAAATCATTGCCAGAATAATTATGTCAGACAAATGCTAGCAACTACTAGCATAGTTGTTTCACACAGTTGTTCTGTCACAGGCGTCAAATCAACAGCTAGACACCTCTAGATGAGAGGAAAGATGTGAATAGCCAGCGCCAACTGAAATCACCTTGCTTGAAATAAAATCCATTAACCTTTACAAAAGAATGACTGTCTGCTTTTGGTATAAAACAAACTGACATGAAATGACTTCTGTAAAACTAACAATGACAGCTTGAGTCTTTGCAAGCCTTAATGGATAAGCTAAGAACAAAGTGAAATGTTCACAAGATGGAAGGAGGGTCAAGCACAATCACAGTGTGCTTTTCTATTAAATTAGTGAATAATCTGACATCAAATCCTCATATGCATGTGTCACATTTATTAAAAAAAAACATACCCAAATTAAATGACAATGAAATAGAGGATTTATAGTAGAGTGAAGTATCTGTAAATAAAAAATAAATATTGCTCACACAACTGAAGGATAAGAAAATTAATTTAAATGATTTACATTACTGATGACCTCCTTCCCCAGCCTATTTTAAATTGTATTTTGCTTCTTGGAAGAACAGAGCTCATTCAAATCATACAAAATATCACTAGGTGAAAAAAAAGCTGGCTTCTCCTTTCAAAGGGGGACATCACTTCACGCTGTTGGGACCCTTCTTTTCCCTATTGATGGCCTTGGTGGAATAGCAGTCTGTGGCCCATACACAAGGCCTGGTTAGGGGTCAACATCTGTTTCTACAGAGGAAATTGGCTGTCTGGAAGTATACTGCATGACCTGGCAGCCTGCTGCTGGAGCTGACTGATTTGTTGGCTGCCTGAAGACCTTGAAGACACACTGATTAGCTACTGGGAGAAGGTGATTGGCTGGCTGACTCACAGCTGTTGTGAAAGGCATCTGGCTTTCTGACTGAGCTGGCTGGCTGAATGGCTACCACATGAGTGGTATTTCTGGCTGTTTATGGGTCAGGTTGGCAATGTGCCCTGATATTAGATGGTTTTGCCATTTATATAAGTCAAATTTATTAGCTGAGTGACATTATAAAACTTACAAGGAAAATTTTAAGTGTAAACTTTCTAAATAGCACAATTTAGAGTCATGGCACAATTTGACCCCCTAACACTGCTGCATTTTATATCACACACTGATAACAAAAGCTACTAAACATTCTAGCAGTCAGTCTAGTTTTAGAGAACTCACAGCAAATTTGCTTTAGCTGTGACACAGATATACACTACTCACAAAAAGTTAGGGATATTTGGCTTTCGGGTGAAATTTATGGAAAACGTAAAAAGTTCAC
>JAUMHL010000004.1:17278770-17329078 GCA_032362345.1 Sandelia bainsii
AGTGTGAACTTTTTACGTTTTCCATAAATTTCACCCGAAAGCCAAATATCCCTAACTTTTTGTGAGTAGTGTATGTAAATATTTTGCACTGCTCTTAATGCACTTCTGGTTAGATCCCAAGTGTATTTTGTTGCCGTATTTCATAACATGTGCAATGGCAATAAAGTTGAGTCAAATCTAATCTAATCCGAAAAAGCACTTGGTCCATTAACTATAACGTTAAAAGATATGTCTGTAAAACCGCTGACAGGGCACCTAAAACTACAAGGTTGGTTTTTACTCTATTATGAATTTTTAATCCATATAGGTTTTGTATCTGTGACACTCTCCCACAGCACAGAAAAGTTACTTTTTCAGTAAAGTGACTAGGCGTCATGTTGGAGTCCACTCACTTCTCTTTCACAATACATGCAATAGCTGCTCAGTACATTTGTGGGTAATGCGGGGGGGGGTTTTTATAGGCAACTTGGGAACAACAACTTTCAAGCAGCAGAAATCAGACTGACTGGGTGGGTTCTGCTAACACACGTAAATAAGGAGATTATTTATTATATATTCTGGAAATGATCTACATAGCTACCATTTTGAGAATGAGAAATCACTCAAACAATGCCTCCTCTTCTGTCCTTAAGGCACATATTAAATCGTTTCAAATGATCAAACTGTTCATCAGAAAGTTAATTACCTTTCATAATATAACAAAGAAACACACAAGCCAGATTGACAGATACATGCCTCTAACAGACCTATCATCACAGGGATCAGAATATTTCATGAGCACTAATTTCTTGGTGCTGGTGGTTGCATCATCAATGGTAAAGATAGAAGCAACATTGTAAAGATGATGAAGATAAATGCTGTGAGTTAGTACGGCAACTGGAGGCATTTCGTTGTAATAAAACACGAATTGAAGTTTTAACTAATATACATATGACACTATTCTATCTTAAAGCATACATTCATTCTGAGCTCATTCTTTTAAACTAATTGGGTATCATTTTATAGCTTCCTTATAAAAGTTTAAAAAGAGAAATGTGCTGAGCTTGATATGATCATCACACACTTGAATTTACCTACAATATACTACTTTGGGCATAGAGGAATTTTTTCTTGACAAAATTAGAAAACGGTAAATCAAAGACTCAAAATGCTTTCTACTGTTAGAAAACAAGTGAGCTATTTTGGTATCTTGTCTTGGAGAAGTAATGTGTCAAACTTAAAATTCTCTCCCTGAAACACCTACACATTTTCACTCAATTCCTCCCATTAATTCAAAATATTGGCTTTTACATTCTTGCAAAAGTTCTCAGTGTGTGTGTCAGTAAAACTGCATAACAGTAGGAGAAAATCTGGAACATGCTGGCAAACACAGTCTTCGACAACCATGAGAATTTTGATGTCTTTGCTGCAAGTCACACACATCAAGCAAATAAACATTTAAGAGGAGACACTGAAAATTCCCCTCAGATGACTGGCCTGATACTGACAGTCTCTATAAACTGAAGCAATGTGAGGCCACAAATCAAATACTGTCACAATATCCACAGATGTAGTCTCTCTCCCTTTGCCCCTAGATATTTTGCAATATCTTGGCTATGTGTCATGCATTGTGCACAAGGCTCCACTAACAAACACAATCCATCAAGAAAGACCTGCCGCTGTATGAAAGTGGACATAATTTACCACAACGCCTCCCCACTCCCCCTATAATCACTGGAGTTAATGTAATGCGGACGGCCTTTAAAAACTGAAATGGTACTCTATAAATCTGGCCTGTCTTCTGACCTGCCATCTCTCCTTCCTCTCTTGTTTTCACAGGTTTTTGCTTGTTTGGCCTCTCACAGTTCCACACATATACAGAAACACACATGCATAAGCGTGCGTGCGCACACACACACACACCTCTCTTTTGTGGCAGTCAGTGCTTCCAGCTCCCTCTTCACACCAGTAGTGCATCTCTTTCTCCCTGAAATCTGACTCTTGCCAACTGCTTATACTGTGTGATTCTCCTCCACTACAGCAGGACTGTTGTTTCTAGTAAATCATCTCTGTTGCCTCACAACAATTTGTCCCTTGACATCTATTAAATAAAGCTTTGTCTAAGCAGGTGTCCCACACGGTCCTCTATCGACTTTACCCTGAGCTGTTTTTTACTTTTGAATCTGAAAACATATTGAACTGATATATTAATTTCTAACAAAACCACACACACCTGATGCAAAATTGTTGCTGGGAGGAAACTATTGTAATGCAACAATGTAACAACATTACAACATTAACAATGCAATAGTAATATTCAGTAGCTATCAAAAAGCAGTCCTGCATTATCCGTCTGTTTGCTGATAGCTTGCTTTTAAAAAAATACATTTCCTGTTAATTATTCCATATCTGCCTCTATGTGGACATAAGTAAAATTAGTTTTTACATTAAAAAAATATATCTGGTAATGGTTACAGATAGCGGTGTAACGGATCACACAAGTCATATCACCTGGACCTCTGGACCTGTTCTCCTGCCTACTGTCTGCTCTGTGTGGAGGAGCTGAGCTCCGCCCCGCCCTTGGTCAGAGAGAGGTTAGGCTGCAGCACAAACACTGTAACTGTATTTTCACATCTAGTAATCTCACATAATGCTCTTTTCTATTGCTAATAAAATGCATCCAGATAAGTCCCTCGCACCTGTGTATCAATCAATCGGTCGACCACTGATCACATTATATCAAATGATGTGGGAGGCTTGTCAATTTCTTCCGCTCCTCCACTGTCTAATGCTTTTAATATGTGCCAGTCACCAGACCACACAACTACTTTGTATTTTTTCACTGCAGCTCTGTGTTAAGATGTAGGGTATCTTTAAAAAGCAACAGAGGCAGTAAAACTGGATGTCACATTATGATGGTTAAACTTGGCAATTAATCCGGTGTTCACATGTGTGCCAAACCGTGGAGAATGATCTGAATGGATCGCAGATCAACTGTGGTCTGTTATACCACTAGTTACAGAAGAGTGGGTGGATTGAAAATGGGGTAATTACTCATAATTCAACACAACTGTGAGCAGGTTTCCTTTTAAAACTACAGCTGAGATGAGTAATGTATTCATGAGCTGTGCAGTGATTTTAGTGCCAGTCTCCCTTTGCTTTAGCTTCTACTGAAAGTAAGCAATGAGTTATACTTCGTATTTTGTGATCTTCAGTACAAAACCAAAAGAATCGAGATTGCATTGCTTGCTGTAGTTCAACTTAATGCAAGAGAAAGTGTTACAATACAGAACTGTATATATGATCTATTATGGATAATCGGATGGGTTTACTCCCAAACTTTTTCCATCTTCAAGCTGACCAATGCACTTTCACAATGTAATGTTCCTCCTCCCGCTGTACCTGATTAAGCTTGCAGGATGCCTCCACATTGTAGTAAACATTAATGCAAACATCAATCTCACAAGGAATTCACTCATGGTCAGTGTCTGTCATTATGTCTAGTTTGTGCTACATTCTTGCTGATCTGAGTGGGAATGTGTCTGGGATGTGTGTCAGGAGAGCTGTGGTTCTGCTGGAGCAGCTGGAGGATTTGGGAGAGCATGCATGTGTGTAGGCAATGTACCATGATGCCTATTTTCAAAAGTCCACAAGAGACAACATTTTGATGTGATTTGTTTTCTCCAAGTGAACCTGGAAATAAGATGAAAGTTAGAGGATTTAGAAACAATATGTTATGACATGTACAGTGACAAAATAAATAAGATTTTCCACTATTTCTAGGCCAAAAAATTCAAATGTAGGAAAATTTGTGGTGCTGACCATGTTAACTCCATTGCACAAAAGGCCAGACCTCCTTGAGTTTTACAGCATGCCTTCCACTGAATGTGTTCAGATCAGGTGGTTTTTATATTGTTTGTCTTTAACCTGCTCTTTGAAAGCTTCAAAGAAATGGAAATGGTTACTGATGAAACTGCATAGACTTCTGAACTACCTAATTGCTTATACCACTCAGTATATATAGTATAACTACAAATAAGAACCAAATGTAATACACCAAAACACATTGAGGAAAACAGTCTCACGACTATGTCAGACAACAGCTATGGGATAGTGGGAGAAGCATCCCTAGTAAGCAGAGGCGGTAGGTAACCAAGTACATTTACTTAACTACCGTACTTATTATATGCTACTCTTACTCCACCACATTTTTTGCAGAGTCTACTGTTTGTCTATATAGTAACAAAGACCTTTATTTGTACGCATTACTAGAAATGTGTCTTTGCCATATTAAAGTCTGTTTGCAGTTCACAGTGCAAATGTGAAATGATGTGACAAATATTTTCTGCCTTTTAAAAAGTGTAGTCTCACTGGTGTGTATACCACAACATTTCCTTTTTTTTTTAAGTGCTACTACCTAAAGGGTAAAGTTGCGAACAGAAAAAAATTAATGTTGATTTTTCAAATGAAATTCTCAGTAATACGTTTTTTTGGAGTTGTTCTTTCCTTGAATCTGTAGCTGAATTAAACATGACAAGTTCTGACAACACATGGAACAAATCTGGACTAAACGTGTAGATTAATTTTATCAATAGCATCAGATGCAACAGTGTTTCAACTCTGTTTTTTTATCAGTAACTCAGATTTATGAGAAATCAGTTTCATAGTAGAGTACTTGTACTACATTTTACAGCATGCACTTGGTAAAAAATATGAAGTGGCAGTTCTACTTGTGGAGTACTTTTTCAGTTAACTACTTCTACTTGAGTATTGTGTGTGTACTTCTTCAACCTCTGCCAGCAAATGACTCTGACAATGGCAGACCCAGCACCACAGGTGTTGTTTCAATCTCTCTTAAAAATAAGGAAGTCCTTTTTTCATGTGATGAAAATCATTATCATGTTTTTTTCCCCACAAGTGAAAGGGTGGGAATGGGGGTTAAGTGAGAGAGAGGCACAAACTGCAGCTACGCCGGCACTGGGATTACGAACAAGTTCAGAAGCACACAGAACTTCTACTGTGCTGTAAATTAGTCTCCACGGCAGGAACTATGTTTCATAACCTATCCTAGCCTATGTCCAATTATAAACGGCTATACAGTGCATTACCATGACAGACAGTTAAATTACACAAAAATAACAAGTACACTAAATTTACCATTAAGTTAACAGGTGGCTCCTTCTTATTAGCTGGCTAGTTCACGTCGTCCTCACTCGCAGAAATACTGTAGACTTTGTAAAGTGCTTCCTTATTTCGACGTTTATTCTTCTTTTCGATGCCACTTTTTCGTTTATAAGAAACTCATACTGCATTTTGTACTGCCGACGAACAAGTCCACATGTTTACACGCGCTTTTAGCATTAGCCATTTAGCTAACTCTGCTAAAAACACACCTGCTGGTGGCGTAGCTCAATTAACTGTTCGGGTCACGTGGTCGCGCGGAGTTACCTGGGTTACATGCGTCATGAGCAGAAGTGATAGTTACACTAGTTTGCAATATCTATAACCACAGTTAAATCTTTAACGTTACTATATTGCACTATGATATTTTCTATATTTGTTTTTTATATATTATCTTTTAAATAATGTAATGTGAGATTCACATCACACAGTACCAAAGTCATCAGAAATACTATCATTGCCACATCCTAGGAAATTCTCCATTTGTCACATCAGAGGGTCATTTCAGTGTTTACAGTACTGTATTGATCCACAATCCTATTACTTTCCACAAGAGCTGTGTAGCCCACTGTATGTGGTATAAGCACATGTGCATGTGTGTATGTTTTTCAGCCACTCTTTCTTAGTCTCCTTCATATTGATCAGTCCTGCAGCCTACTGCACCGTGCCTCTCATATTAACAATGATTTCAAATGATGGGGCTTACAGGGCTTACAGGCCATGGCTCCCTGTGCAAACTCCCCTATTAGCATTATTGCCATCTAACAAAAGCTATGTGGCAATCCAGACACCTAACCACACCAGAGGGGAAAACAGCACAACAAAAGATTCATCTGCCAATAAACACAAAGACAATTACTAGTGATTGTATTTCAACTGTCATGTGTTTTTTTTTTTACTGGTAAAGCAAAACCAAACCTGATTCTCATTTGACTGAAATTGCGCAATGAGTCAGCCACATAGTGTACACCGTGAGCTAAAGCCAAAGATCAGCATTAAACAGGAATGAGGCTGCATTGCATCCAGTCCATACACAGCTATTACTAATGATAACAAACATCCGTTTGTATGAACACAAAGGAACGATTCCCGCTGTGCCTAGAAAATGGCTAAATTAGGGCTTGCAGGCCACAAAAACAACAGGAGGCTTAAACAATGCAGTTCTTCCCAGACACACTGTGATGTTTAAATGGTATCCTGCTACTTGTCTGACGCCTGTGGATCCCCCCCACCCACCTGCTGGTCAGGCACTGTGTGCAGCAACTCATCAGAGAAGAGCCTAGGCAGGGTGAGACACAATTACCTTGCCTCCATCTGTCTGCAAGCGAGCGCTCTGCCTCTACACTCGCACATGTACACGAAAGCAGTCAGGGCGTCCCACTGTCTGTTATCATCATGCTGACCCCACTTGAAGCAATCTACACCACCCTTAAGTCCCCCTCAGCAATCCCATCATCAGCACCACACAAATCACTGCACCTGGCTGCTTGTGGTGCAGAGGCTGAGACTGTAATACATGTGTCACCAGTGCTGAGCATGTGTGTTTAAAGCAATTTAAGAGCAGGGTATTCAGCCGCAGGAGTGACGCTGTGTTAACACCTGTGTAGCCGGGTTCCACCTACTGCAACTTAATCTTGTTCAAAATGTTGCAAGTTTATGCAGTTGTTAATAATAAAAAGTCAAATCCGGGCTCTGCGCTATCACTGCAGTGTCAACATGGCCAATACACAAGAAATACAGTTTCCATGGTTATGCTTGCAGCTGTTGTTAACACCATTTGAAATTCTAGAGAGTGCTTGTTCTGTTTTTGCTCGGACCCCATAACACAATCTCACATTAAGAACAATACCCCTTTCACAATAAAAGGCTTATCTGATTTAAGCAAAACAACAGGCTGTTTAAAGTCTTTGCAGTTTATGGAGAACTTTGAGATTCAGATATGGCTTCAGTAAGAAGCAAATGTGTATTTGATAGCGGTTTCCGTACGGCGCACACATACAATGCTGTGGTGAATTTCTTTTTTCATTATTTAGGCCTACTTGTTATTACTTTACAGGTCATTAAAAGCTGCAGATGGTGTCTGGTACTGTGTGTAATTGTTTTATTAGAGATGAAATAAAGCCTCTGATAACCTTACTTTCAGAAATCCCCCCTCAGGCTTTTGTTTGATGATTTATTTGTTGCACTCATAAGAGCGCGGATTATCAAATGAGTCAGCATATTCGCTTCCTGAGTCCTTATTTATGACTTCTCATTTCCTGCTCCTGCGAGCTCATCCTTCAGCTAGTCGTGTGTATTTAGTTCGTGAATTCTTTCTCAAGTGTTTCTTGGTGTGATAATCGGTGCGTGATGCAGCCGCGCTTCACTGCGCCGCAGACACCTTTTATTCACAGCTACTTAGGAAATACATGAAAGACTACAGTAATTTAAGGGTGATATTACATTATACATCAAAAATCATACAAAGATGTTGGTCAGGTACAGCAGAATATGACTGCTTTAGATTAAGGGTAATTTTATGCTTTGATATTTTTTCCCTCTTCCTTCATTAAGGTTTAAGAGTTGGGCTATTTTCATTAAAGCACATTTAACTACCTTAGTGAAATAAAGAGCATAGAAGTTATATTCCTTATGCAGCTGTAGATCTCCAGATAATGCAAATGGTTAAATTATATTTTAATAAGATGTTTCCATAAACAAGGCTTTAGTCAGTGATACAGATGAGAAGGCACTGCACAAATCCTCACATGAGCCATGATTGTAGTAATATCCTAAAGACAATTGTCTGTGATTGAACGTGTGTGTGTGTGTGTGTGTGTGTGTGAGAGAGATAGAGAGAGAAAGAGATTAGGCCTGTATACGTGTGTCTTTCATGTGTATGTTTACTGTATGCACAATTGACCTAATACATCAGTCACACACTGACAATAGTGATACTGACAACCAGTCAGAGACAAATCTAGAGGGATTCCTCTTCATCCCTGAAGCACAGTGAATGTGACACTAGGCTGAGGTTGGGAGGTTCGAGAGGTGGGGGGAGAGAAATGTAAAATCACCTTGCCCAAGGGTACAGCCTGCACAGATCAATATCTGTGCGAATTGATGCCAAACTATATCAAGCAGGTACGTGTGTGTGTGTGTGTGTGTGTGTGCACTGACCCTAAAGAAACAGACAGCATGAGGGTGTACAGCAGCTCCCCCTGTTGGATAGAGTTACCAATGTCAAGGCCTCAAAATGGGATGCTGATGTAGGGTTTTAGTCCAGGCTGTGACCATGTGAACTCAGGTGGTAGAAGTACACAAACTCACTACTCAAGTAAAAGTGCAAATTCTTAAATACTCTACTTCAAATAACCACCACTTGAAATGTTTTATTGAAGTTGAAATACTAAGTACATGCTTTCAAAATGTACCTAAAGTAAAACAGTGAGGCACTCCACTAAGAAAATGTATTTTGAACAATACTGAATTTGATGCTGTTGATAATGTTAATGTACAAGTCCAGTCCAAATTTGCCAAACCCTCAAAGTTGAAAATTATGGCCAACAAATTTTTAGAATTTCAAATTTCCTATTAAATTACATAACAACTTGATGTGGAAGAAACACAGCACAGCTGGCCAAGATGGAGCAGATTCTAACCACTTTATGTACGGACAGGTGGCTATTCCATAATAATACATCTTCATTTATTAAGTGATTATATTTTTTCAAGTATTTTCATCTGCAGAAGTAATGAGTAACTAAACCTGTAAAATAATGTAGTAGAGTAAAAGTACAATATTTCTCTTGTGGAGTAAAGGTAGAAGGGACATAAAATGAAAATACTCCAGTAACATACAAGTACCGCAAAACTGTACTTGTACTGTAAAACTGTTCTGTGAAAGTCCAGTACTTATGTATATGTACTTAGTTACTTAACACCTCTGCATATGAACTGTAGCCCCTACACGTAATCTTCAAAGAAACCTGACCACTGAACACCCATATCAAAATATACTGTTATTATTATTACAGTAACATAGAAACTGGTAGATGAAGTTTTCTAAAACATCCACAGAAGTGTACTTTATTCTCTGTCCAGTGACTTTACTAAAACTATCATTGTGTTTTGATTTTGGACCTTTCTACGTCTTGTAGACACATGCCCAGTGTACAGTAGGCTGGATTACCAACCCATGCCCAGTTGCTGCTGTGTGTTCGTAAATATGCGTATGCAATCACAAAACACACTGATAATCAATGTTGGAAGAAGTATTCAGACATTTTAGTTGAGTAAAAACACACATTATAGCTTAGTGGAGAGAACAATCGTCTATGACCCCCAGGTTCAGTGGCTCGACTCATGGATTCTCCTGGACACATTGTGAGGCGTCCTTGGCCAAGACTCCAAAACCCCATAGCAGCGCCATCATCTACAGCAGCTGTCCAAACAACAATTTCCCCAAGTGGATCAATAAAGTATGTTGTCAATAAGTACTACATTAACTGACTTCTGATCCTTTGCTCCCATCATAATTACAATGGCCAGAGGTCACCTAAGAATAAAGTGTAACTATGGGTCCTGATAAGCTGTTTGTATAGACCTACAGGGATGCTTTTTTTTTTTTTTTACAGGAGGACAGATTAAATCTATCATACATCTGCCATATTGTTTAAAATATAAAAACATTTTTAAAAACAATTTTCAAAAGCATTCAGAATGAACATGTTCTAAGTGATACATTATTATACTCATTAATGTTGTATCCTGACTAGTTTCACCTACAACAAAGCATACCATTTCATACATTTAAAACATGTTCTGTAAGTAAAAGCTGAGCAACCATAACTTTTACATAAATGGACAGTAAATAGTGATCTTTCCTTTTGAACTGCAGTTCCATAGATGCATAAAGTATAGCAGAAAAAGCAGAAAAAAATAAAATACCCTAAAATGCAATATTTGAGTACTTCCAGTTAACTGCTAATAATGGACATAAGAAATTTAAGAATTCCTGCTTTATTGCATAATCTTCTGTTCTTCTCTTTCACTCAGCTCTGAGGGACTGAGATGTAGACCATGTGAGAACAGATGCAAGTCTCATTCTAATGAGATCTGGTGAAGTTTTGTTTTATGGTCTATGTCTCTATATGTCTAACATGGACAGATAACACTGGATTTTTGGTTGTCAACTACAATATTTTACTATGTTAGTTTTAAGATATTCAAATGATATCTCGTTGTTATTTAAAACTGTGTTAGTATGACAATGACAATAAAGTATTGAAAAGCCTACAAACTTAGATAAAAAAAGCATACTAACTTGCAACAATGACAGTTCTTTGCAACACAAACTTTTTGTTTTTCCACAGCTGATGTTTAGGCAGTGTTATGCCAGGGCCACATCTTATTTTGGATTATGGCTTTTTTGACTTTCCATTTGTTCTTATATTTAAACTCCTTTCCACTGGTGCTGCTTCTTAATTGACAGATTATCATGCTGCTGCTGTTGTTGGTGTTCTTTCTCTGTTTAGGCCGACACATCCTGCATTGGGTCTAATTGGTGTCTGACTATGCTTAGCCCACCTTAACACCGAGTCTCATTTTTTAATAAATCTTATGCAATGTCAAAATAAAATTAAAAAAGTAAAAAGTATTTCAGTTTTTTGCTCATATTTGGCAGAATCCTGACTTCCTATGGTAAATGGCTACAGGTCATATTCCAGCAAGGCAAACTTTAAACATTGCACAGGGAGGGTGGGATGAGTGGACAGGGTAGGTTTTTCCTGCAGTGAACTATCATTTGGACGTTAATCCAGCCATGTGTGTGTGATGTCTGGCATATTTACAGTCTGTTCTCTGCCTCAGAGAATATTATTCAAAAGAGTCTAAGATTCAGATAAAAACCTCACAGAACCCAGCCTGAATTTGACTTCAGGACATTTACATTTATTTTCTGTAAAATGTGCATTTTTTGCCCCACAGACATCTCTCCACCACAGACATCCAGCTAGTATTTATGTTCGGCAGCAGTGATAAATCCTCCACCCCGTCCTTGCACACCTTGGACCCATTGATGCGTTTGATAGGTGCTGCCTTCAGTCTGACATTATTTGGCTCATTTTTCATCTTTTTTGCTTTCTCTGCTCATAGCAGACACAGACTGAGCTCCAAAGTGTGTGTGTGAGAGAGTGCACAGGTATGAAAGCAGGAGTAAAGGAACGTGTGTGTAAGCATGCATGTGTGAATGTCAGTCAATATCAGTGAGGGTTTAAGGATCCAGACGTGCATATTGGTACATTTATCTGTGTAAGCAAAGTAACAGAACAATGTATTACACAGTGTAAAAACAGTGGTCACTCTAGTGTTGTCTTGGTTGTTTGCTTCGGGTCATTGTCGTGCTGAAAGGTGAACCGTCGCCCCAGTCTCAGAAGCAGGTTTTGTTCAGGGACTCTGTATTTGTCTGCTTTCACCCTTCCCTCAGTTCTTCTGACCAGTGTTCCTGTCCCTCTTGCTGGGAAGCACTTGGTGACTGAAACTTCTTCCGTTTCATAGTTACTGAGGCTCCTTGTAACAATGCTGTGCTCCTGAGAACACTCAAAGCTTATTAAATGGTTTTATGCCCTTGCCCTAATCTGTGCCTCAGCACAATTTAATAATAATAATAATAATAATAATAATAATAATAATAATAATAATCAGCTTTTATTGTCATTGATTACATTTACATGTTCCAATGAAATTTGACTTCTGCATTTAACCCATCCCCCCTCAGGGAGAGCAGTGGGCAGCCACAGGCTCACTCGCAGTTTCTTGAGTAGTGTGAATTGTGTACCTTTCTAAACTAGGCCCAATCAATTCTGTTTGCCAAAGATGCACTTCAATCAATGCACATCTCAAGCATAATTTATCTGACCACAGCATGGTGTGTCACAGCAAAGGGTCTGAATACTTTTATAAATGACAGGTTTGAATGTTTTTAAGTGTAGACTGGTGGGAAATAAGTTGTATCAATAAAATTGATCACTTTAAAATTTAATCTACAACCGAATAAAGTCAGAAAAAATTGGTCCAGATGCTCTTAGTACAACTGACCTCAAAGAAAAGTTTACCCACGTCCATTTAGTAAAATGATCATTCAAAATGACATGCCAAAGCTGGATTTACACACTCGAGGCAAACATTACACAGAGGCAGACATACATTATACCATAAGCCCTGCAATTCTGTCCACTTCATTTATAAAATAATGACAAAAATAGTAGTAGTGATGTAAGTAAAACAATCCAGGATCAAGGTAGTGGTGTGGCTGTAAACATTCCTCTAGATGTTGGCTAAAGAAATCTCACTGTATTAATGTTCACTACTCTTCTCAAGCTAAACAAACAGCCTTTACCACTAACTCCAACAATTAGATGAGGACAGAAACGATAACCATGGTAACTGTACACAACACAGATGGTAACAGCTGTCGCTTCAAACGTCTTGGAACATATAAATATTATAAGACAGAAATGAGATTAAAATGTCACTGACAACAACTAGACTAAAATGTCTTTGGTTTTGTTGACTAAAACTACAATTTTGTCAAAAGAAACTATTAACACTGGGCCAGTGCAACCGCAGCACAAAGAAATGGAGAGTGAAAGTGAAAGCAGGTAATCATGGACATTCACATTAGTCTAGTCTGCGTCTCAATCCCCACAGACAAAAGTGGACAAATAGATTAGAGAGGGGAAAATACTAATCAGAGTTGTTGTCCCTCCTTTTGTCATTAACCTGATATGGGCCTGTCACAGCTGAGCTGCTTCATTTGTGGCAGTGTGTCACCGTCCTATAATAATCGCTCTGAACCTCGAAGCTCTTCTCCCAGCATTTCACATTCATCTTCCATCTGTCCTCATTGCTTTGTCAATGATGCTCATTACGTCAGATGTTACCCATGCACTCTCACGGTCTCTCTCTTTTAAAAGATATGGTAAGGAGTTCCTCTAGCTCCTGCACTTCATTTGTAATTTTGACGTTTTGGGAAGAGAAATGCGACCTAGGCCACAGCGCAGTGATTAAGGCCATATTGACAACTGAATTAATTCCTGATTGTCTGCCACGAGGGTTGGCCTCAGTTACCCTGCTTTTCAGAGAGAAAGTAATTCCCCTTAAAGATTTTCCTGCCCATTATTTCCCAACTTCTTGTCTCTTACCGGAATTCTAGCTTTCTTTCTCACCCTCTAGTTTTTTTATAGCAAAATCTGTCTCCAAGCGTGAGCTCATTTCCCCAACCAAAGGGCACTGAAGGTTGAGTCATACCATATAATTCTACATTTGTCTTAGAAGCGGAGAGAGACAGCATATAGATCACTTTTATGGCCCCTTGTGCGCATGAACCATTGTCACTACAGCTGCTATACTATGTTGTCATTCACACTACGCTGAATGCAACTGCACTGCTGCCACTTTTTCTGTGAGTGCTTCCATGGTCCAAGGGGAGGAACTGACATCCCTTCTCGCAGTAATGATAACAATTGGAACCCAGGACACTGGGAAGCGAGGTAAAAGACGAGTAGCCTGGCAGCCATTGTCAGTCAGTCGGTGTCACAGAGACAGGGCCAAATGCCAGTGCGTCTGATGCCTCACTGCATGCCACTCTTTGTCTGACAGTTGCCAGCGCTGCCCAAGAGTCAGGAAGGTGTCAAGAGGGGAAAGTGATGGGAAATGTCATTTTTGAGGTGAGTTGCCAAATCAAAGTTCAGGATGGTTTGTCTACTAGTGTATCTACTGGAAATGAATGCACTCTGGGACAAACAGCCAATAAAATTAGCCTGTGGAACAATGTCACAGACTGTGAATGTAAACATTCACGCTGGTACATCTGAAGCAACCACAGAAACACACATGAATAATCAAAAGCACGCCATCATTAAGTGTGATCACTCATCTGTCATGACACGGCTCAACATGCTCGGCTGCAGGGCAAAGCGCTTTCCTTTAACCTGCTTCAATTACCAGGCTGACAGAGGATAAATGGTGACCCTATTACTGCGGTGGGAACATTGAACCTCCTAATACCTTGAACGAGAAAGTGTAAAGAGTTGGACTTGGGTGTCAAAGAGTCTCTTAGGGATCTTTTCAGACTCACTAGACCATCTTTGATGCCAATCAAAATCAATATCTGCTCCTGTGACTCTATAGGCATGACTTTTAGGACGAAAAGAAAATACAGAAAAGAGCTACATCAGACAATTCAGTGCTTCTGTGGGCAGGCTTCACACAATGAAAAGGTGAAAAGCTCCGGCAAACAGCTCTGACTGTCAGCACATACTTCTCAAAGCTTTTGTGATCTATTTTCATAATTTAGCAAGAGTGGTCTCTGAGACTGACGCACACATTTTTCATAGTAATTGATGAGATGCTATTAGATTCTGTATTCCAGTGGATGCCCGGCCGAGTGAATAAAAGAAACCACTGTTGTTACAGTAAAGTAAGTGTAAGTCAAAGTTTAACCATCAACAAACCTTGAGATTGTGGACAACACATAAAACAGAGAACTCAAAATATAAATTATCGTTGCTTTGCTGACTCCCTTTATACTCATTCACCAACCCACTTATCATTTAACTCCTCAACATTTTTAGCCACAGCAACTTCTCTCTGTGCAAACTTTGCATACAGAAGTGCAGCTCTGTTAGGTCAAGTGAGGAATAATAAAACATCATCCCGATGCTCCCCTCCATCATCCACTCCAAAATGCGTGCGTTCCAAGTTTTCGCTGCAAAGTCAGCACACAAATGTGTGGATTCACATAGGGAAATATACTGAGGCACATCGAGAGAAGGACTGTCTTTTTGAAGAGTGTAGTGAGCACACAGTTGTCAAATAACATCTTCTGGTGGAGAATGTCCATTAACCATCAACTAGCAATTAGATCAAACCATAGCTGCTCAGTTATTCATTGTGCACTCTGTGGTTTATTTACAGTAAATCATTATAATATTTTTCCTCACCACATGAAGAATTTTATTTAAGAATTAATTGCGTTCAAAGCCACAGACATTAATCTTATTAAACCGAATAGCTTTACTCATCTATCTATATTTTGACACGAGCCACTGGAGGCACAAGCGGAGAGATGCATATTAATATTTAATATTGGCAAAAGTTAAACGAAGTTTAAACTGCGGATATGAGAAGGATCTCAGCAGTCAGCCATACGTTGCAGGGAAATGCACCGCATGTTGGAATCTAGCAAAATGAAAAGAATCAATCACCCACATTTGTTCCAAAATGCATTTTGGGTGCATGATTTATATTCCGACTACGTTATGGAGGAAACAAGCACATCTTGGAGTTCTTCGTGTTTACAAGGCTGGCTGTTTACTTACCAAGAATTTGAAAGTAAACAACATGCAGATGTAAGGCCTTAGACATTTTGCTAAATTGATACTTACACAATCACATGCTTACTCACAAACCAGCCACCTTCTGTAATTTATGTGGAGTGGAGCAACACATACGCAGGCTTGGCAAATGTTTGTGAACTAATATGACACTGAGTTTTTACCCAGCAACTAACATCTCTAAATGAAAAAGAGAGTATAGAGAGTTTATCCCACTAGTTACACATTAAAACAATCACAGATTCTGTTTGAAGAAAGATCCTCCAGGGCAACACACAAGCCTCCTCTCTGTGTGCATTTAAATCAAGCTTGGTGTTTACTGAAGCGTGCATGCCCAACTGACTCCCCCCGCTGCCCTTGGCACCAGAAGTGGGTATCCCTTGGCGGAATGTGAACACGCGGTCCAGCACTCAGGACACCGCTGCGCCACATCCCCAGCTGCCAGCCCCTCGCCAAGCCTAACCGCCAACATCTGACTCCCCGTTAATGTGAGGCAAGGACAGAGTCCACCAGCTCCACTGCGGAGACAGAATCCTTGGTAAGAGTCAGTAGGTAAAGCAGTCCCATTGCCCTTCTCTCTAGCCTCAACAATGTGACTTGTCAAACAAATTGCTCTTAGCAGCTGTTCCCCAATCTGCCTGCTGAGCTGAGTGTTGTGCGCTGATGCCACCACCATGCCCCAGTTCCCCCCACTGCTGTGTTTCTGCTCAGACACCAGAAGGACGGCCATACGTGTGGTACCCGTCATTGGCAAGTCACACATGACACCAATTCACCACGTTTGCAGTAAAGGACCTCTACTGTAGTTTCCAAGTGCTTGTGCTGTGATACAATATGCTGCTACTTATCTGAATGCAAATATCATGCAGACATTCTGTACTATAATTTATGTCAGAAAATGATACACTCCGGCTGCTGCAATTTGTGTAAATTGTACTTGCTCATGCTGCTTTGTTTCACGCCTTTACAGGAAATTGCCTGTTGCAACACAAATGAGGAGTTGTTGGCAAGATCAGAAACTGTGTATTTCAGACAATCCACCGGCATGGTAGAAAATATGCGTTAAAAGATAAATGACTACACTGCTGCTTCACCCTGTGGATCAAAATGTTTAAACAAGGCCACTGAGTAATGGGCAAACTTTACAACAACAATAATTTTCTTTACTTTTCTATGGATAGATCAGGCATGAACAGTGTAATGGTAGACTTGAAAGTGAGACAGCTGCTGGTTCTCATTACATCCTGCTATGCTTACTATAATCCCATCTGATCTTCAAACTCTAATTTATGTCTGGTCTTCACTGACCTCTTCTTCCCCAGGATCTTTTCCACCATCTTATTCCACTACCTATTTCCCCTCCTCAGCACCATCACCATCAGCACCCATCCTTCCCTGTTTTACTGACCTTTCCAATCTCCTCCTAGTCCCTTCGTAGCAGGATTATATTATTAACATGCCTAGTCACCCTTTTGCTTGAATGGTAATTCCACCACGTCAAGTCTCCCTTCCTGGCCCACTATATACCTGCAGTGCCAATGTGCTGTAGTCAGTTTTAGCCTGTTGAAAGGAGGTTGGATTTCAATTCCCCTATATATCTGCAGAACTGCATAGAACAGCCTATTTTGTGTAGATACAGATCGAGTTGTTGTCCACTAAATTCAGGCTCTTGCCCTCCAGTCCCCAAGATCACATCTTGTCTTTCTCCATCATCCCCTCATCTATTTTCAGGCAATTTCAGACAGCCTTTTACCAATAAGGTGTTGAGTTAAAACTATAACTGTGGTCTTAGCTGTGATGGCTTTTGTTACAAACTGGTTACCGTAAAAAAACAGGTGTTTAATGTTTAGTCATTTTTCACCTGGCAGGCTGTTGACAGAGGGGAGTTTCCACCCAGCTGATTTAACAGGCAAACGTTTCTGCCCATTTTTCAACATAATACTGTGCTGCTTTTATTTGCTTCTATTATCCATGACCTTTGGGTGATTTTATTATTATAGATATTAATAGCATATATTTATAAAATCTGAAATACCAAATTGTAATTTGGCACTTATTTTTATTTTGTTTGAACTAAGACTATAAAGCTGTAATTGTCACTTTCTGCATTGTTTTTGTGACAAATAGAAAATTTCAGTTGAACTGGAAAGCCTCAACAGAATTTAAAAACCACATACATTTTAAAGTGGCATAATGTAGTTGGTCACTTATTGGCATTGATCACCATCAGTTGATGTGGTGAATATGTTAATAAACAGTTGTGTTTAAGCACAAAGCAAAACACAGAGCAACATTAGCATTCATTTAAAATCATCATAAGTCTGTGGCCACCTCCACCAATTTTCTCCTACTGACTCTGTTTTGGTCTCCACCAACTCCTGAGAGAAATTACATGGTCACTAGCTAACGGCTGGTGGTGGGCACATAGTGTGCAGTGGGTTTAGCAGATGTTTTTGGTTAAAAACAGCTGCATAATGCGGCTGCTTTGCTGTGAATCAACATGTTGAGGTTGCAGGCCGCAAAACGCTAAAAGCTGAAAATGATCAAATTCTCCAGAGAGAAGTTGGGTGATAATTCCCTGTGGTTTTCTGTACTACAAATGACCTCTTTCATTTTACATATAGTAATTTGAGCTATTGCTAATACAATAATATTCATTAGTTCTGCTTCCTAATTTATTTAGAGCCTGTTAGCTCCCCAAATGAGCTGTTAGCTCATTGTTGTGGAGCTCAAAATGATTCTGGGGATTTTGAAGTGTTATAAAACACTGCAACAAAATGCATGAATGCATAGTAACATTCCTGGAGAAATACACTTGAAGTTTAGTGTTTTGTGCCTGACTAATATGGGACCGGATTTGGAGTGCATCTCAGGGTTTGAAAATTTCCAGTTTTGGAACAAAAACATTGAGCAGAAGCCTCTGGTACAATCAAGAAGCTTCCTAAATTGCCTGCAACTTTACAAACTTTGCAAACTTTAAGCATCCCCAGTTCTCTATACCAACCGGGCAAGCACAGTTTGTGTTTTCATGCTGTGTTAAGCTTGTTCCCAACTGTACAGACATGGGTCAGCAAACCTTGAAATGATTTTTTTGCTTTTATGTAGCAGTACATGATGAAAATGGAAGAAAAAAATCACTGGATCATAGCATAGACAACTTGCAGTGCTCTGGCATTTAGTACATGCTCTGATTCACGACTGGTTATTCTTGGTATCTGTAATGATGTTGTTGACTTGCCCCTGCTGTCATGCTGAAAGCTAGTCAGTTTCCTCTGGTAATATGAAAAATAAAGTAGACTGAACAAAAAACTGTCTACATTAGACTTCCTTTGGAGCAATTTGCTGTTATTTTTCCACCAAAAAGCCTGAACATTAATTATGACTCAACACATCAGGGGGAGCAATTGTCAGTGGTTTACAGCACATGAAGTCCTACCACATTAAGTGGTTTAAAAGATCAAATTGTTGTAGTGAAGCATTGACTTGCTGTCTAAGAAAAGGGAAGTCTTTTGAAGCAACAATGGTACTTCTGTCATGTTTTGCAGCCAACATCTATTCAAATGAAAACACTGTTATCCTATTGTGAAGAAGGAGCTTATTTAATTGAATTCTGCCCATCACTTCTTTTACACCAGGGTCAAAGCTGTCCTAGCCTGTCATTAGCTTCCTTCCAGTTTTTCTAAAATGTTCAGTCTACGTCAGCACTGTTTTCAGCCCTCACTGTGTGCAGATAATATGGCAGTGGCTGCTTTGTAGCAGAAGTGATGGGCCCCATCTCAAAGCATAGCCTTCACAAAAAGCACCTGGCACGGCCATTATGTTTCTCATCATTTCTCTCTTCATGCTGGTCGCACCTAACTTACCAGCTGGCTATTTACTATGATCTGCAGTTTCCTTTCAACTACCATCTACCACACTTCACCTTCTTCTGTCTTGTGCTTAAAATTGAGACTGACAACCACAAACTGGGCCAAAGGGAAAAAGATTAGATTAAAGACTGACAAGACAAGTTCAAACATACCGCTGAGAAATCACTGCGAACCTGAACTGTGCCTGTCTAATAGTTGCCTCCCAACAGGAACAACACATTTATTACATCCCTTTGCTTTTATTTGATTGCTTCAAGCTCCCATAATAAATCAAAGACTTTAAAAACTTTGTTGAAGTATTAGTTTCTATATATAGTAGAACTGTCAGTCTTCAGTCAGATTTTTATAGACTTACTAATGTTTGCTGTAAACAGAAGGAATTCAGTGATGACATTACAATCTCGGATGTTAACAATGAGTAGTAATGCTGTTGTATATAACCTAAAAATAAATGCTTTCAGAACTTGAGGATATGAATAGATTAATTTTGTAGATTTACATCCTTCTTAATGCATTTTTTTGGCCATTTTTGTTTTACCAAATGTCTGCTTCTAAAGACCCACTAAGATGGAAAGTGAAACTTTATGTTAGACATTACCATAGGTGAGGTGTAAAGAACAATTATTATTTAATATGGATTCAAAGGTGAATTTCTCCCGTGTAGAAAATAGAGCGGATTCAGCGAGGAGCCTGAAATTCAGTAGTTGATTGACAACTCTTATCACAGTAGCTCACAAGTGTTTCTAGGCAGGGACGGTATCAGGGGTTTGCTGTTGGACATGTGATGTAAAGTGCAGTAGAGAGATCATGTGGTGTTAGTGGTGAATAGAGGGTGTTTGCTTGTTCTTTGCTGAGGTGTTGTACATCAATACTGTTAAGAAGGAGCTGATTTCTTCTTAATGTGGGTCTGGTTCTATTTTCTATGAAAAGACTGACTTCCTGAGGTTTTCTTAACTGCAAAGTATTTTCAAGATACTATTTCATACTGCTCAAATACAGAGGTGGCAAGTAATTACACTTACTCAAGGACTATACTTATGTACAATTTCAAAGTACATGTATATTTTAGAAGCAATTCCATTTTATGTTGTACTGTAGAATTGTTTCTTTGCCACATTTTTCTCCTGTGAAAGTTTGTCAAACTTTCACAGATCTAGACTACATTTATTCTGTCAACAGCATCAAATTGAAGTAGTACTCTACTTTTAGTCAACTATTTTTTAGTCAAGAACTTGCACTTTTACACAAGTATTTAAAATGTGTACTTCTTCCACCTCTGCTCAAATCAAGTAAGGATATTTTTGCTAGAGTATCTGTCTATAATTCTTCAGTGGCTTGTATTTAGGTATGTAAGTACTGGTGAGGTTTTTGGTGCATCCTTTATATCTAGGAAGCATGCCCACTCTGTTTTATTATAATGGTTACATTTGGGAGCTATATTTAAGTGCCATCTGGTGATGGGTTATATGGATTGTTTCTATTCATAATGAGAGATAGGGGAGCATGAGCCGTGATAGTAATGGGTGAATTTGTGACGCTAAGATATTCAATATCACAGCATTGCTGGTTGAGAAGAAGTGTGTTTATCAACTGGTTGTCCAAACTGAATGCTCTAGATATCATGTGATAATTATTTCAAAGTCCTTAACTGTTTTACTGTTGCATTGTGTCCAGTGGGGATGATGACAGTTTCATTTTGGTGTTTTACTAATTTTGTAAAGTAATGCCTGTAGGTAGAGAATGCACATAAAAAGTGAATGAGGTTGTAGTGTCTGTAACATCTGCTCTAGTGCTGCTTTAAACTAAATATTGTTTCATCACTACATGTCACAATTCATAGAGCATCATTGCAAGGATAGCAAATTACTGAGTGTGCCATTTTACGAGGTATGCTATTCTGCTACTGCTTTCTTTAATTTTGTGATGTATTGTACCTCATTATTGGCCTGCCCACATGCTATGCAATGGAACACGTGAAGCAACACAATAATTCTGAACCCATTATATAACCTACCTAATAAATTTGAAAAATCATGCCTCCATAGTTAGATATGTCTGATCATCATCCTTAGCTATTTCTGTTCCCCAGCAAGATGAAGACATGTAGTAATGTATCATGTTCAAACCAGATGAGGTTTGACCACTACCTGCTTCGGTACCTGTCAATGAGGGCGGCAGGGGTTAATGGGAAACTAAACTGCAGAGCCGGGGAACTTCTTGTTCAGTTTTCTGAACGAGATAATAGGGCTGACTGTCACAGGTAATTACTGTCATCAAATCTGTGAATCAGGTTTTTCACACTGTAATGATGTATTATTATGGAATCCCCCACATATGGCTCACACACACACACACACACACACACACACACACACGCACACAAAATCAAAAATTGTCATTCCTGGAGTTTTCGCTCTTGCTTTTTTTTCAGGCAATGTCATGACTAATAACTACTCACAATAACCAATCACACCTGCCATCAAAGGTAGTTTAAATACCTGCTATCAATTATTCATGCATGGGTCTCATCGCTGTGGGCTCTGTAAACATTTACATTTACATAGATTCTTAAACAACAAGGGTAAATGTGGCATCAGCACGATGCATGTAAGTGAAAGAGTGACAGGTGTTATCTTCTATAAAGGTTTTACAACAGGACATAGTGTTGTCACGTTCCCAAGGCTTTATGCAAGACAATAATTACACTGTATAATGCAGAAGTCAATCAAAAGTAGATTTTATCGACCATATGTGGCTGAGGCTTATACGGGACTCTCTTTTGTCAAGGTTGTGCTGTGGGGGAAGTTTTTCTCCATTTACTCCATGGTGGCTCTAATGTGTCCAAATCCACCAATAGTCACAGTGCTGATTCAGGAGTAAGCTTTTGCGCTAAGGAATTTAAAGCAGATTTTAGTTTGTCATATGATCAGAGCATCTCGTAAATGATGCCTAGTTAGAGTTTAATGTAGGTTTAGTGTTTTATCATAATGTTTGACAACATTTAGTATTCATGTAGGAATACACTGGTCACAGTGAAAGGATGGGTGAGAAAACTGATTTTCAAGTCATTTAAATGATTGTTTCTTATTTGTAGATAAATGAGACAATTCCCATTTGGAATGAATTTGAGTCTGTGTGTTGTTTCTATAATATACTGGAGACATCAAAGTCAGAAGACTTTAAGTAGCATACAACTGTGGATCTGTACCAATATACTTAGAATTATATTTCAGAGGCATATTAACCTGAGGAGAAAGCTGGCATTACTCTGTATTTGTCTCTTTGCTTGCTAGAATGATAATAGAAGATCATAGCCAATGTTTGTTAGACTTTTAATACTTCTGATATTTAATTTCCCTAACCTTTCTGTGGCAGCTCTATTTAAAAAAAGGCCAAGTTATTTCCCAAAACAGATGGGCAAACATAAACAGGGATAAATAGTGTATTTGTTGGGAACAATTTTCAGGCACAGATTAAAATGCACATTTGGTTCGCTAGTGAGTATTTTTGGCAGCGTGATCAGGCAAAAATAATTAAAATCACCTGTGTGGGTTAGGCACTTGGTAGTTTTCTAAAACCACTGGGAACTGTAGTTTTTTTTTAAGTTACTCAAGCAGGGACAAACTGCTTTCATGGGGATTATTTTAGCAGCAGATGTGTACTACTGAGTATTTACTGTTTGAATCCAGGACAGTGTACATTTTGGACTGAGACAAAATAAACTGTGGTCATGAGGAAACAAGTCACCCAGTGCTACAGTGTGGTTCACTGAGATGGTTTTATTAGTTTTTGGACAACAGAATGCTTAGAACACAGAAAATTAAGATCAAGCTCTGTATACGCACACAATACTTGTCCAACCTTATCATTAAAACCAGAGCTATTCTTGGCACGACATGTATTGTAATATAATTTTGCTTAACTTGTCTGCAAAGTAATTGAACAATGCTCACAAAAATACCCATAATGAATGTTAACAGTCTTATCTTCAGTCCGTTTAATGTCATATTGATCATGAGGTCTGCATTGGAATTTTTATGTGGTTAGCCTTCAGCACTATGACCTATAGAGCAGTAAATCCACTGATTACTGCCATTCAGCAATGCCCTTAACGTACCCTACCTCTATGTTATGACAGCTCTGTCGGTAAAGCATTGCACCATTTCCTTTACTGTCATCTGGAGGGGTGTTGTTGTAAATGGTTTAGTTGCCTTTACTATTGACCTCTCTTTCTGTGCGTATGATCACACATTCGCACAATCGTAGCCATGTGGGTATGCTGCACAGCTGCACATACAGTACACACACGGCATTATTGACCATTTTTAAATCATCTCATTTGTCACTCTCCTCGCCCTCTCTGCCGAGGTGCCCAGAAGTGCTTTGCTTTTCTTTTTCAGGGCTCTCATAGTATCCCCCTAACCTTTCTTTTTTGTCAGCAGAGATTTTGTCTCACAATGCACTCTGTTTCAACTCAGAAAAACAAGCCTCTGCTCATTTGTCAGTGCTCCCTTATCTGCAGCCACATTGTGTTCTCCAGGACCTCTCTACAACTCAGGTTACTTGGGTGTGTGGGGTAGGTGTTTGTAGTGGTGTGTGTGTGAAAGTGAATGGGGAGGGGGTAGTGCGCCAAAACTCCAATACCAATGTCTCCCACCCTACATCCCCTACCAGAAAGCTCCCACTGCAGACAATAAATCTCTCACAAGCACTGTGAATTTTTCACTGTGAATTTCTTCCTGAAGGCGGCTGAAAGTTCTACAATATGAAGATGGAAAACAATTCGGCCCTTTGTTGCAGCCCAGGAAGTGGGAAACATTATTGTGGCAAAGCCACAAGGGCAGAGTGACATGAATCTATCCTGTACTCTTAAAAAAAGCCTCTTTCCTCTTGTTCCCAGTTACCAAGAAAGTGTTATTCACTTCCATCACTGTGGACTTCAGCAGACCTCTGTGCGTATGACTGGTGACTTCTCATCAGCTTTACTGTTTGTTACCTATAAAAGATGTGAAGAAAGAACAATAGCATGCCAGTGTTTACAATGGTATTAATGTGTAAGAAGATGTAATGAAATGCATATAAGGCATGTTTACTACCTCTGATTTCAGTTTGTCTGGCATTACAATGTTTGATGAAAATGAATAAGTAAAGCTTTCTGCTTATTTAGCAATTTGGCACCAGCTGGAAAGCACTGCTCAGTGGTCAGTGCTTGAAGAAAGTAGAAGAAAATGTGACCAGGAACAGGAAAACATAAATTTGGTCAGTCAGCCACCACACTGCTCTAGACTGCATTATCTCAACAACAACTGGACAAGTTGCCATGAAATTTCTGTCCACATTCACAATGCTTAATGACTTTGCTGATCCCATCATCACATTCCCACCAGCTTCAGTGCACTACTTGCATTTAGTCCTAATTAGCAAATGTTGGCATGCTAACAGGATAAATTAGGATGGTGACCATGTGTAACAGGGTTTGTGCGCTATGTGATTCAATTAGTCATTTATCTAGTAGTGTCTCTAACTTTGTCAGTTCATGAGAGATTTAAAAAAAAAACAACCCTCCACACACATCATGAATTCATGTCAAATGTCATATAATGTCAAATAATGCAGTCAGCAAGCAACCCAGGTTAGCCAAATCAGCATCATGGACATCCACAATCCCTCCATCCACCACAGTTCAACACAAGTGCGACAGTTACTACTGAGTGAGTGACCTTTCCTTAGATCCTCATTTGAGCTTAAGTTCAGTCCAGCTTTAGTGTCACACAGAATGTTCCTGGTTCTTCATATGAACCAGCAAGAAAGCCCCACTAGTCCAAATGGTAATTAGCTGCTTGTAGGCATTATAGATTGGGGGTGGGCGTCAGAGAGTCTTGCTGATATGAAGCTGAAATCCATTCCAGCAAGACTGACACCTTCAACACATGGCAGAAGAAAAAAAAGCGGGACAGCGTGAAAACCTCAAAGGGAAGAAGAGATTTTATTGTGAAATGTAATTTGCACTACCATGCACATACAGCATGTTGTTCATAGGCTATGCTCACAGGTACATTCATGATCAGATGATGAGCGAGTGAGAAAATAGGAAGACTAAGAGAGAGAGAGAGAGAGAGGGGGGTTGGAGAGAGACAGCTCTCACTATTTCATCCTGGAACGGTCACCCAGCCAATGCATCCAGTCATCCAGAAGCCAGAGCGCTATCTATATAGTCCAGCTATCATTTACATTCGCACATTGTGTGGTTATAGTATATTATTGCTGATAAAAAATACACACTACATACATGTGTATGCGCAGATTTGTAGACAGACTTGTAGCAATGCAGCAAAATGTCATCTAAGTAGGAATCAGACGCAGGCCACTAATCAAAGCTGCTATGCACTGCAATATTTATGAGGCATCATTATAGCGCACCTCTTTGCAAACCAGTATAGGTTACATTGTATATTATAATACCATGTAGGCTTATATATAACCAGATTGCTTTATGGTACAAAGGGAGACAAGCACTCAAATCCTTTACTTCCACAAAACTACTTTGGTACAAGTTAAGGTTCTTTGTTTCAAATCCTACCCTAAATGTACTATCAACAAAACATACATAAAGTATCAACAGTGACACATACACACTGGCATTTTTAGACTGATGTATCAATGTGTGAGTAGTATTTTAATGTTGTATCCAGTTGGGACAAAGCTAGTTTTAAGTACTTGTATACTATTATATAGTGTATACTATTGTGTTGTATATTGCACAGTGATACCCAAATAGGGGTCAGTTCATCCCCTGGGGGAAGTGAGATCCCCAAGTAAAATTATCTCAGAAAATTAAAGTGGAAATCACTTGTGGTGGAACTGCACAACACTGCACAGTGTACTGTAGTGGTATACAGTTCTTAATGTACAATCTTAATCTGAAAAGTAGCAAGTTAATGCAGCTGTTAAATAACTGTAGTGAGGTAAAAGTACGGTATTTTACTGAAGAATGTAGTGGAGTGGACTATATACAATACAGTGGACACACTCATTTAAAGTACAAGTAATGCAAAAGTGGGTTCACTTTACTCAAATGCATTTAATATCCACTGCTGTCTTTATGGAATAAAATAGAAAGGTGTTCTACCAGATCAAGATGTATCTAGAGCAACCATAGGTCTTTCCAGGCTATTATCTAAAAAGAGTGAAATTAATAGTATGAACCTATAATAATAAAATGATAATAGACAATAAGTGTTGTTTGTACAATGCTGCTACAATGTTGCAGAATGGAGCTGAATTAAAAAGTTGTAAGATATCGATTTAAAAAGAACTGGAAATCCGAGGGAATTGTGTGTAATTTGTCTAATCAATTATGTAATGTTTTGGGGAATTATAAGTTAAAATGTAATTTGAGAACACTGAGGTTTAGATGTTGGGGAAATTGAATTAGTGCTGCTCAGATTAATTCCTGTTCATGAATCGCAA
Source organism: Sandelia bainsii (assembly GCA_032362345.1). NCBI lineage: Eukaryota > Metazoa > Chordata > Actinopteri > Anabantiformes > Anabantidae > Sandelia > Sandelia bainsii. Next base: position 17,305,646 of record JAUMHL010000004.1, read on the forward strand.
TGGGGGAAAAAAAAAAAAATTAAGAAATTACACTAAAGCTATCTACAGTCTTCTGTAACAATGTGTTTTATCTACTATCGTGCAATGTGAAAGGGCAGCAGCTTGAAATTGTAACCACAACAGACAACCACAAAGTCTTTTTCCTGAGCCAGAAATTGTCATCAGAGGATTGCATAAAACAAGCAACAGTGTTCTGCTAAAAACACACTTGGTGCTGCAGCAGCGACAGCGTGGAAGTAGCATCATTAACCTTCTGCAGAGTGACAGGGATGATGAAAATGCCACAGTAAAGATGTTCAGCAGACACTCGCATCACAGCTGCTGACTCTGCTTCCACTTAATGCTCAAGGAAAGGACCAGTGTGAGCCACAGTAAAAGAATTGATGGGTAATGCTTGGTCATTAAACAACTAGAACACACAGGGACAAACAAACTCGCTTTCATTCAAAATGCTTATTCCCCTCAGGACATAAAATGTCCTAACTATGGAGGATTTCCCTCAAATTACTGTGCAAATTAATATATCACAAAAATGTTTCTACTTTATACAGCAACAGCAGTAGCCTGTACGTATGAACACCCCTCCATAAAAACACTTACAAATACACATATACATGTACAAATGGCCTCAGCTGTTTAAGTGGACAGTCATTCTCACTTGCCCTTAGTTCAATAATTAATTTAGCCCAGCAGGGAGTTTGGCAGCTTATTCCGGGCTGATATTTACTGCAGGTGCCTGCAGGGACGCTTCACTCTTTAACAGAACATGTGTACATGTATGTGTGCATGCCAATCTATTCCTAAAAGTGAGAAAGCGAGAAGGAGCACGTGGGAGCTAACGAGTGGAGAGGGGAACGGTGGACAGGACGGCGTGGGGTGGATGTGGAGCACCATGCTGCTACCAAGAGTGATTAAAACAGCGCCTCGGGTCAGGTAGTGGAATGGGATGATGGAAAGAACTGAGACAGCCAATCACCGTCCGCTAACAGTGTGCTGACTTTGCCCGTCCCAGCCGTTAAGGAGACTCTCCTACACTTTCCCCCCCGGGGTATATGGCAGCATGTGGCCTACATTTTTAGTCCCATCTTTCAACACACACCTCATCAGGCTTGAGTGCAGCATTTGAAGAGCGACCCTCTCACCGCTAATCAGAGGTGTCTGTGAGGCAGTAATTATATATGTATGAATGTATGCACTCTTGCATCAAAGCTCCGTGCCAATTTCTTTTGCGAAAAGAAAGATGAGGAGACACTGACACTGCAACTCATCAAGGAGTTGAGGTTTTTCAGGTTCAGGATTCAGTGCAGTTTACAATTAAAGAGATGATGAAAGGGTCTTCACCTACAGAGTTATGCAAGTGTGTATGCATCTTGTGTGCCTGATTATACAGAATGTGATGCCAGCACCATGCTGTGTGCTGTATTGTTTATTTTTTGTGAATGTGGAAATACAAATAGAATTCGTACTGTTAACATGGGAGATGGCAGCACTTCACATTGAGGCAATGGAGAAAGACAGGGAAAGAATGTCTTAGAGCATTTGTGCTGAACACCTTTCCACTGTGTCACTCTTTCAGTGTGATGTGCACCTTGAGAAAGTCACATTTCCTTACTCACATCAACAGAGGCTTTCTCCTGGCGTGCACCGCATGACCCCGAGAGCACAATGGGAGTTTTGTCTGAAATGTTGTTTTAGATTAAGCTAAATGTGATTAATAATCCATTAGTAGAAGACGTGCCAGCGTTGCAAAGTGGAAGCAAACTGCAATGGTACAATAACGTTAGGCAGAACATATTGGGGGGTAGAATACACAGCATGCATGATATGTTTGTTCCAACAGATTTGATCTTAGTTGGTCCCTCAGTGGGGAGATATTCATAAAACATCAGAAAGTGCAAGTTTCCTTTGCAAGAAAAATTGTCTCTACTGAAACTGCCTGCAGAACTATGTTTACCTGGCTGATTGATTGATAACCTTTAATCAATAAATAGAATTGACACAGATATTATATTCCCAAATAAACAAAAACACAATGACACCTACAATTACATAAAAAGACAAAAATGAGATAGCTGTAGACTTTAAGTTGGACTGTGTAAATAAACTGATACATCAGTGTTGTATTGAGGGGGGCACTCAATCTTTTCATACAGGAGCCTTATGCTGACATGTACTGTTACTGAAGCACTGTGCACAGGGGGCTGGGGCCAAGCAGATTTACAGCCAATCATTGAGCAAACACCAACATGTAGCCAATTTATTGCTGTTACATAATTAATGTCTAGAAAATGTAGCCATTGACATTAGCATGACATTACCTGATGAGCCTAATGCCGGAGCAAACCAAGGTTAGCAAAGGAAAACAATGCAAACTGCACTCCTCTTCTGAATAATTAAGCTTTTCTAAATATAAATTCTGAAGGAATAAATGCACATAATAGAAGTGAAAGCAAATGCTTGACTTTTTATTTTTTGTCTAGCAACCAAACTGAAACAGATTTAGAGTGAGAATTAGAACCAGCACCCCTGGACAGGTCATTAGCTGGGCCAACCACTGTTTCAGCACCACGGAGAGCTACACTGCCCTGAGTTGCCTTCAGGACAACAGGATTGTGCGTGTACACACCAGTCACAACTCCACAGTTATCCTTCTGCTTCCAGGCTCATTACTAAAACCAGTCAGCATAAAATTCAGTCCTTCATCATAGACTGCAACGAAAACATGTTTGGCTGTTCACACTCCAGCACCAGTCACATCAGATAAATAGTTTCCTTTTGCCAAATCTCATCACAGATAAAAAACATGTTTTTTTTTGCTGCTGCTTTTCAATCTTGATACCTTCCTCAGAATGTAGAGAATATGGTATTAGAAGGATTAGACAGTTAAAACAAGCGAATAGGTGCAGTGATAAAGATGCATTGTACAAACTGGCCTGAAGACATAGCTAAATAGTCTTTTTCAGCACTTCGGAGCCTTAATGGACCATTTACCTGTGCCCTATTATAGCCTTTTACAAAAGACCACCATTAAGGACAGACAATACATCTGTGAGTGTAATAGATTTCAGATCAGCACCACTATTTCACACTGTTCCATCTGCTTGTCAAAAAAATGTGTGCAAGGATGTATATGTGAGTACAAAATACACACACCTGTCAACATCTGAGCTACATGCATGTCTACATGTATTTCTGTTTGTTTGTTGTTATAAGCATGAGTATCGGTTTTCACTGAGAGGAAAGAAGGATATAGATGAAGTTGCTGTCTATTTTTAACCAGGCTGCCCTCTGATGCGTGGAGTGCTTGGGCTGCAGTATTTCGGTGGGCAGAGTACAATGCGGGTCTGAATTCTGTCCACAAAGCAGCACAAGTCGGCGAGACCTGGCTGCAGTATTGATTGAACTTCCAAACGTGAGAGACATGCTAAGAGCCACCAGGTAAGCAGGAGAGGAGAGAGGAAAGAGACAGAAACACAGCTACGTCTCATCCTGTGCCCCAGCTGTGCATACATGTTGCTCAACAGAGAGTGAAATGTGTAAATTCAGAAAGCAGGAGGTGGATTGGGAAAATGCACAGAGGCTCTTTGTGCGCAGGTGTGAAAAAACAAATAGGTGTGGTTTAGGGGAAATGTGATATAAAGTGGATCAAATGAAGCATCACAGTGGTCCAGAAAACTGAAATCTCCATTCAACAGGAAGTACAGCACACAACACGCATGTAAACACTGAGAAGGTCAAACTTACAATGGAAAAAGAGAGGATGCAAGACACTTCCACACTCAACTCATTTACGGCGTCAAAGTCAACAAAAAGGCAAAACCAACTTTGCTGGGCTTTCTTGGATCGAGTAGAAAGGAGAAGAAAGAGGCAATAAAATGCAGAGTGAAGACCAGCGTTTCAGCTGTGGAAAAATATGAAAGTGTGCTTTCCTGAGAAATCAATTTAGTACCATTGATTTTTGTCTTTTTATTTTTTACTGTCTTTCAGTCAAAGATCTCCACCCCCCACAGAGAACAAGAATGCTCCCTTTACCCCTGGGGCATGTTTTATTCTCAAGACAGAAACTGTGCACACACTGTCTTCTAATTATTAACCCATTTTGATCTCAAAGTGCCTGTGATCATGATGTGCTGCCCTCCTTTCTCCACTCAACACATGTGTTACTGTACGCACCTAAGCATTAGGGTGCAATGTGAGCATCAAAGATAAGCCTTTGAGTCTTTTAAAAAAAAAATCTCTTTTCGAGAAGGCTTCGCTCGAGTCCTCGGTCAGTGACACAGTCAAGTGCATCAGAGAGTCAGAGCAAGGTAACCTAGAGCTGAGCTGTCTTTACCTCCAGATGAATTTATACTGTGTGCTAGCGGATTTTTTACCCTTGTACCTTCAAGTGCACACACTGAAAAGTGAAGATAGTGTGTTTAATCATTCAATCTCAAAGAAGGATCCAGGATAATATCCACTGTTACTCCCATTGTTAGTAATCCTGATTTTTAATCAGGTGTGTTAGAGCTCAGTTTCAAACATTGGGCTTCAAAGAGTATTTCTTTCATCAGTGACCCCCTTTGAGAATGGAGTCCTTATGACATATAGTTAGACTGTTAAAAATAAGAGATATTCAGAGAAGGCCTTCTTGTTTTGTTTTTTTCAGACATAAGATTATGTCAAGAACAACTTTGTTAACTGATTTTAACAAGGAGAAAATATGTATCACTTCAATGGATCTTCTGAAAGTTTCCCACAATGTCTGGCTGGTATAGGTCAGGGTAAAAATAAAGCATATTCCACTGGCTGACTTGTATGACACATTCACTGGCATTATTTCAGTTATAAATCTATTTTTGTGCTTTTACCTTCACGTGTGTGCATGAAAAGGAAAAACACAACTAGGCAAAGGCATGGACTTGGAGTACACAACTCAATTAAAAAAGTCAAGAAATTTTGGAAGATTGAAAAATGTTTTCTTTAAGATGACCATACCTCAACTGTAGTTGCCTGGGGAAAGTCGAAATTGAAACAGTGAGCCTCTTTTGCATTTTAACACTTTCTCTTTGACTTGCTTTATTAAACTCTAATGTTTGTTGTTGCCTGGAGCACAAAGTGTTGCACTATCTTTATATATTTTTTCTCTCTCTATTTCAATATTAATGGTGCCATCTTTTCGTCTTTCTTTGGTTTCCTCTTCTTTTCCCTTTGGTCCACACATTCTTGAGTTTGACATTATACAGCCTTATAAGTTCCTCCACTTGGGTTCACGTCTCATCTCTCTTCTTTTTCCCACTAATGATTCTTCTCAATAACATGCACTTAACATGAGGAAAGAGAACATATGGAAATTAAAGGTGCCCAAAGTGGGTAATTAATTTTCCTTGAGATCCACTGACTTATTTACATCATTAAAATATGTCACAGATGAAACATCCACACTGTATATTCAGGCTTAATCGGTCTCATCTGAAAGATTGACGAGGCATCGGCCAATGGGGAGCAGTGTGCCTCTTTGATTGATCTGTTAAGTTCTTGTTAGATTCTTTGCATGGTTTGACCCACTTTGATATATGCACTTTCTCTAATCTGTAGGATATTTATATAAGGGGGTGCTGTCAGACAGAAAGGCTGCCCTGCTGACTTGATTTCCAGGCCCTCTGATTTCATTCTCAAGGATCGATTAAACTTTCCTTTTGACTCCCTTCACTACTTTGGTGCCTCTAAGCACCCAAGGGATAGCTCAGAGCGAAGGTTTGGCTTTTCATCCCTTTTTTTTTTGTATTTTATTTATTTATTTTTTTTGCAGCAAAACCTACATCTTGGAAGCACTGAAGGTTCTCATCCTGACTGAGGTAAATATGCAGGTTTCTGTGTTTTGCCTTGAATTTATGGTTTCCTCTGGAGGGAACTGCCAAGCTCCCCCCAGCTAGCTGTCGCAGTGATGAAAGAGAAACAAATGCAGACTGAGGACTCTGGGTTACGAGTGTTGTTCAGATGAGTTTGCCCTGGGTGGCAGTGTGTGTGGAGACGTGTGTGGGAAGTAACACAGGGAAGAGCTGAGCTTGTTCATAGAAATGTAATTCAATTATGGTAGCACAACATAAGGATAACTATATATTTATACCCTCTACACTCTGCACTCATAAAAGTTGACCTTTTAGACAGTGTCATGTATCTTGGGATTGCAGTGTCAGCAGGTCCACCACAGAAATACCACAACAACTATTGGACAGATCATCTACAACGTTATTATCCATTGGGAATACGTTAGCATGTTCCTCAGTACAGCCTCACAGAGCTACTAGCATGGCTGTATTCTCTGTTTTGTTTATGTATTTTAGTTTAACTGAGACTGTATCTAGGCTTTAATGCTAATATCAAGGCTGAAATCACTCCTTACTTACTATAGAGTGTGTATTTTGTACTATATTGTATACTTACGTCCATTTCATTTAAATGTTTGAATTCTCAGTATGAAATTAATGCTTATTTATTAGTCTAAACACAACATAAAGAAAGGAGTGTTGTCCATATCTGTGTGCTGCTTAGTGTCACATTCTATAAATTGAAAAATCGCAGTTGTGCCACTACACATGTTCAATGATGACGCAGAATAATAACTGCCCCTTAGTGCGGGAAATCCTGATTTACTGCTCACTATAAAGTATTGACCATTTATTATATAGGATGTAGGAAATGAATGAATGAGGGAGTGATATGGGACAGTTGTGGCCTTGTTTTTATTTGAATATCAATAATTCGACTGTTATCAGATCCCACTGGCTCATTCAGTTAATTCACACTCTCAGTTTTGTGATTGCCTGTTGCGTGTGTATGTGCTGTGGCTGTCACTAATAAATCCTATTCTCTAAGTAGTGTGTACTGCCCACTCTTCCAGACCTTTTCTCTGTGGGGCACTGCTTTTGATTGCTACATAAACCCCAGTGGGAACTTAAATCAATCCAACACAAATTTTACCTCTTGGCAAGAGCTCAATTTCAAACTTTACAAGAACACAACAACAAAAACACACGGGTCCAACGTGTTCACTACCACCATCAGCATCTGGGAGCCTGCTTAAAGAACAGAAGCCAGTTCCATTTCAAATGCCACCCAGCTTTCTTCTAAAGTTGCAATTACAATTTGCAAAACTGGGTAAAACAAAAAGGTTCACACATCAGATGCAAATCTAATTTGTGTCGACCTCCCCGTGTAAAAATCTACTGTAACAATGTCAAACAGGCAGTGTTACTGTGTGCTCTCAGTGGTGCCACAGGGAAAAAAAACACATGCACACACAGTTGGTGGAGGTTTGCCTATTAAACCCAATTCCTTCCTTTACCGACTTCCTCGTTTGAAGGAGTAGCCAGCCAGAGGAAAGACATGCTGGGAGGAAAAGGCTCCCCGAGGTAGCTCTTGGCTTAGCTGATTATGGCACATCTCGACTGTGTGCATCAACACACAAACTGAAGTTTGGATCAAACGAAAAATGAGCCAAAACTGTTGATGTGTAATGGAGAGGAAATGATGGTGGCATCTATGTCTGCCCCTCTTCATCCGGCGATAGATCTTCTTGGTGGATAACATCTAAGTTTGTTTGCCAACACAGACAGATGGAGAAGAAAAGAGAGTACGATGGATGGATAGAGGAAAAAGAGAGAGTGAGTGAAAGCACGTAGGAGGCTGGCTCATGGGGTTGCTGCTGTCTGTCTTTGCTGGCAAACACATTTGTCCTGATGGGGAGGTAAAAGTCTGGCAAAGGTCGGCCGAACAAAGCCTGTTGGTTTACTGGGCAGCAGAGACTTGAATGCATCAACAACAAACGGTTAAGTGCGAGTTAGAAGAGAACAGTTTATTGAGTTGTGAAAATAAAATAGAAAAACAGAGAAATAAAATTATTTAAATAACGCTCACAAGAGACACAGCACGTCATCAAATCGACAACACCTGTTGGCATTCTGGTTGTGTAACTGCTGTCTGCAATAAATCCCTGAGAGACAAGTAAATAATTGTTGTGGGGTGATAATACTCTAAGAGAAGTAAAACCTCTGTGGGATGATGCACTTAAACAATAAATGTCTTGCAGTGACAAGAGATGAAAATATTGATTAATACAGGCAGAAAGGGAAATGTTTTGCTTTGCATTGTTGATATTCTTCCCAAGAATGTCAAATCTTTCGTCATAAGCGTAAACTTGGAATTGTCAGGAAACACAAAATAATTGGACCATACTCCAAATTGGACCAAAATTGGTCCAAATTGTGAAACAGTGGGTGGTTTAGAAAACATCCCTGCTTAAATAATATATATGTAGCTCCAGTAATGAGCTAGACCAACATCTTCACCTCTGACACTGGGGATTGGGATACTGGTTAAACACATCAAACAATCTAATTATTCCGGCAGCTTTATCGGGACTGAACACCACTGCAATATGTTCTCTGAGCTTCCCACTTGTCCATATCTCATGTTAAATTATCTCCAACGGAGATGAAGTGTTTCCCTGACAGATGTCAGTCTAATTGAGTGTTGCAGCTCCAGTTGGTGGTGGCTGTTGCTTGGCTCCGTTCCCTCTTTCCGCCTTGCATGACGTTGTGAAAATGTAACAACAGTGCTCGAATCAAGCAGAAGCACAAATGCGCTCGGTTGTTTTCTCGTTGTCGATTTTGTTTCTTCTAGAAGCAGCCGCCTCTGCTACATAATGCAAATAACTTCTCAGACAGATTAATGCCCCAGTATCTCCCGCTTGTGTGGATTTCGTACAGTATGTATCTGGGTACAGTGGATTCTGTTTGCTATTACCATGCTCATCACTGTGCACTGATGCAATTACTGAATAGAGCCCCACAAATAGGAATCTGTATGGCTGGTGTATATATTAGATTGTATCAGGTCCCATTGCCATTATACACAGTATGTTCCCACTAGATTTTGTGCTATTCGTAAACATTACATGGATATCAATCCTCTATCTCTACTGTCCTTGTCTCAATGTCGCACAATAATCTTTAACTGAATTATGGCTAATCTGACATAAATTTGAAGAAAATGTAATTACATAATTGATCAGTTTTTATATTATCAGCAAAAGAAAAAAACTATACAGTACACAAGATATGCATCTCAATCTACAAGCCTGTTGAATGTGGAGAAAAAAACAGTTTATTTAACTTTCAGTTCCAAACATTACAGTGCCCAGTGATATTCCACATTTTACTTATTTCCCATCAAATCCCATAAAAACACAAGAACACAACAATGATGCTACTTACATATTATTCCTCTGTGCCATGGAGCTCTATTGTTATCCAAAAACTTCACTTTACTGAGCCACACAGTGAAGTGAGGAATACTTATTTTCAGCAAAATAAATAAATAAAAGTACAACTCGTGCAGAATGACTCATCCACATCATATTTTAATTACTTTTTACAGTATACTCATTATCTTAGAATATAATAAGTTGTTGTTTACAATTTAAATTTTGTATTATTAATGTCAAACCGATAAGTAATCTGAAAAGTAAATCAGTAAAGTTTATATGTAGTGGAACATTTCCACATAAAATGTAAAAGTAGTAAAAGTAAGGTATCATAAAATGGAAGTATTCAAGTAAATTTAATATGTAGGAAAAGTGATTAACTGCGCACTGATGCCAGGAAACTTTGATAGCACCTCTCCAAATTGATATTAAATTATGGAGCATATTTCTATTAAAAATATTTTTAAAGTTGCTTGGTGTAGCTTTAAGTACAGTAGTTAAGTAAATAGTTACATTCACATGCTGTAGTTACTTTCCACTACTGTAGCTAAACCTGTTTCTTTATTACAATAAACATGGGCTTGTTTTTAATCCGTCCTTTGGCATTTACAGTATTTACCAAAGCCACCATTAAAAATAGTCTCAGACAAAATTTCTTCTGACTCATGCTAGAGTAACATTTGCTTAAAACTACAGCGGTGCGCCTTTTGTAAAAATAAAAATATAATTTTTTTTTTACATCTTCAATAAAATTCAATTAGCCTAGAGTCACAGACATACTGGGATAGTTGTAAACTACTGTGAAACAAACGAATGCATCATCCTTTATTGACATCTGAGAGCACAAACACACTGCCAAACAGACGTCAGATGGGGAAAGAAAAATGAGCTCATCTGGAATAGAAAGCAAAGTAAAAAATAAATAAAAAATCGGCTTTTATAGACCAACTTTCTAGTTCAACTGTGACTTACTATGCTTGCCATAGTTATGCACTGACTTTTGGTTTTAAATCCAATTAAAGTGGATTAGATAATATGATTTAATTGTTGGCCTGAGCGATCGTCTAATGTCTCATGTTGTTGTGCTTTTTGTAGTAGCAACGTCTCTGTGCCATCATTACTTTGGTTTGGTTGAGTACAGTGTTAACAAAATGGATGTGTGTGATGGGCAAAACCACAAAAATAACGTTAAAGTTGAATAATCTTTTAAATACCAATGTTTAGTTCACTGGAGTTCACTCTGCCACACTGCCAACCTGGCTTCCACTTCAATGCATCAAAGCCAGTTTTTCCACCACGATTTGAACCTCGTTACAAAGTGTGTGTCACTGCAGATTGAGGTTCACCGTTGGACGTCTGGCGAGCACCTCTAGAGCTTGCAGTATTATTTGTGGATTTATCTCCCCTGTCCTTGGTCATGCACTACTAGATATCATCAACAATAAAAAAAAATACCAGAATGCCTCATGCTGACTGATTCCTCTGAGCATGAGCATCTCTCCCTTCCATGTCACCAGTCTGATCAGTATCTGAAGAAACCTCTCACGAGCATCTATCAGTCATGTACAAAATAACATTCACATTTCATACGCTGCTCTGGCTACAGGTGGAAAAATAAAAGAACAAGTCTGGTTACATTTGTGTGTGAGACAGCCTGAAATGACACATCATATTAAGTCTAAATTCTAGGCGACAGGCTGGGTCTGGGATGAAAAGCAATGAATGGTGAATGTTTCTTTTCTCCTGTGGACATTTGAACATTGCATGTCTGACAGGTAGCAAAAGGCTCTCATTACTTTTGCCTTAGTAATCTTTGCCTGCTGCTCGGCCACAAATACAAATCTAGCAATTATGACAGTAAAATAAAACTGCTGCTGAGTTGGAATTACATTTGAAAATTTCCTCCTGATTGAAATATAAGGACGTGACTATGATTTGTGAGATTCAAGGACAACACTGAACTATGCTTTTGCTTGGCAGATGAGCTTGACCTTTACTGTTGGAGAAAACAATCATCTTGTCTTTTATTGAGTGACCAATTTGATGTGAGCGCTGTGTTCATCTTTTACACTCCATGAACAAAATAGTAAATTGGCTCTTTTTCCACTAAACTTGTGACTCTGATTGATTTCATCTTTCATCTGTACTGTAAGCAAAATAACAGAGATGTTAAAATGTTACCACTGATTTCTACAAAGGAAACAGTCTAGCTAGCATCAAACATGTGATCATGACCATAACATAACCAGCTCATCAAAACGTACTGCTTTACAGTATAAACTACATGTTGACTCAAATTATGAGAATTATTATTATATATATTATATATTATTATGGAATGCTCAAAGCACAGATGGGGTTAAACAGCTGGTCCAAATGGTCAGCGAACAGCTTGTGTGACAACAAGTTGAACGGTGATACCACCAATTTAATATTTCTGATCTTCACCATATGTGGCATATCTGTCACAAAAAACCCCATTGCAGTGCACCTGAAGTTTGCCAAAGACCACCTTCACATTCCACAATGCTGCTGAGAAAAAAAAAGTGGACTGATAAAACAAAAGTTGAATTTCTTGCCACAGTACAGATGCTGTAAAAAGGGGAACCATGAACCAACGTGAAAAAATCATCCACGGTGAAGTATGGTGGAGGGAGCATCAAGATTTTGGGGCTGTTTTGCCACCCCAAATACCAGATAATACCAGGGTGGCTGTCTGTAAGCTGACATAGAAGCTGGGCGATCCTGCCCTCCATCTGAATTTTGCATATTAGTCACATAATTGCAAATGACTTATTTGATCTCTGACACTTTAACTTAGTCTGTTGCCATGTTTCCCATTATCACAATGCTACTTAGTTCTGTTGGAAACTTAATGGACAGCCATATTTATAACAGGTGAAAAGCTGGTGCAAAACTCTGGTGAATTTCTATTCAAGACTGCAAATGTGATGATGTTCTTGTAGGGAATGCAACTGCAAGTGGATTACATTTCATTTTTTGTTAACATTTTGACAATGAATGTAAGTGGCAAGTCACAAGCACATTGATACTGAATATATCAAAGTGTTACCAGACAACATTGCTTTCTGCCAAAATATCCAGTCTTGCAGTACAACATCCAGTTTGTCTCACAACAGCATTGTTACATTTAGTTATAGTTGTGTTTAGACACTCGACAGTTGGTTAAGGTTAGAGAAAGATTGTGTCTTGGCATAATACAGAAAAACTGCCACAGTGGTTATCTAACCTTAACCACAGTACTTTTCTTGCCTACACCTAACCACACATGCAGGGTAAAGGTTGTGCACGTAGGGTAACATTCCACAGCATTTGCTGTTTAACTGCATAAGAATTTAATTTTTACTAGACAGTTCTGACATCAGTGCCACTTGACCACTTTCTTCAATGGATAGACCTCAAAGAAATCTCAGCTTTTGTATATGTATGTGTACATATTACAATCAAAGTGACTGCAATTTCTAGTTGAATGATGCTCTTCAGGATACTAAATGCTGTTCTCGATGTCTACAGACTGGAATGAGCCGTTGCACCACTGCAGCCACAATATCTTAAGCTACAAAACAGTTCATTGGGATATAAAAGTAATACAATCATGTAGACGGTTTCAGAGCACTCACAGTCTTATCTCCAATCCTACGAATCCATTTGCTATACAGCCGTTTCCCTCCCTCCTCCGCCCTGTTTCTGACCTTGTCATATTATGGAGTTGTGCCGTCTTGTCATTTAGAATTGGACAACATTCATATCTTTTACGGTGCTGCTGCCGGCCTATGGTGGGTAATCTCACATCTCTGAGTGCTCATCTCATCCACCTGGCTGACTTTGGTAACATCACAGTGGGACTGTGGAGAACAGTAACAGCAGCACCTACTCCCACTCTGTGGCACAGAAAACAACACATCACCCTCCCTCAACTGCAGAGGTGGAAACTTACTCCAAATATTATTGAGTAATTGTTATTTAAAGGCACTAGGGGCACTTGTGAATGTGAGATAAAAAACTAACCACCCTGAGCTGATAACCCGGCAATTAATTTGCAATCACAAAGACAGAATGTGTACTTCTAGGTGTACTTCTACTTTGTGGCAGATTTATTACATGATACAACTTGTGTATAAATTTCCTGATGCTCCACTTCAGCAGAGCCTTTTAAAACTCTAACTGTCCACACTTTTTCAGAAACCAATCGAGTCAGTTGTGCAATGACACAGCTCGCAGACTCAGGAGGCGAGGGTGAGAGAAAAAGAAACAACTTACTCACAACAAACGTTTTCTTGGTAAGAAAATCTGGTTCTGCCCTTGATTTTTACACAATTAATGATTCATAAATATAAACGACGTTGGCTTGCCTCAGGATATAACCATGGCCGATATTAACCTCAGTGTAGTAAAATGACATCTTAACTTGATTGCTGAACTTCAGAGTGAAATCCCCTCATAGATTTTTAGTCTGCAGCCTTGAGTTGCTGTGTGTAGTTCAAGGCCGGCTGACCCTGCCCCAATATACATGACAATTGTGCTTTTGATTGTTCTCAGAGTTGCCAATAGCCTGTGTAGAGCTATGTGTTGCAGTATCAAAGTCCAAAAATATTGTCACTTGTGACAGTGCATTTGCACACGTGTGGTGAACAAGGGGTCTTGTTTGGCTCTGGGTTTTTAAGTGTGTATGCCCACATATATGGGACATGTGACGTGAAAAGGAAACAATACAGATATTTTTTTCTTGCTGGAGAAAACTCCCTTTGTGCATTGTTCTTTTTCCAAAGCCTCGACACACCCCACATCTCTTGCTCTGAAACATCAATTTCTCACTGAGTCCCTTCTCTGAAGCAGAAAAAGTAATTTTCCCAATCATAGAATGAGTTTTGTTCTGACTGTCAATTTTTTTGCACATTGCACAGTTTCTCTTTTGAGTTTAGGCTTTATATTAATACATGCTCTTTTAGGCAGGACAAAGGACTTGGATGATTGCTAAAAGTGGGGCAATTAGGCTGATGTTGTGCAACGGTCCGTGCTAAGAAACGTCGCCAGCTGCGAGAACATTCCAGATTCTGACGGTGTATACTGAACGATTTGGGGTTTTAAGGCTTGTTAACTATAGCAGAGCTGCATTATGGTTGGCTATATTCTTGAGGAAACACTTTGATATGCTGTAGCTAATATGCTGAATATTCCCACAGAACAGAATTACACATTTTTCCTTGTGTAGCGCCCAAGACATTATAATAGGATGGTTACAGAAGGAGCAACAAATCGTCTAGTTTTAGAAGTTGATATTAGATCATCAGATGTAATTTTGCTCTTTCAGTTGGCTACAGGCAGCTTCAGACCAGCAGTTTCAGAGAGGGGAAAAAAAATCGATGACGATAACACACAAGACACTTTCTCAATGTGTCCCTTGATACAACTTATTATAGAACAGTGCATTAAGAAAATATAGTAGAAATAAATTGACAAATATTGTGCTGGTGCTTCAGTATTAAAAGCATTGGCTTTATTCTATGGTTGTGAATCAAATGAAGTATCTTTAACAGCACGGGAGACATTTTAATCAATAATGAAACATTTTTAAGTGGCCATATTTATCCCATAATGCTTTTCTCTTCATGAGAGAAATGTTTTCCTGATTGACAGTAACACCAGTTACCAAATGCAAAGCCTCCATGATAAAAATGGTCATTAAGCATTGTTCTGTTTGCTGAAGCCTTCTCGATGACTCAAATGCAAAGATGCAGGAAACAACAATTCTGAGACACAACATTTGTTTTTCTGCTACCACTGTACAGTAAACATTAGAGCAGAAGTCCAGTGTTATTTGATAAACAGCTGCCCTGCAGTATGAGTCCTCCAAGCTCAAAATGAAAATCTGTTGCAGTTTTATTATTTCTGGCCTTATTGTTGTTATGTCAGCAGCACTGTGAAATGTTAAACATATCCTGTAAAAAGCACACATTTCCTCCAAAAACATCCTCATGCTCTGTCTGTAAATCTTTTAATTGGTCATTATTTCTGGGCTAAAATGAGTGCAGCAGTATAAATAAATTGAGCATTACGCTGTGCCCACTAAGATTCAGATTATAATGCAGTTTCACACGTTGAATTTGTTAAATTAATGAAGTCCACCACTTAGACTGAAAAGATATTCCTCTGCTTAATGTATGGAAATCAACCAGTTATAACACTAAAAATATGTCTTTGGCTTGTAATGAGCAGTGCAGTGAGCATCTTAACACCTTAGAAAGATTTCTTTCTTTTTGCCCATGTCTGGCTGAGGAACAGATCTTTCTCAGTGCTAAAAATAATTAGTCAGACCTCACATGTAACAATGTCGCACTTTTCTGAGGAGAGAAACCTGAGCCTTGTACAAGTGAAAGTCTCAGTGGTTCTGTATGGTAAGCTTTAAATGGATTAGTGTTTATGCTGCTGTTGCTGGAAATTCCTGAGAGCAAACCACATCTGTGATTTCCTTGCCTGAACAAGGAACCGTACCCTGTACATTTAAGGCAACTGACGTACAAGCTTCTTTAACTGGGTGCAGAGTGATTCACTATTGTGTTACAGCAGTGGAGAGCAACAAAAAGTAATTTCTTGGCAGCACAGACCTTTTAATTTAAACCAAAGTTGGCAAAATAAAATGTAATAGTCACTATAAACAGTTTACTTATTGTTGGTGTTTTCCCTTTGGTTATGTCTATTATGTCTGAAAAGCTGCAGTTGACACTGCTAGCAGGCACATCCTTCATCCTCAGTTGGGAAAATTCCACAAACCTCCAAGCACTCACAGTGTCCCAAGTGTCACTGTATGATAAAAAAAAAGATTGAAGAGCAGTCGGTCAGAAAACCTCAAAGCTGCTCAGACACAACCTTAGGCCACTTCCCAATTACAGCACAATGTAATTCAGCTCTCTTTGCAGACAGCATGGAGCCCTTAGTGATAAAATATGCATCACCTTCCCACGGCCCAGTCTCCTGGCCAGCCAGCAGAAGGGTCGAGTAACCTCCATACATCTGTGTGTGACAGTCGGCAAAGTCTGACTGTATGCCAGAACCACAACTCTCCAGGGGAATCGCTTAGTCAAGAACTTGGGCCCAGTCACAGGCTGCTCACTGCTGATAAAGGGGTCATCCTGTGCCCCGGTCCTTTCCTGCACCCTCTCCACATCCCGTTTCAAAAACCCATCAGCCGTACGATGATTAAGTCAGAGGGGGGAAAAAAAAGATTAAAGGAGAAGAATATCATGAAAGAAAGAGAGAAGCAGGAGTGTGCGGTGTCTATGTAATCACACAAAAAAGTCACAGTTTTACTGACTGGGATATAATGGCTGCCTTTGAAGGAACAGCAACAGGCTGTGGCTTTGATGTAGGACTTCCATATAGTTTCACTTTTAAAATTTTCCGTCATCTTCCTCCAAGTCATGCTTACACGTATCACAAGTCATTTCAGCCGTGGACAGGGTACATTCATTATGCTATTTGTTCTGGCGAATAGAAATAATAAGCCTATCGTGTTAAAGCGTGTGATGCTAGGCACCATATCAATTTGCGCCATGTTGAAACTAATTAAGCTTTCAACGTTGTCATGCCAAAGATAGCCTCCTCCATTTGGTCATTCATTAAAAATATGTTACAATGAAAATGATCCATTATGAGCTTAATTATGGCATTAATACTGACAAATCCACATGCTGCAGCAGGATAAAAGAAAGGAGACTCCTAAAAAATTGTGAGAAAAATCAAGATAAGATGCCAAAACTACAACCGTAGACC
Organism: Sandelia bainsii; assembly: GCA_032362345.1. Classification (NCBI taxonomy): domain Eukaryota; kingdom Metazoa; phylum Chordata; class Actinopteri; order Anabantiformes; family Anabantidae; genus Sandelia; species Sandelia bainsii. The sequence goes on from JAUMHL010000004.1 coordinate 17,322,684, forward strand.
TACAACCTGTAGATTATCAGCTAGTCAGGTGTCAAGCTCCTGTTGAAGCAGGCATGCTAACAGATACTAACAATGTATCCACAGCATGATGACAAACAGATTATCACTGGGAGGCAGTGAAACAGCAACAGTTTGTTGCATCATTTGTTCGGCAGCCAGTGACAACAGTAAATTGATAATCTGCCATTATTTGTGTGGTAGGCCCGAAATAAGAGCTGTACACGGAGGAGGAGCCACCGCTTCTGTTTAATGACCTAATTTCCCAAAGGTGAAGCGATGGATGGATGGGAAGAGAGGCAGGCACACAACCAATTAACAAGGAGCCATTTAACCTTCCCGCTGAGGGAGACAAGATAGGTTCAACATGTGGAGGAGACTCAAGAAGCTGGGGAGCGTCCACAACTATATGCACTTCTATTTGCAGCTTTCTCAGCTCCCCTTACTAATAATCACACATAGAAATAATGAGCCTTTGTGAGCTAATGCTACAGTATGGCGTGCTTTAACACTAGTGACAGAGGAGCTGTTTCTATCTGCAAGTTTGTTTGGCTTGTTTGCATTATTACAGGCCCCCGACAGCAGAAAGGAGAAAAATGCATAATTAAGAATCAGTGGAGAAATCAGTTTGAGGGTAGTTAAGCTCTCATTTAAAGAAAGATTGGAATTCTCTAAAGAGCGTCTGTGTGTGTGTGTGTGTGTGTGTGTGTATGTGTGTGTGTGCAGTGAGTGCCCAGCAACTGAGCAGCGTTTAATGGGAGCGAAATGAGTTTTGACTGTTGGAGCAGTTCTGTCTCAAGAGAGGAGACACTAACAAGATGGACACAAAAAGGCCATTGGTTATTCAAACTATCCGATACCAGAATTTAGCATCCTTATTTTCTACTGAGATACTTGTGGCGTTCAGTGTGGTCATTATGTTTGAATACAATCACATTAACTGTCTGACCTTTATGACTCTGCACTATGAAAATAATTTGCAGTGTATCTCCATTAAAAGTGAGTCTTTGTAACTTCTTAAACAAAAATAACTATACAATGATCCTTTTATAGATGAAAAGTTGAGTTCATAAGCAATAAAACTCATATATATTGAAGTTATTATAGTCATATTGGCTGTAACTGATGTCAGTGTGAAAACAATGTGTAAAAAAAGGTCACTTATAGTGATGAACGCACAGAGAATTCTCACCATAGCATTGTATTTTACTGCAGCAAGGATGTGGAAACAAGTTTGCCAACTTCCACATGAAAGAGGCCACTATTACAATATTGTGTTTGCAGCTTGTTTCCACTACAAGTGGCCAAAAAAGTCAGTTATTGTAAGCGCAAAATATTGCATTCATGTGTAGTGTGACTTAAAGCATTGCGATGTGCTACATGAACTTAAATGTGATTATAGCACAGCCTCTCTGAATACTCACAATGCAATTAAATATATCTTAAAGTAGCTGTGACTGATTATCACTGTGTAACAGTTAGAACAGTATTATGTGTTATTAGCGTGACTAAAACTTTTCATTCCAATTAATTATTCACTAATTAAAATAATTGAATACCATGGATTACTGACAAGAGGATTAGCTGCCGTGTTTATTGCTTGCTTCCTGAATTGGTTACTCAGGTGGCTGATATCAGAGAGTCTGCAAAAAACATCCACTACTTGTTATTACCTCTTGACAATTTCCTCTTCCTGCAGCTGGTATTTACAGATTAAACAGCAAGCAGTGAACGCAGCATCTGAGGGTTTGAGTTCAGCTTGTGCTTGTTAAAATAACATATCCAATACTGTAATGTGCTCCAGCTTCAGGCAATGGATAACTGAAAATCGGTTAAAACTAGGTCTTATTGTTGTGTGATTGTTATTTTGTTGGAAGGACGTGTTTTAATCCCTTTTTCCAACTGCTGAAGAGGCAAAGTAAAATATCAAGCTCTACAGTCTGCTATTGAATTTTTTTACAGAATCAATCAGCATGATGGGAAAAAGTAGAATAAACAAACACTAAGTTGAAAATAACCGGAATTATCCTACAGGAGTGAAATGCAAACTGTCTGCAGCGGCACTGTAAAGAAGGCTGACTTTTAAAAAAATGTTACAGCTTTTGTTACTCTTGCTCCTTTTCGATTAAACACATGTGCAGCGTGTAGCTCACTCTTGGCACCTCACAGGTTTCTTTAAATATTAAACTAACCTCACAGTGCAAGCAGGAGGAGTAGAAAATGTTTAAAATTGCACTGTGCAGCCTTCAGCAACATGACAAACAGAGTTTCTCATGTATGTCAAACGCACCGATAATGAAGCTGGATGACGTCATCTTTACACTTTGCCGTTATTTACTCTTTGTTGTGCATGAATGGAACACATGTAATTGTGAGGCTGATGCTTTGTTTCATTGGGAACCCGGTCAACTGGTGAGCTGGAAAAAGCAGCAAAAGAAAGTTTTGTTTACCAGCTGTTTCTCTTGACGGTCATGGCCTCTGCAGGGTACACATCCTAAGCATGGCAACATGTGACCATGTTGATCTCACTTGTAATGGTGAAACCAAATTATGGAAGGTGCAAAGTAGGAAGGTTTAGTTAGAAGCCGTGGAATGCCAAACATCTTCACATGGCAACACAAGCATGATGCCTGACAAAGCCCCCCCACATGTTTGGGATGCTGGCAGCCTTGTTTTGTCACTATTACCATACAGCTTTTATCTGTGTGTGGAAAGGAATAGTTATTCAAGGAGGAGAACAAGAAGATGAGGCAGGGAAACGCATTACAGCAGATGGTGTGATGAGGCAAGACTTATTCAGTTTGGAGTGCACTGGGATAAAAACACAAAGAACTCATGTCACTATTTTGAGCTCGTTTCTGATCTCATGCTTTAAGTCTCTCCCCCCTCAAATTGTCTTTATCACACAGGCAATTTTCTGCTTTCATGCTGTGTCTCATTTTCTCAGCGACTCTTGTTCTCTGTCTCGAAGGGCACATTTAAAACTATGCATAATGAAGTCCCTCCATTGCAGATTGATCCTCACTGAGATCGTCCTATTTTTGACCTGATTGCTTTCAGCATGCTTGAGCAGGATTTAGTGTCTGTAGGTGGAAAGGGGTTATATTGAGTGTGCCAGCTCAGTTTTGCTCCTCACACCGGCCTTTTTAGTGGCATCACTGATAGAGGAAAAAAAAAATTATAATTGCAAAAAAAGATTTTAACATTCATAGATGTCCTGTATGAGGTCGTCATTGCCCTTTTTAGCACCAGTGGGAACTACAGCATGACTGCGAGATGAATTTAAGTCTTTTACTATAAATAGATGACAAGGTCAGTTTGAAGAGAAATCTATTTTGTCTTAGTCTCCTGAATCTTGACACCACAGGTTCTTTCAAATAGAACAATTCTATATCATGGTAAAACAGCTAAAGATCCTCTGAAATAAGACTGTTTCCCTTGGAATAGAGATCTCAGGAGCTTTTTTTTATTGACATTTGAAGTTTATACAAGTCAGACGCCAAAGTATCACAGACAAGACAAAGAATACTTCCAGACTGGACCTGAACACTACAAGTGACAGAAATATCGTACACAAACTTAAGTAAAAGTGCAAGTACTTTTACTTAAGCCTAAAAAGTGTCATGAGTTGTGTTAATAAGACCCAGTAATGCAGGTCAAAATTGGCAGTACAACAGAATGACAATCGGGAGACGGAGGAGGTAGGTTACTATGGTGAGTACTGGACAGGAAGTCCGAGTGGAAGTGGCAGGAAGTGATCTCAGCAGAAGGTAAGAGAGGGTCGTTGGAGATCGGAGTCCAAAACGAAAAGGCAAGTGGGGGAAGATGGGATATGGAGTCCAGGGCATAGGAAGTGTGTCGAAGCAGAAGGTGAGTGGGGAATGATGGGTAATGGATAGAACAGATAATAGAATAATGCACAGGTCAGGAAAGTAGTAACATTTAGGACAGGCTAACTGGTGAAAGGATTGTGACTAGATCGGAGCCAGTACAAAACAGGAGATAATGAGAGCCAGAGTCAAGGGGAGCATTGGGTCAATACCAGGAGGAGCTGTCAGACAGGTAAACCAGAACAGATATCCAAAATCCAATAAACAGAACCGAGTCAGACAGGTTGTCAGAATACACAGACTACTCACAGAGTAGGGCCAGAGGCGGAAAGCAGGATCAGGTTCAGAAACAGGTTCATGCACAAAGTCAGGATCAGGAAGTAATGCTGGAAGGTTGCGTAATCTGAGGTCAGGTTAGTAGGCGACCTGGCAGGGGAGTAAGGCTGTTAGACCTGCTTTTATAGGCAGAGGGAGAGGTGCAACTGATGAGGCTGAATGCGGGACTGACACAGGTGGGAATGATAATGATAATTGAGGAGACCAGAGTGAAACGAGAGAAATGGCAGGAAATTGGCCGCATAAGGTGGGCCAGATTGAGAACAGTGACATCAAGTATTAGTACCACCTAAAATTCTTCACTCAAATACTATGTATATGTTCTAAAATGTACGAGTACAAAAGTACTCCACCAAGAAACTGATTTCTCTGGGCATCAAAACACTGTTAGATTTGATGCTGTTGATAACATGAATGTACAAGTCTAGTTCAGATTTGTTTCACATACGCTTCAGAAATAAAGGTTCTGTAGAAATCTAAAATGGTCAGACCATGTTATGTTTAATTTATGTACAGATTCAAAGAGAGAATAACTTTGCTTGCTTCCTGAATGGAACATTTTATTCGAAAAATCATCAGCATTCATTTAATTTATTCTATTCAGAAAGTTATCCGATTACACTTTACAATAAGGGTACATTAATTAACATTACTTAATGCATTAATAAGCATGAAATAACAGGTAAGTAAGGTTAACTAATGCATCTACTAATGGTATTTATGTTAACTAGCTTCATCGCTTATCGCTTTAGTAACATTAAAGTCCTGAATAAGATTTATTTAACTGTTATTAATCATTTCTTAATGCTCTTTATAACCCTTGAAAACAGGTGTTCCTTGTTTAACACTTATAAAATGCAGGAATACAGACAATGCATTACTTAACCATAGATAACAATGTGCTAATGCTCTCTGCTACCCTCCACATGCTTTTCTATGTGGAGTTTGCATGTTGTACTTGTGTCTCTCAGGGTACACTGGCTTCCTCCCACAGTCCAAAGCAGCGATGATGGCCATGAAGCTTTTTAAAGTTCAAACAAAGCAGTAAAATACAAAATACACATTAATAAATTTGTAATATTAATCCAAAAACATAATATATAACAGTGAAACAATAACAGAAACTGTTTTACTGTACAATGAGTACTTTTGATACTTTAAGTATTATTTAACTGGTAATGTATGATACAGCAGGTAGCTACATTTTTTTATGAATACTGAAACATGTGTTTATTGCACTGAAACGTGACTGTTTAGTTACGAGTTATTTGAGTTTAGCTACATTAGGTTTAGCTAGCTAGCTAGCATGGCTAGGCTACAATCTGAAATTACTCTAGATAGTTAGAAAAAGTTAGGTAACCAAACTTACCCTGTTTCCTGTCAGACTTGTCTGTCCCCTCCATATTTTTTCCTTTTCCACCGTCCAGTGCGTTCTAATGGGAGAATTAGGAGGTCTGGAGTCCATTTTGCCACTATAAGTTAGCGCTAGCTAACACTGTCTGCACAGCGTCTCTATTGGCTGGGAGCCTAAATGCATTGCGCGCTGCCTGCGCACGACAACACTCAAAGCGGAAGCAGAGAAACACTGATGCACATGGAGCCAGGACACATCTATGAAATCTTTGGCTGCTAATCCTTAAATTACAATGTAAGTAAAAAGATTTTGTGTGTTATATGTAGTAATATATTTCATTTTATGGCTGTCACTGCATACTTAATGTTTCACTTCTTTTTTCACCATTACTATTTAGTTAGTTAAAAACATCTTAGCTTTAAACATTAGATTCAATACTGTGATGACGCATATCATGCTCCCTTTGCACCTATGTGCTAGTATAATCTTTTTTTTCAAATTGTTATAGGCTGTTTCAGTGGAATTGCATTGATAGGGAAGTTTATTTCATGTCAGCTGTTGATAAGGGGGTGTTGCAGTTACTGCTGTTCATGCGTCAGTGTCTGTATGTCTGTACATGAGTCTCAGATGTATTTATGAAGAGAGACACTGATACTTTGGTTGTGAGAAGAATCAGGAGGGGTGGCACAGACTGAATGTGCAAAGATACATAGTTTGGTAGTGGTTTTAATTCATCACATGATGCACAATAACAGTAATGTTAATGTTAATGTATATATTAATGCATCAGCATCAAAGCTCTCTTCCTGAAATTTACTGAAATTAATTCATGTTTTTCAGTATGGATGAAGACGTTACTCTAACACCTGGTGCAGAAG
>JAUMHL010000004.1:17342084-17381783 GCA_032362345.1 Sandelia bainsii
CACCGTGAGGCTCACAGAGAGTCTTCCAGTCTGTGACTTCAAAGCACGCCTGCAGGGCAACATTAGCCCCCTCTGTCTACTTCTTTACTGTTTTAACAGTGGCAGGCTGCTTTTGAACCAAAGGTGTTTACTGTGGAAGGAGGTGAACCAGGTTGTGATCAAACTTGCCCAGGGGCAGGAGGGCAGTGGACCTGTATGCTTCTTTTACAATAGCATACATTAGGTCCAGTGTCTTCTCCCCCCTGGTGGGACAGCTCACAAACTGGCTAAATGTGGGAAGTAACAAGCTGATGACATTTGAAGCAGGTGACCTTTCACATGTACTCCCAGCATGCTACCACATTTATAAAAGTTGCTCAAAGTCTTAAAACTTGAGGTGATGGAGACACTGAGATGTTATTGCTCCAGTGGTTGGGAGTGTTTGTGTATATAACATACAGCAACCCCTTGTCAAGACAGGGGTAGCAGCATTATAGCACCGTTTTAAATGTTCAATATATGTACAGTAAACAACACTTCCATAATTTTACTATAACCATTAAATGCTTTATTGTGCCTCATCAAAATGAATATGTTTGTTGTCTGGCTTTGGCTAATGAGAGATACTCTTCAATAAAAACTAATATGCTCTAATAAAATCTAATTACATAATGAGCTTCAATCTTGAAATTGTTATGAACTTTGCATCAGTTAGGACCATGAGAAAGTGCTTGTGGCAACATATCATCCAGGGAATTATTCACTTGTACAAAACTAATTACTATTCTGAAAATAAATCTTAATGAACATCAAACGTTAAAAGCTGTGCCAACAAGCCTGTGCATTTTGTCGATGGCATGAAGATTGGACCATTCAAAATACAACTGTTGTCTGGGCAATTTAAAACTTCAATGATTCACCAGTCTTCCATGACATTCTGCTGAGTGCAGCTGGAGATCAACGTTGAGCTTGTTGCATTCAGGGCACCTACGTACTGTCCTGCCCTCCGTTAGGTGTGATCACACACGGGTATCTTCTACCACAGCCTGCTGGGAGCATAAGAATATGGCGAGCAGGGGTGATTGTGGTAACAAAAAGAGGCTCACATTGAGGCCTCTGTGTGCACTGCCTCTCTAAGCTGCTTTGGTCTGCAGCTTTGACTTTTTCAAAGTGCTGGCTTGCGCCATGGATGCTAAGCTTGTGACTCTGGGGCCGGTAGGCAGTCTAGGGATATACATAGTGAGAGAGAGAGAGGTTGGGAGAGACAGATGGACAGACAGACAGACAGAGAGGTAGGTATGAAGGGAATGAGAGAAAGAAGATCACAAGTACCTCTATTAGCCAAAGGGCATTTGGTGTGTCTCTGAACCACTGAGCTCCACAGACACATAGATACAGAATAAAGACACATGGACACATACACATGCTCTTCATCTCCGAGAACCCCCTCTGGCAAAATCTCCCTAGTGTTCATAATTTGATTTCAAATCCGTGCTTCAGCATTCAGTGTGCATATGGGTGAAGAAAATGTGCCGCAGCTTTTGCTTTTTTCTTGTGTTCTATCTGTCCACATCGCTTGCATTTTCTGAACTTCGCTCCGCATATCTTTGCTCTCTCCTGATCCTGATGAGATAGAAAAAGCAAGCCTATTCTTATTTTGTCAGGGAGCCGCTCAGTTCTTCCTCTTTATCTTTCTGTTTGCAGGGTACAAGGCCGCGCTCTCACCCTCTTTTCTCAAAGGATTAGACATGCTGAATGTTGAGGGCCTTTGCATACAAAACGGGTCGGGGATAAGAAGAAAGGAGGCCTTAGTGTGGACTCCAGGGTGATTGGATATGAAATGTAACAGAATTCAAAGACAACAAATAGCAGAGTTTCTGACAGCTGACTAAATATAACCAAAGGTGACTATTTAAACCTCTAGGTGTCATAATGAACAGACAATTAAGAGTTTGAAATTTTGCAATTTCATTACATCATCAAATTACACATGGATTCCTCAGCCCTTTATAATGATTTGAAGTGTTTACATGCTTTATCTTTGAACCTGTTAAAGCAGTAGTATTTTGCCTTTTAAAGCTATTTATAATAATATAATTTGCATTAAAAGCCACTGTATTGATAATAAAATTCATAATTGAACTAAAAATACAGGAGAAGTACCAAAGCACTGCTCAAACATCTGAGTGAGACCTTCAACACTTTAATCAACTTTAATCTTGTTCACTGCATGAGGTACTGTACCGGGGCTCAACAACAATGCTGAATCATCCCAAAAAGCATCCAGCTCTCTGGCGCTCTCAGCAGATCAATCTTGGCCAAAAGGCAAAGGCCTGACAATATTAGAGGCAAGATATTGAAGTCCTGTACACACAGCTTCATTTTCCCCTACATTTTCACAGTGTCACCTGCAGAGGATGCCAGAAAATGTGTTTACTCCAGCTGCCAGGAGTAGTTGCCCCAAGGTGTTGAATGACTCCCACCCAGTGGCCTTAACATCTTCTATGATGAAAGTATTTGAGAAAGCAATTACAAAAATTTCTCTGCTAAACTTAAAACCCCTCAGCGTACCCACTGTTTACTATGGGGGCAGACTTTAACTCCTTTGAACCGCCACTACAAACCACCAGAGGGACCAGAGACACATGCAAGTTCTTTATTTACTTTTCCCACCTTTTCACATCCTTTAACCTCATATTTTGAACTACGTTTTCATTTGTTTCTCTACATGGCATGCTGGATGTCAGTCCACAGGGCCTCGTGCTATCTCCTTTAGAGTATAGTTTATAAAGGAGTGAATGCCAAGGCAATTACAAGGACAGACATATTTTGTTAAGATCACACACCCAGTCTCCCATGGGATGAATATGGGCCTTTAGAAGAAAAGGGCTGTGTTGATTGTTGAGGGGATTGTTTTCTCCAGCTTAATACCTTAAGAAACCAATGATGAAGCAAAAGACATTAGGAGGACCTGACCTCCCTCTGCTGTCAGTGCAGTCAATAACTATCAGTCAATAACAAAATACATCGCTAGGCAATTACTGACAGCCTCTCCAAGATTCACCTTTGAAGTTAACATTGACACTGAAAAGCAGGGAGCCTCTTTACTGATCTAATGAAATGTATGCATAATTAAATGAAAGAAAAGATACTGTGTACACTTACGTACACTTATGATCATTAATTCTGGTGTGCATTTAATGAGTTTAGTCTAATATTGATGAGTACAATGTATTTCCAGTCTTTAACAAGCTATAATTATTTTAGAAAATACTGGCACGGGTCTATATTGTTTGGTCAGTGTATTTGTAAATTACAATACTCCATGTTCCTCAGTGAACCCCCCCATAAGCTATGGGTAATCTGTTCCATTAATGAAAACATGATTATGTTCCAAAAACCTCTAGTCTAACTGTGTGCATAACTGTGTAACTAAGCAATATAGTTCTATGAGCTTACTCAGTTAATGGTTTGACCGTACAGGTACAGGATGTCATTAATGTGAGTTTGAATCAGTAAAAGGAACTAAGTATGCAAAGTGGCTGATAGAGCCATTACAAATTTAATATTCCATTGATTTTTTCTGTTACATCTTTTCCAACAGCAAATTTGTTTTAGGAAATTACAAGCACCAGAGTCACTACTCCTGCACAGATGAAAAAGAGAAGAACTAGTGGAAGAAGTAATGGAAGAAGAAATAGAAAAAAAGAAGAAATGGTGCCACAGAATGTGAAATTGATGTCGCACCATGTTGAATTTTTATTAATGCATGCCATGTTGTGAGGATTGTGCTGCCTTTCTGATGGTGAGTTGGACGCAGTGAGTGTGAATGTGCTGCATTAAGAACTACCACAGTAGGTCACACCATCGTTCAGGAAGAAAACTGGACAAGATAAAGTAAGGTAAGATAAAGTAGGAAAATGTTAAACACACTTTTAGTATGGTATGTGTCCTTGGTGGTGTTAAACCACCATAGTAATAATTGCTATAGCACCAAAGACACGACCAAAAAATGTTGCATTTGGCAACTTTCATATATGCTGTACATGGAAGTAGACTGTAAATATTATATATTACAGCATCATTTATAACTTTATTGTTTAAGTCATTGGTGCATAGATTTGGTGTTTTTCAGTGTTCTACTAAATGAACCTAGTCATTAGTGTGCTAACATGCTAATCTTGAGTCAGTGTCATTTTAACCATGTTCACCACCGATGAAACCGCAAGCAACAGTGTTTAATTACAACATGCTAAATTAAAACACGCAAGCTGTTCAGGCACCTACAATATTTGGTGTACATCCTGGGCTAAGGATTCAGGCTGGAGTATGCTGCACATAGGGAAAACATTAACAGGTGTCACAAATGTTTGCATGGCTGTTTCAGAAAACTGGCATGGCAGTGAACAAATTTATATGATTCCATTTTAAACCCACCACCTGATTTGAGTTAGATTAACAAACAAGCATGTTTGATGTGACTACTACTTTTCCAGACTATATTGTGGTTGTATTTTTGAAGGACAATGCTCCTTTTCACATTACAGCTTCACAGTGGATGTAGTGAATTGGAATTCAACTCCTGCGTGATTCCTACACAGTTCTACTCCTACAAATTTACAGTTTTTGGACAGTTTCTTGCAGGTGCAGGTGCAAGATGTGCACCTGCAAATACACAATCTCATACTTTCTTCACCAGGTGCTGCTGAACACCTGTAATAGCATCTACAGGTTCACATCTAAAGCCAATTGAATTACCATGAATGAGTAAGCAGCAATTATTGAAGATATGATTTGGCATGATACCTACACATAAGCAGCTGGAGTGACTTAAAATGTAGAGGAAGAGAGTTTCCAGTGCTGGAGGAGTCTTTGAGCAACATTCATATGGAGAATGTAAAGTGGTGTGTAACACGAGCTTGATATTGCACAATTCTGACATCAGAATATTTAGACTTTTTTTGCATCTTCTAATTTTATCATGCTCCAGTTTTATCTTATATATGGTATTTATTCAGGCATTCTAAGTAGCAGCTTTAAGCACACTGCATATTTTTCACTGGGACATTTAATGGCTCTTAAAATGACAAAATGAATTAGCTTCTTAGTCGAAATGTACTGTACATTTTTTGCATTTCCATCTTCCATCGTTTTTTTATGTGTTTTCTTTTTGCAGACAGTTTCGAATTATCTTTGCTTAATGTGTCATAACAGTTTTCTATTAATTGGTACTCCAGCCTCCATGCTTAAGTCATTCCATTCAGCTCTGGTTTTATCTTTTAAATAATAAAACTCCTCTGTTTAATTCCTCTCTTCAGTTATAAAAAAGTCAAAATGGGAGAAAAGGTAGGGGAAAAATGCAATTTCATCTTTCCTTATCTTAGTCGTGCACTGTTTGTATCTCATAATGCTATGACCAAATACTTCCTATGTGCTGAACCTCATGTTTTCTTTTTTCTTTCTTTTTTTTGGGAAAGATTCTTGGACCTGTGTATTGTGTGTTAAAGGCTTTAAAGCAGATAAAGAGATTATAGAGCACGCTGCCTTGAGCCTCTAGTCTAAACCTCAGTCTGTATCCAGCAGAAGCATCCAGACAAAGACACAGCCGCTCCAATGACACCACAACACTGAGGGATGTGATAGATTTGTATCTACTGACAAGATTAAAACAGCAATGCAGCTTATACTGTACAGATTAACGAACACATTAATGCCAGCGTTAAGGCCCTAAAAGATTCAACATGTAAAAACATTTTATTTTGCATGGACACAAAGGTAAATGTGTTAATAAAGATTAGTGTGATTTTAACAGTTCTGTAACACTGAGGTCACCGTGTTCCTCTTTGCCATAGTTTAATCAGTGGCGTATGTGATATTGCATGTGACACGTGTAGGAATGAATGATCCAGCTCCTCCCTTGGCTTAATCAGTGTAATTTTGAAAACTTGACGATCCATCATTAAGGTGTGATCACAGGCACTGTATGTGCAGCAGTATCAGGTCTTACTATTGGATGAATGACTGATAGAAAAAAAGCAAGTGAAACCAGCCCAAAGTCCCCGGGCCGATGGAGTCATGCAACATATGACCATAGAGCAATATATAAATGCTTTCCTTTCATCCCCGTTATGTAAGGTCTGACTCCATTACATGTGCAACAGCATGACTCATGCATGATCCTTCAAAGAGATGATGAAATAAGTTACTGTAGCAACGATTACATTTATGGACATCTCAGAAGCAGTCATACAGTGAAAAACCTTTTTGAAGTGTCCCTAAAATGTCTGATCACTGTGGGGGAATTCCACCTTGACCTCTTTATTCCCATCTCCTCTCAGCCTGCTGCTGGTGAACAGTAAGTGCTGCGGCAGTGAGACCAGCGCTGAATGGCGCAGTCTGTGAGCTAGTTTGAGTAGCATAACATTGTTCCCCTTCAAAGCGATGTTCATAGCAACGATGCATTTCAGAGGTTGTGAAAACTAGTGAGAGCAACTGCTTTTTATTAGCCATTCCTGTGGGGAAAGTTTACAATCCATCCGGGCAGTCTCAAGAAAGTATAATGAGCTCATACAGAACAAGTGGAAGGTGGTAATGGCTGTGCGGGCTAGACAGAATATATTTAAACATCATCCCATTCAATGGGAGATAAATTGTTATTTTTATGGAATATAGAAAGTAATGTTGTTTGTAATTGATGAACTGCACAGTGTAAACAAAGCGCTGCACCACTGGTTAGGGTCAAAAGGAGAAGTTTTAAACTATAACTACAGCAGACATTTGAAGTTAAATTTCAAACTTATGCAAACAGCCATTACGTCAAAGAAGCTTGCAGCAACAAACAAAGCTGAATTCTGTGGCTCTGTATTAATTGTTGTCTCCTACCTTTCAATCCAAAGCAGCCACTGCCAGACACACTTTTACCTTTTCTCTGGCTTTAAAAATCAATTGATTTGGTGACCTTCTCCCATAATGCAATTGAACAAAGATTTCCCACACAGCTAGACCATAATACTGCTATAATCACATCTAGTTTTTCAGGAGTCTCAGAGAATCGAGACAGAGGGCTGAATAATGTGTTTAAATACTGCTGTCACATTAGCTGCAACCATATATTCTAATGCTGGCACATCCTCCTCCTAAAAACATGACATTTATAGAAGGAAATGTAATTTTGTTTCTCAGCTGGAAAATATGAGTTTTTATGGTTAGCAGGAAAATCACTAGTTGTTAGTTTTGCAGGTTTGCTGCTTATTCCTAAGACCTGGGAAATTAGCAAACCTGATATAAATCAGCTTGTGAGTTTTTACAGAAAATGTAAAATGGTAATAGAATTAGAATCAGTGGTTACTCTTGCATATGCTTGGTTATAATGAAATGCACTTGAATGTAATATATCCCCTGAAAAAACATAATTCATTATGTGTTGCTCCTTAAGCTGTCGCTGCTGTAAAGCCAGGTTTTTTTTCCTCCTATGTCTTTTCCAAGCAGAACACAGAAAAGAACACATATAAAACAGGTTAAATCTTATTGCTCATGGGGATTAACACAGGTAATTTCTCTCCTCGCATTGTGCCTCATTTGCCGGCTGAATGCATGAGGCACAGACTGGGTATGGTAATAAGAAATTTTATCTTCAACCCCGAGTCAAAAGGTGTCCTTCAAAGTGATCTCTTAACAACTTCAAATTGCAATCAGACAGTCGTCAAAATCATTTGTCAGACGGATCTAGGGATTGGCCCTCGGTTGTGTGTGTAGCTGGGCTGGCACCCACAACACAGCGGCTTTTTATGTTGAAAGAATACAATTGCTTTGTCACTTTATGATTGTTTTTCTCACACAGACAATCACTGTGTTTTTATTCTCACCTCTCAGCTCTACTGAATGCAAATCACTCAGGACGTTTGAGACTGATTTGTTTACTATGAATAAGTGAAAGACAACATCATTACTACCTTGCTACCGTGCTTCTTCTCTCCTTTCAGAATTATGATCTTTCAAAGAACATGAGTTATTTCTTTTTGTCAGCAATGGTATCATCAAAATGGTTTGCATTTGTTTACACTGCCAATCATCTGCCAACATCATCTGTTCTAGTGTGTTTGCCTTTTTGACTTAGTGACATTTCATCGAAATTCCATAAACAAGGACTGAAAATACCGCCATCATGTTTCTTGGTGTCTTTTTAATCCCGTCATTTGTTTTATCTTCACTATATCTTGACAGCAATATTGTAAATAGCATTGACATGTCTCTTGTGTTTGTGTGAGATTAAATAAAAATACAGCAATAAGTTTTTAATAAAATTAAAACAGTGAGACTATCTCGGCACGCTAACAATATTGGACATTGATTGGCAGACAACACCTCGTCCCACTCTCACACCAAAACTGATAAAAGCGTGATTCGTTTGGATGACATTCTACATGTTCTAATGAACACCTCAATTGAATCTGACAGTTGCATTTCAGAAAGACTCGAGACGCAGGCTAATTTAATCATATTTTGTTGTCGACAACACCCATCCAAAACTAAGTGACTGATCCTGAGTAAATCTCAGAAAGTAATTAATTTTCCTCTAAGACTGCAGCTAAATTAGGAACCCAGGACAACACACATTTAGCACACAACCGAACCTTATGGCTATTTCCGTGAATAAAATTGAGCTTTTACTGTGTTTATGCTATTTTACTCAGACAAAGCACAGTTACAAGATTATGTGTGACTGAGAAAGGCTATAATTTAGGCCATGATGACTGAGTGTGAAACCAAGTCAGACTTAAAATGACTTCCAGAGGCTTTGTGCTCATGGGAACATGGCCATAGTGATTGGAAACAAAGGAAGAGCTCCTATTGTCTGTGCGCTGCTGGACAGGAAATTAGGCTGGGCATCAGAATTTGCATGTTAGGGTGTTAATTGTCTCTCCCTACAGTCAGAATAAAAACTGATTTTCGGAGGATTAGTGGTCTTGTTACAGATCATATATCCAACCTCTTATTAAATGAGGATTGGCCACTGTGGCAGAGTTCCCAGCCTGCTCTGAACATGACAGGGTTGCCTAGGCACCAAGCCAGCAGAGCAATATCGTTTGGTATGGGGACATAGGGAGGGCATGTCTTACCTGTAACATTCAATTTAATTAAATCACCAGCCTAGATTCCATCAGACAAACTGGTGTTTATAAGTATTATTCTCACACTTTACAGAGCAAATAAGTCAAAATGAGGTTGCTAGTTGCCAAGACATTCCCCAAAGGTATATATGTTGTTCTCTTATCATGTCTGTGCAATCTGTTCAATTTGCTGAGCGATAGAGGTTTGAGCAGATTTTTTGTTGGCTTTCATTTGGAATGTATGCATGCATTCAGAAGCCAGACATTCATATAGTGTTAAATAAAACATGTCTTTGTGAATAAGTCTGGTTAGTATTGCTGCTTCACAGCAAAATGTCCTAGTATTTGACTGTGCTTCCTTGACCCTTTTGGTAAGGAGCTGTCACATCCTCCTTGGTTTTTTGATGTCTTTTAACAGCATACATGTCAAAAGGGATTAAAGACATTCTCTTGTAGGTATACAAAAAAACTCTGTGCCTTCTGACCATGGCATGCTTAGATATGCTTGAAATGTTTTGCTGTGTCTTCCATAAAACTTGTCAGTGGTATTGGTTTAGCTTTGCCTGAGGGAAGAATGTTGTCCTTTCTGCACCCGTGAACTGATGCATTATTGTTATGTCTGCCAGAAACTGAAGCCTGGTGTCTGCTGTACTACAGTACAACATGTGTACCACTTGTACTTAAGAAGTACTTTATGGATTCCTGCTTGTGGGCCTTTTAAGGCATAAGTATTTCCATATCCTAAGGTCAAACTCCTACTAGAACTCTACTGGATCTATTGTCCCACCTACCACTTGTATACCACCTCTTCACAGAGATATCACTTTCGGGATGATAATGTGGTGGTAGATAAGTAAGTTGTTCCAGTGGCACTTCCATGGCACCCATCCCCCAGAGGTATCTCTGTCAGACATTAAGCCTGAGATTCTGCTGCAGTGGGAGTGAATGTTGACATTGATTGACGCAGTCAGCACCCATGCACCAGAGATATTGCTCGGTGAACCAGTCTCTGCTTTGGTGGGCGGGAAGTTTTGCCTGAGCTTATGAGTCATATTTTCATTTTTCAGTGGCAGCCTCAGCAACCCTTGGTCATGGCTCTGACTGCCTTAACGTGATACTTGTACATCACTTGTTTATCACTAGCACTGCTTTTAAGAAATGAACCATGGATTTGGAGGTAATGAGCAAGAAATCTGTGCCTGAGTGCAATTCCCAAACACTAAGGGCATCTCTTTGATAGAGTGTTCATTAACCATTGTTCATGCCATTCATCAAGGTGATGTCTTCGCAATGCAGTGTCTCTGTGCAGTAGAGTGGACAGCAGTCCAGGAAGCATGCTCTTCTGTCTTAAGGTTTTCTTATATGAAATTCTTCTGTGCACTTTAACTGAAGATACACCGAGTCTCTCCTAAAGATTGAAGGTCTGATAAAGGGAACATAACATGGCATGACATTTATGTAACAGCAAAGTGAAGACATGGACAATCTGGGAAATGCAAGGTTTTGTCTAATGGCATTTGGCCGGCCTGCTCCTTGAGCAACAACAGTTGCACTGAAAATCAGTGCTTTCTCTACAGTTAGTCCTTGAATGTCTCCATAAGGCTATACCTGTGCTTCCTAATTACAATCTAGGGCTCAAATTATAATTACATCAGTGGGGATCCACATATAATGCACATTGGCCCCACTGACATATTCCCACTGGGCTTCATTAACTTCGAAAACCCCACTTAGGAACATAAGGGAAGTAATAGATATTTTATGATGGCCATCATTACAAACGTCTGTCAGAATTATTCAAACTTTACCTGGGGGTATCATCAGATTTGAATGTTACTATTACCAACAGTGTTAAATGGCAAACATGTCTATACCTCCTGATTCTTGATCTTTTCTAAGCCTAAGTCAAGTGATGCTGCTGCTGTCCAGGTAGCATGAAATATTACTGAGGTCTGCTGCTGAATGTTGTGCATCTGCCAGATGGCTTTTACGGAGAAACAGTTATGTTTTGCTCTGAGTTTCCAGATGACCCTGACCAAATACACTCAAATGCTTCTTCAGGGGATGAGGAGTGTGCTGGGATTTCGCGGTGGGATTTCATGCTCCAGTGGGAATGGTTCCTTAAGCTCACAGCAAAGCATATGGAAAGCACACTTCATGTTCCCTAGTGACTCAGCACAGAGGTGGAGATAAGCAGAAGGGTTCATCTGGAGGAGTTTCCAGAAAAGAGAAGCACAGTGCACAGTAGGTCAGCTGAGTGGCCTTGGCTTTGGTGAATAGATGAAGTGACTGTCACTGCCTTTGAAATTAGTCAGTCACACACACACACTAACAAAGACATACAGGCCAAAACTCCAAAGTTGAGGCCAACTGAGAGTGCGTACATTGAAAAGACCCAATTAATTGGCTCTCTCAACAGATGCACATTCGCTTCTTCTCATACTACAATACGGACACGTTCCATACAGGCACACAAGAAGAAGAAGTGGTTTATTTCTCACTAGTCCATAAAAAGATATCTTACTGCAGTTCTTTCAGGAATCTTCTAGATATCCACAAAATACTATTAACAAATAATGACCCACATACCAAAGAGCTTACATCATCATGCATGACAAATGATGCCACAGATCTTAATGCAACAGTTGCCTTTTTTTCTTTCTCTGTTTATCAGCAGCTTCCAGCTTGAGGTGTCACACATTAGAAATCTTTGCTCCCCTGTCACTGGCTGTAAGTAAGACAGAGCATCCGAGAGAGCAACTAGCAGGAACCATATCAAGGCATCTGTATTGATAATCAGACCAAGTGGAGTTTATTGATATGTGCTGTTTCCCTAGTTTCTAGAGTCCAGCAGTGACAACTAATTCCCCACTCTCAATGGAGCCCCAAGAAAACTCTGAATGCATTTGCTGTCCTAATTAGAAGACCGATAAGCAAGTGACTGCTGGTGCTCAGGGTATTCTGTGAGCACCTGTCTATCTGGAGATCTCCAGGCAGCATTGGTACAATGGCTGGTTTAACAGCCATTTAACGCTGCAATCACCACACACTCCAGATACCAATAAAAGACACTGCATTTAGTTTGAAATTGACTGAAATCATCTGCTTTTGAAAACAGCGATACAAGGACAAGGGAACCAGGGGAAATAACATTAAGGAGAATGACCAGTCAACTTCTCCCCTGTCATTTTATTGCCTTTTGAGAGAGATACACTCATGAAAGACAAAGAAAAGGGACACAGGGTGATGGGATTTGAACCCATGTGGCTATGATGAGGGAAACAGCCAGATCTCATTTTAAGCCATAATGTGTCTGCAATATTTGCAAATATCATGTGGGCTCCTTTGCACTAAGGTTCTGCATTTAAAAACTCTGCTACTGTTTTCCTTTTAGGTACTGCAATTATGGATTATGAAGTAACACACTAAACAAAAGTTGTATGTATATAAGTACAAGTACAGTATATAAGACAATTTTAATAAAAAGGAAAAAAACACGATTTAATGGATTTCTGAGAAAATGGTTTGCTTTCATTGTTCACAGAATACTGTGATTGTCTGGAGACTCATCTTCATTTTATGTTCATATGTTCATTCTTGACCTTGGAAAACAGTAGTTTCATAAAATTGTTCTCTCTCGAGGTCCCCCTTCTAGCTTTTTTTTTTTTTTTTTGAGCTTTCAACTAGGAACACTCATGGTGTTCATTCTAATTGTTAACAAAATCCCACCACTACCAAATAACCCAAACTTTGATCATGACAACTGATCCAGCTGCATAACAGGCGAAAGTGGGACAGCTGTATAGCAGTGTAAGTCAGTGCTAATACGGGGTTTCGGTGTCTTGTACAAAGGCATCTCGACATGTAGCCAGGAGGAACTGGGAATCAAACCACTGACCCTGGGGTTCGTAGATGACCTGTTGTTTTCACAGTGACTTGAACCTGCAACCTTCGACATAAGAAACTGACACTCTACCGAGTGAGATAATGAGGGGGACTAACATCTGAGCAAACACGATCTGCTGATAAAGACCATGTCATTTGATAGAAAGTGTGACTGTGTGAAACTGTTTATGAATTACAAGGCAGACAGAACCTTCTAACAGCAGATACGAGTAGGAAAATATATGATTTGTGATTTACGGTCGAAGCTTCTTTTGAGTCATTGGATTTGGGGTCAAAATGGGGAGGAGGAAGTGAGGGATAAAAGTTGCATGAGGCATTCATTTGTTGGAGCTATTTGTCTGTGGAACAGGAGACAACTGTGGCTTTCTGGCAGAGCGAGACTATTTACAGCTATTGGCAGGTCGCTGCGAACACCGTATCTCTCCCCCAGGGTGTCTGTCTGGTAATCCTTCCAATGCATCTCCTTACCTGTGACAAGAGGAGACTAAGTGTTCCAATCTGCAGAGCAGTGTGTGTCTGCCAAAAGCCTATTTACATATATTTCTTAATTAACTGAACACATACATCTGGGAATCACTAATCAGATATGCATGACACTTCCTTAAATACTAATTTCAAATGTAACACACACCCATTCTCACTTTGACACCATCTATGTGATAAAACCTTATATTATTTACTTTGTCCTATTAACTCTGACTGTGAGCCTGGATATTCTGTGCACGGCCAGTTATGCGAAAAACTCTTCGTAGGTCACAGAGATGTTTTAGCACCTTACATTTATGAATGCTAATCAAGCAGAGGCAGCTAAACATCAGAGTAAGTCAATTACTCATGTTTTTCCCCAAAGCCGCCTTCACACTGAATGGATTATATGAAGATTTTTTTTCGCATTACTCTACTGTTTAGCTGAAAAACAAACCCAAACATATTCTCATTACAGCGATATAAAAACTCACATTAGAGGTTTATACTCCTCTCAAGATCAGTTCCGGCTTAGGAGGCAGAAAGGCTGTCTACCAGTCATGGGATTGGTTGTTTGATACCTGGCTCTTCCTGTCATATGCCTTGCCTTGTCCTTGGGCAGGACACTGAACCCCAAATTGCCCCCGGTGTGTCAGGTCAGCTGCATAGCTCTGCCATCGGTGTGTGTGCTTGTGTGTGCAAATGGGTGAATGAGAAGCAGCGTAAAAGCACTTTGAGTACCAAATAGGTAGAAAAGTGCTATATAAGTGCAGACCATTTACCATTTACTCTCCGAGATGAGCTGCAACAATTTACATGGGTGATGCAGCGTTGGCCCACCAAGGACTGTATGTAAGCAATCTCAGAGACATTGACTGTACCTGCTGAGTTGACTTTATAGGCTATATTTTGTGCGCTAAGACGGTATTTGCTGACTCGGGAAACTGTCAATGCCAGAAACCTCCTTTCTTGGCTGTCCATCAATTGTGGCTGTCCTCAACTCCAAATTGTTGTGATGCATTACCATTATTATAATTATTTAAAGTAAAGTCTACTTGTGCATCTCTCTCTGTGTTGGAATACAAAAGAAAAGATTCCTTTTACATATAGTACACAGTATCAGCCTAGACTTTTCAACATGTGTGAACATGTCTGTGACAATCTGACAATCTGACAGTCAGCCTTTGACCAATGTCAGGCTGTAAGTCAATGCTTGTGACCCTGGTTTTGTGGTTTGTCCCAAACCGTTAGGCCTCTGCCTGTGACTCTGAGCTGACCACAAAGAAAGAGCAGGTTGTCCACCAATAACAGGGTTGGCAGTTCAGTCCCTGGCTCCTGCTGTTGTGATGTCAAAGGAGTCTGCAATGACAACATCAGTTTCTAACCTAACCAAGAAAGCTAGATGAGGTCTTGGAGTCGCACAGGTTGGAAAACAACAGAACCAGCTACAAAACATTGCAAACAGTTGATCCACTACATCTAGAAAAGGAGTAAGGCATAGAACAGCAGCTAGAAGAAGCAGCCCCATGTCACCCATATATGAGCGTAACCTGAGGAGACATACACTGAACTGCAAATTTTATGCACAGAAGCAGGGTAGAGGGCACCTATCCTGTCTATATGGCTACTGAGATTTCATTGGGACATATGCTCAGTGCTTCCTAAAGTCAAAGGAATTACTAGCTCTGTGCTCAGGGAGGCGTTTGAAAACCTGGCGGAGAAGACAAAATATGAGCTTTTGGCTTTGGTTCACAAGCACGGACACATTTTAGGTAAAATGTGAGTCCTAGGGTCAGCTGCAGGGAGTCATAGGGACCCATTAAGATGATCTGAGTTTAAGCAAAACACCACAAGGAAGGGTATAACCCCTGTGAATTGTGGCTCTCAGCTGATGACCCTGCAGATAGCTCAGTAGCACTGTGAGTGGTGTGTCGGATAGCAATGCGTGCTGGTGCTCCCATCCTTGGGTAAGATGCTGAATCCCTATACAGTAGGCACCTCACATGATGGCTCACTGCCATCTGTGTGTGAATTTGTGTGTGAATGGGAGGCAAATTGTAAAGTGCTGTGGACAAAAGGGCTAAACACTGTAAATGCAACCATTCACCATTCATGTCTGATATTGTGGCTTTGAATTGACCATTTTCCTAGACCTCTCCTCCAAGCTCCAGTCACTGAAACCATAAGCAGACACAGCAAGCTTTTTTTTTTCAGAATGACAAAGTGGTGTGCATGTGGTGCTAGTACAGTAGCTTGGTATCTAAAAACACTAGACTGCTGTGCATTTTGCACAAAAATTGCACAAAAATCCACAAAAAGTACAAGAGCAAAAATGTAAGGAAAGGATTGATCAGTGCACTTCCACAGATAAACAATTACATAACCTTAGCTAATTATGTAGGGTTACTGATGATATTAGAAAATACACAACACAGATGGAAACCCTGACACAGTGACTCAGCTTGAGCTAGTTAACTTACTTCTCCAACTTTTGCAGTCTTGTCCATAACTTCTGTCCACAGGACACAGATGGGGATACATACACGTGTATATGAATACAGATTTGGTAATACATGGAACAACCATGCTGTAGATCAAAAGATCCCAACGTGTGTAGCATCCATGCACAAAATAAACTCACACCTACTTTTACACTGTACCACAGAGTGACAAGTTTGTGCCACTTGCTAGTTACCCCTGATATTACTAATTAATAACAGAGAGTAAATAAGAGAGCACATCTGTCCTCAAAATTAGTGTGTCTCTTGACGGTAGGTAAAGAGAGAGAGCCCATAGCTGTCCAATGCTCACAGCAGCAACATAATGGATTTATCACAGCCTGCAGCTGGGTTTTACTTTTTTCTTTATGCAACTCAAAAACTCTTCTAGAGGAAAACTGGGCATTCTCCCAAATGTGCTTGCTTGGTGTTGATGTGATCTAGCTCAATAACCAGAGGGAATGAAGGAAGGTCTCTTATCATAAACTAATTAAAAATTAGCTCAGGACACAGGGAGCGCCTGACAGAGTGCCATCCGTTTTAATCAGACACGCAGCTCACTATAAAGACATCACCTTAACAGATGCCTCGCTTTTTGAAAGAGAATGAGGGAGTCTGCGAAGATGACGGGTGTTATTTATTTTTGTCAAACCCACGTTTGAAATAGATTTCAGCTTTTTGGCAGAGGCAGTTCTGTGAAATAAGTGTGTGTGTGGGGGGGGGGGGGGTAATTTTGCATGGGTGTGCATTTGTTTGTGAGAAGGATTAGTTTGTATTTTTTTTCTTCTTTTTAGCCAAACAGGAGGCAAATAAGAGAAAGTGGCACAGTGATAAGGAGCACCTTTAGCATGAGCTTGCAAACAAAACTGATGTGTTTTTGCGAGACTCTGTGTTAGAAATTTAATTACTACATGTAAAAAAATCCATCATGAGCAGCCAGGATGTGTAACATTTTGGATGACTGAACTGCCATTTTTTTTAACTGCTCGGTGGCTCTGGCTGCCACTGTAGAGACTGTTTTGAATAAATTAGATTTAGTGTGTGAAAACGAGGAGATGAATTAGACAGTTTCATTTATGAGAGGTTTCCTGGTTGAGCATTACTGGCCCATAATATTGCATTTAATTGGATTAAGCTAACTTCAGATCACATCACGAGGCACCACTGGACTGTTGTGGCACCAGCAGGGACGGACACAAGCTGCAGCATTGACTGAAATGTACGGTGGAGCAAACAAGGGCCACAAACACACCCCTCATCTCTTTATCTCTCAATCGTCGGTGAGATTATCATAAAATGCTATTCTACTCAGTGGTGCTTGGTTCCTCACAATGCAGGGACACTTCTGCACATAAACTCTACAGCCTTTGACAGGATACTGTGTCACCTTTAGCCTGTGCTTTGGAAGTGAAACACAAATGTTTCATTGCATCCAACAAATCCTTTTCACATCTGTTTCAATGACATATTTCTCACTTTTACTTTTTCTGTTCTGCAAACACAAAGCCATCGCTTTCAGTCATTGTGTACACTTGACAGTCTCTTTCAGCCCTCTGACATGTTCACATTCACATTTTCTGTATCAGCATCATGATGAACAGAGTTGTTTTCATCTTCAAGACATTCATAATAAGCTATAGTTTCCATCCATTACTATGTGCTTTTCATAATTAATGTTTTGAGGATGGAAATGCACAATGCTGTAATGCTGCTGGGCATGAAATGAGCCTAACGTACAACCACATGCCAGTCTTTCATGTAATATTTGATGAGGTGGCATCACCAAAATCACCAAATATTCACCTGCTGGTATTTACACAGCTCTTAGACTCCCGAGCACTTGGATTATTGATGCCAGGTCAGATCTCACTACAATATTCACATTTGTGAAAATGCATAGTTTGGTTCTGAAGTACAGGCTGTTTGACTTTGTTTCTCAACCATTTCCTGCTAAAGCATTTCCCCTAATTAAATCCAGAGTTCTGTTTTCTGTCATCTACACCCCCCCTCTCCCCAAACACCCACACACACACACAAACTTGTATGTACACACACACCTCCTCACACTCTCAGTTTTACAGTGAAGTTGAGATTAAGGCAACAGAGCTAATTGTATTAGCATCAATTTACTGGTGCGGCAGAGGACAGCTGTGCTGTCCAGTGATGTATGGCCCCTGCTTACCGTCCAAAAAAAATGTAGCAGGCATTGTATGTGTGATAAAGGGTGTATTAGCATCTCCAGAGAGAGACAATAGTCAACACAACAACATTTCCGCACTGATTGTGATTTTCAGAATTATTTAATTAAGCTATTTGCATGCATTACATAAACTTCCATTTATTTTTCTATTTTCACGCAATCTTGCTACAGTGAATTCTGATAGTCATGATTCTTCACTACCAGCTACAAGCTACATAAATCATTTCCTGTCTGTCAGCAACTGCGGTCATATTGCTCCCTGCTGTATCTCCCTTATTCCCATCTCACTTTCACAACAATCCATCTACAGTACAGGCAACACCTGTAGGCTGGATGTAAATAAAGTAATGTCACAGTGCTCTGCATGCCATGATGGCAAAGATAATAGACTTACAAGGATTTTATATTAATTTAATGATATTGTTGAATCAGTGTGTTCTCAGAAATTAAATAACTGGACTGATGGAAAGAAGACTAGGTAAACTGGATTTCTGGTCAACTCACAAGCCATCTAACCTGATGAGTTGCTCCATTTGTTTGTGTTATGCAGGTTCTTTTGTCTTTGAAATCCTCATAATATCACATCAGCATAATGAGTTAGCACAGCTTCTGTGTCTTGACGAGCACTAATTGGGTAGCATTATCCAATAGCAAACATGAATGTAACACCTCTGTACCATCATTGATGCAAAGAATTATGCCACTGTTCTCTAAAATATTTGTCCTTAAACTCTAATTGAGCTTGTAGAGCAGAACACTTTGAACGGTTCTTTCTTTGTTCATAATGAAGTAATAAACTTCTTTCTCACTACTGATGGCCAAGGGTGAAAAGTATTTATGTATAACTGAATTAACTGGATTGGGTCATACTTAATTCTTGATCAGTGTCTGGACATACAGTAAGTGTCTAAAGTGGAGCTACCTTAGACACAGAATATTTAATAATTCAGTTTCCCAACAGGGTACAGTGTAGATCAGCTACCTTGACCACAAAGATCAAAAGTTTGGGGTCACTTGTTAGTTGAAATGTACTTGTTTTTCAATAAAAGCTGAATTAATAACACCACACAGAGGTCCTTCATCACCAAATACTAGTTTCTCAGTTTAAAAGGCCAAAGGATCATTAGAACTGCGTTTCGCAATTATGCAATTACACAGAACTTTTGTGCTGGTCTCCTTTACACTAGTTGAGTATCTGGAGAATCCGCAATGTGGCTAGAAAATGGCTAGAAACAAAGAACTTTCTTCAGAGACTTGTCAGTCTACTCTAGTTCAGAGAAATGAAGACAATTCCATCTGCGCAAGTGAAGATCTCATACAAAGTTGTAAAGTACAACTTCCACAGAGCAGCGCAAACTTCTTCTAACATGAATGGAAAGAGGCATGGGAGGCCCTAGTGCACAACTGAGCACAAGGACAAATACATTAAAGTGTCTAGTTTGAGAAACTGACGCCTCACAGGTCCTCAACTGTCAGCTTCAAAAGACCAGTGTCAATGTCAACAGTAAAAAGGCAAATCCAGGATGCTGCCCTTCTAGGCAGAGTTAAAGCCATGTCTCAGGACATTGACCCAAAGCACAGCTCCAAACTCTGCAAGAACTGTTTAGTGAAGAAGCAGTGAGCTGGTGTTCCGTCTGTAATGGATCATCAACATCTCAAACCTATTGAGCTTTTGTGGGTGTCAGGAGGTTACAGTGGGAGCGGCTTAACCCTTATGGTACGTAAGCAGTGACCATCAAGTCAGTCTAACTTGTGGGAAGTTCGTCAGGAAGCGTGGGATGAAGTGCCATGAAACTAGTAATACTAATACACTAAAGTACACACCTAATTGCATCCTTATTCTAGAACTGAAGTTTACTTTGAAAGGACTTAACTATACACCATGTTGAAAGACTGACATCATAATCTAGGAAAATAAAATCTGAGTCATGTTAAATGATATATGGCCAAGTCTGACAGCTTTGTGTGGGAAGGAAAATTAACATGAAATGTGATTGGACTGTTTCCCTGTTTTACATTGAATGTAAAAGACCTGAAGAACAGAACGTTCACAACCAAAAATGAAATGCTTACAGATACAATCATAATTTTAATTTAACACCAAAGCTCATTATTTACAAAATATCAGGATCTGTACATTGAACCAGTGTTTAAACTAGGCTCCGCTTTTTGCTCACATGAATACTGTCGGTATTATTGCAGATGTCCTAGAGGAAAAAAACTTAACCAAGCCCAAATGAAAAATTAATAAATAAAAACACTCACACTCTGCTGCAGCACAAAGGTGGAAACACAGAAAGCCTTCCACTTTACATATTTTACAGTTAGTTCACATTTATTAGAAAACAATAAAAGCAATTTATTTTCAATTGGTTTTGTTGAAGCCTGCTTACAAAAATACATTTGTGGCTGCTGCACAGCTAGATAAATCCTTATTTATTGTAGAGTCATGTTCCAAATGAAAATTAATTTCATAATATGCCTACATATGTACAGAAATTTATATACGTTTACATATAGAACTAAATTTCACATGTGGGGCTTGGTAGTCATGTTTCTGTAAAGCTGGAGATTAATAGTGTCACATTCTTAGGTAATGATCCAACCACCACTGTGAACGATTTTGGTGTCTACACTTTATTTACTTAAAAGGTCAGTTCACATAAATCTTTAATGAAACCTTTCAATGTATTGATCTCTCAGGGAATCTATAAAGTGTTACCAAATCAAATTTCTGCTTAATGGATTTTAACAGCTCTGAACCAATGGTGTCACACAGATTTTAAGAACCTCTGAGTTGAATTTGTCATTTTGGGCTGCAAAAATAAAACTAACTTGAACTGAGTTGAACTTCTTTTTTTAAGTTGAAATCTTTCTTTTATGTGAGTTGACCAACAGACAGCCTCAAAAAACTTGGCATATTCCTGTAAAGGTACTTAACTCTCCACCAGAAATTTACTGCAGTGCTTTGAAGAACTATGAGTCATTCATGTGATCTTGTGTCTGTGTTCCTCTGGCTTCAGGGATCCTGCACAGAGCTGCTTCAAATATAATGTCACATCTTTTTACTGTTGTGGGTTCACAGTGGCCATATGTGCGCTTATTGCGCCTCCGTGAACACAGAGCAAATGCCAGCCTGAGAAATCCACTTTGATATTACTTTCACAGAACAAGCACGCATGTTGATGCATGTGCACGTTTCTGCGCAAGCGGTGTGTACACCGGTGCCACTTTTTGTCATCTCAATTCCTCCTGTGTTGCACACAGGATCAAACGCCACGCCAGGTTCTTTTCACTCCCCTCCAGTCAGACAGAGCAGGAAATGAGGAAATTGAAGATAAATCCTATCAAGAATAATTATTTCCTACCTCGCTGGATGTGCTCAACCTGTGCAAGAGCTGATAACACATTTAATAACCCCGCCTTGCTACTAATCTGCGTTGAAATGGTGTTTAAATTCTCCGAAAGGTCAAAATGATCAAAATATAAAAAGTCATCTAGAGCTATTGAGGAAGCTTATTACAAGAGAAGGTGGGTATTCACAGTAGAAATGATGTTGGTTTATGTTACAATTATAGCTAAATGTGATGTTCATTTTTGAATTTCCTTGTTCAACCCAATATCTCAAGGGAAAATTATCTCTACACTGACGGTCAGGGGAAAGTTATATGTTCAACATCCCAAATGCAGAAGAAAAGACACTTTAGAGACTAAAATGGAACATGTGTAAATGCCTTTTTTTCTTTATTGAGGAACCCAGAAGTAACAAAAAATAGATGAAATTCCCTGAACTCAACCTGCTGAAGTCTCCTGAGCTTTCATCCAGCTAAGCACCCACCTCCTTCCTGCACACACACATCAGGCTGTTCACCTAAGCCACTCCCGCCTACACGAGTTGGAGTCTGTCAAAAACGTACAACTGATTTGTATATACATATTACCGCATCGCTGGGAGTGCTAATCAAATCTGCAGCGACTGAATCTGTTTGAGAAACACAAAGAGAGAAGATGGGAATTTACTCAGGCTACATGAAAATGTTACCTTTGTTTTTATCAAATCCTTTTATAACACAACAAGTTCTTCCAACATACATTTATTTCTGGTTGTTTCTGGCATTTGGAAGAAGTTGCACCTGATTTGCATCTTATTTATTTGCAACTTTTCAAACTATTCATCCAGTGAGAGAGCTCTAGTTTTCTGCAGTGTCCAAAAGCTTTTGAGAGACTACAACTTTATTCCTGTTGTGCATCTTACCTGAAAAACCTGCTGACCTGCCCCGGATAGTTTGGTGAAACATGGAGAGGAGCAACATGCTGAACAACATGTTGTGTGTACGAGGTGGGGTTTGGGAAATCTCCAGAGCCTCTGCACTGTGCTTGTTAAAGTATGCATGACCTTTAAACACCACTAACGCTTACTTGGGCTCTGCAGTACCTGCATCTGTAATGAAGAGCGGCACAAACGTTCAAAACTACACACACACACAGGAAGTGGGGACACAGGATACAAACATGACTCACATATACACACTGAGACAAACATCTTTTTCTCAGTGAGGGGCCAAATCGATACCCAACACACCACACCAATTCTATTTGCATGGCTTTGATGTCAAACCGAGGCTCAGTGGAGGGGAGAGCGATTCTCTTTCCTCTGCAATGCTTGGATACACGCCTGCACGCGCACACACAAGCAAATGCTTACAAATGACGGAAACCCACTAAACACAAGAGACACACGTGCACACACTTGTGAAACCCAGGCTATTATTGCCTGTGATTTAAAAGGCCCGCATTTATTCCCCACTTTCATTACCAAGCAGGCTGTTCCAACTTGAAACAGACACTTAGTGATGGTAGGAAGGTGCCTCGGTTTGACCATAATCGCACTTAAGCAACAACTAGATGTAGAAATTTAAAAGAAATGTGTATAGTACAGACATCTTCAAAGCAAAGCACTTATACACAACAGAACAATTAGTGTCTCAGTGTCCTTTTACTATTAATAACCTCCCACAATATTACTTACATTACTTCACAAATGATTAACATAAACTAAGTCTGCGTGGACATTGCAGATTGGCAAATGGGAAATTAAAAGAAAATTGCTCAATTGATACAATTAAGTTGCTTTAAAGGACAGGAAGAAAAATAAGGACTGTTCTCTGCATTATTAGATTTTAAAGACATGTTATTATCATTGGCAAGGCAAACAAAAGGTTGTTTTTACATCTGTTAGTCACCAAGACATGTCAGAAATGCTAGTTTATCATCAAACACACATTGAAATCTAATTTTTAATATGCTAATATCCATCTAAACCCAAACATTAATCAAAACTAATGGCCCATGGTTGCGTCCAGCGTTTCCAAATAATTTGGTAAATAATATATCAACATTCCATGCCTGTATCTTTATGGATGAAAGGTCTTTAAAGGCACTTTCTTTAAGCGTCACACGTGCTAATACATAATTTAGAAACAAATACAAGAAAACTGTGGATTTTCAACTTCCCCTCTTTTGTGGACTTTGGTTGAACGCACCCATTTTTTGATCAGTGTGATCTTTACCTCTACCACGTGTCGTATGATTGAAAGCTCAGCTGCTGGATGCACCACCTGTTTTATCAGCAAATGTGTCCGAAGTCAGGACTGAACTTTAAAATTCAATTTCCTGTGATTGTTTGCCAGATTCTCCTGCTATGGCTTATGTGGCATATTGCAAGTCAAATCAGTTTGGTGCAGGTGCAGGACAAAAGCAGATCACAAAGGAAACAGAGAAGTAGGCCACACACAGAAGATTGCAAGCTGAGAGAAATTAAAGGTGGTAACATCAGTCATTTCCTGACAAACAGCTTTAAAGTATAAACACTGAATCATAATTTTTTGTACTTTTATGTATTTGACATAGTTTTCATGCTTATTTTGCACTCCTGACAAATCTGACAGCACTTCTCCTACAGATGGTCCTAAAAGAAAACATCCAGATGTGACATTCCGATGCATTCCTGCATCAGGATCCACATCCAAAACTCTGTTATTAGAATCGACTGTTGGATTGCGTGGGGCTGAGCAGGCTTTGGGCAGATGAAAACTCAACGATTAATTGTAGCTCCAAAACAGTGGTCCTACATAGCAGTGTGAAACAGGTTCAGAGATGACCAATGATGGCCTGGGACAAAAGTCTGACAGTGTCAGAACATCACAGTGTGCAGGCTCCTTCAGAGGAGGTGTGGGCTCTTTGCGAGCTTCCTGGTTGCACTTTCCTTTTAAAGCTGTGCTTAAAGCATGAACAAGACACCCCGGGTGTTTTAAAAGGCACTCACCTCATCTTGCTTATCAAAATGTTAGATAATAATGGCTTTGTGAAGTTTGCTTGTGCAGTAATGGCAACTGTAACCTCCAGTCGATTTGGCCGTGTAGGGGACATCATCTTTATGATCATATTTTCAAAGACTGCTACATGTTGTGTTCCGCTTCCTAAATCTTTCTGCCAATATGCTCCATGTCGTAAAGAGATGCACCTCCCCACTCTCATGTCAT
The DNA here is from genome assembly GCA_032362345.1 of Sandelia bainsii. Taxonomy (NCBI): domain Eukaryota; kingdom Metazoa; phylum Chordata; class Actinopteri; order Anabantiformes; family Anabantidae; genus Sandelia; species Sandelia bainsii. The sequence continues at coordinate 17,366,785 of JAUMHL010000004.1, forward strand.
AAAAACATAAAGACTTGACTTTTATGCACTGTAAGGACACAACTATTGGGTTAGAGTAGAAGGAGGTGGCAGATTACAGACACTCTTTCTATACAGCACCATCATGCGGTAAAGCTAAAACAACAAATCTTATAATATAACCTCACTCTTAGCTTTTATGCGCAGTCAGATTACTTATTTGTTTATGCCATACAGAATTCAATAAAAGAGAAATATAAAAAATGATGTGATGCATAGGATTTGCTAGGGAATTATCTGTGCTGAGAAAATGAAAAAAACAACAACAACTAATATTGCAAATGGTGGCCAACCGATCTGCTTTATTCAGTGATTTAGTTCAATTTGAGATCATTTTCCATAAAGCATCTCCTCCATGAAGTGGTAAACAGCCCAGTTGTGCATCAAAAGCAGCTGGGAGGAGAGATAATGAAATATGCTAACAGAAACCTGCTCACGGAGGCAGGAGAATGAACTGATGGATGGTATGACAATAGATTTCATAATGAGCGACATCAATCCCCCATGGGATGCATTTAAACTACTTGAACCTGCCAAATTGAACTGGCCAGGGGGGAGAATGTGTCCTTTCACCCTGCACACCCCACACTATTATTCCCTCAGAATAGAGAAAATGACTTTATATTGCTCAACACGTTTTCCTGAAGTAGTATTGAACAATTACTGTACTCACCAGAAAGACTTTTCTGTCATGTTCAGCATCATCTTCAGCAAACATGTATCTACCCTCTGAACGGATATTAAGTCTAAAATGTGCCTCAAAATTCTTTCTTTTGAGTTCTTCCTGCTCTTGTGATGAGCTGGCTGTCAAGCATTAGGTTATTATGGGCTTTTTTGCTCCAGCACTAACAGTGTTATTTGGAGACTCTAACATTCCTGTATCAGAGTGCCTTCTAACATTTAACACCTGTAGAAATGCTATTTCTCAGGTTTCAAAAGAATCCCACCAGCTGAGTGGCCATTCTCCCACACTAAAATGTTTTTTTAATTCAGCTAATGCCCTCAGTACACAACGAATGTGTGGCATGATTTCAAAGACAACACTATGTAATCAGTATAATTGGCAAACGTGTTGTGTGAAAGTAGTTCACAGAGCAGAAAACCACTAAATATGCTAATGGATTTTTTGGTTTGGTCAAGCCTCTGTTTTAATCGACTGATTAATTACTAATCAAATGAGGCTCACTACAATATGTGCACAGTGTCTGACCCTACACACTTAATTGTGCACTTGTACTGTATATGTAAATGTCTACTCGTGCATAAGACATTTCCACATACAGTGCACTGTCACTTGATGTCTCCTTAATGTGTTCTTCTATGTGGCTAGACTCAAGACAGAGTGCATATGTGTCTGGACTGCGTGTACATGCATTAGTGTGTGTGACAATAAGCATGTCCCGCCTCTGTCTGAGATCAATTAGACCTGTGCACTGGCCAGCAGACAAAATTGTAATTATGCCTGCAGATGTCAGTGGCGTGGCACAGAGTGTGTCAGCTGGCTGAGAAAGCCTCAGAGACACGTACTGTAGTTAAAGAGACTCTCTCTTGGGCTGAGATGCAGCCATTAAGAGTCCGCAGCGTCAGGGTAAGAGAGAGAGAGAGTGTGAGACAGAGAGAGAGGCTGAAGCTGCAGTCGTGATTCAGACATGTTCTCAGTCATCAGCAGGAGCGTCTTGTTGATGTAGGATGGGTTAAAGATCACATCATTTTTAGACAAAAAAAAAAAAAACTCAAGCTGTGAAGTGATTATAGACAGGGAGCTTTTTGAAAGACAAATCAATATAGAAAGAGCTGGTATCATAGGAACTAAATATTAATATTGACTGTGCACACACATTAATACACACATTAATAGAGTATAGAAGTCCTCATTAGCCCCTCATTAGCACAGAGTTCTCATTTTACATTTGTAAATAACATAGATTGGGAATTTGCAGCAAAGTCATGTACTTTGCCTTTCCATGAATCAAGGCTTCTATTTCCTACTAATTAGCAGTTTCACTTCTTTCTAATTGCCCCATTTGGTGTGTAGCAACAAAAGGGAAATTTTTTAATTCAAAAGCGAATTTGTTTTAGATCATTAAAAACTAAGAAAGGTCTCAAAACGTGAGAATTAGACACATTCTTCAGGTTATGATAGTCTTAAGAATTAAATAAAATATGTGAAATGCAACGATGCTGAGGTTGGATCAACACTTTGCCTTTTGAGGCAGTGTTTACAGATTCGCAGCTGCCCTATTTGGATGGGGGATCTCCCTGGAGAAAGGCAAAATTAGCAAAATAACTCTCGCCTTATTATCGTGGCTGGAGACAAGGTATTCTGAGACTCTGCCAAGAACGTCTGGCAAGCCTTGTTGTGCAAAAGCGAACACATACTGTAAAGACAAGGGATGCATAAGTGGTTTGAAAGTTTTAATTCCACCAGTCTGTGGAGAATTGCAATGTTTGTGCCTTTTGTTTATGAGGGCCAGCGGGAATAAGACTAGTTTAGCTTCCCAGATACGCCACCTTGTTTTCTGTCACACACTCTCACACAGTGACTGCACACAGCCCCAACTCTACAAAAGCAATCTAGGTCATCTTTCATCATCTGGTTCTGCTGCTCAGGCAGAGGGATGAGCTTTGAGTTAAGTGGACGCAGTGTGTGTGCAGAAAGTCGGTGTGCACAGATGGAAAAAGTGAAATCCAACTAGTGGATGTAGCTAGTGATGCAGCGCGTAGCAAAGTGATCACATGAAATGATTTGCTGATCTTTCGATGCAAATTATAGATGATATTTCCTGCGATCTGTTTTCTGGATTTTAGAAATGAATGTGCTGAAAAGGCACGTATACTGGTATGGCACATATAATACTGATAGGTGCAATTACCAATATACCCCTATGCTGAAAATGACAGTTTCTATGCAACAAAACTGCAACTTTGATCATGTTTGTCTAGCTCTATATTTATTAACAGAAAGCAAGAAAAGTTTCATTGATTCTTTGCGGCTATTAAGTGAAATCAACGTTATTTCATCACTGTTCTACATTCTTACAGGACGTTTAGTTTTGATCTTACTGGCTTAAAAAAATTACCTTGAGGGAACGACAAGACTATCAGACAAGAACAGCATTTCTTAGATCTACAGTAAGTAGTAAAATGTATAAATATATCAATCGCAGACATCTCAACCAAGCAAAAACAGTTGTTTAACTCTAGATGTAGTGTTGGATAAGACAACTCTAATATAAACTTTGTGTGTGGCTGTGTGTGGGGGTGTGAAACCGTATGTTTTTAAGCCTCATTAATTAAGACAGAGAACAAATTAATGATGTTGAAACTGTACGTTTATATTCTCTGCTATATGTCTGGTAGAGAGAAGCCAAAAAAGCAATCTGTAACACAAGCACACAAAAAAAACACAATCATCCAACAACGTGAAAGTAAATTAAAACATCTGATGCACAATTTCACAGCGTAAATAAGTTTTCAGGAGTAATAGAAATTTGCTGGCATCTACCCGTTTCTGATGAGATCTCTAGTTATAACGATTCACAGTTTAATACAGTTTGTTTCTATCACCAAGGGTGAGAACTGGAGAATTTCTAATCTAATCTAATCTAATCTAAGCTAAATTACAACAGTGCACCAGAATTGATTTAGCGTAAAGTCATGACAGTAATGAATCATAAGAAGCAGCACAGAAATACAAAGAATTGAATTGAGACACACCGTACATCCATAATGTCTCAAAAGTTTACATGATCAAGGCTGATTTTATTTTTGAGTTACATAGGTCAATTATCCAGGGCACCTTTATTGTGAAAGGTGTGTCCAACTGAGCTTTACCATTATAAGAAAAAGAGACAAAAGTAGCGTGATTAACCCTTAATGAAAGGAGGATTACTCAGCACTGCAACAAGGGTGGTTTATATTTAAATGCTTGCCAGTTATCAGTATTAGTCACCCCCTATGTGTCCTACATAGCCCCTCTTATTTTAAATTAAGACTGCTAATCCTCTTTGTCACTGCAGTTTGTCTTCATTTGTCACACAATGTTGTTTTCACGACTTTCCAAACTGTTCCACTTGACATATTATATAAATCAGCAGTTTTATTTATAACTGTTGCACCTGCAGTTTGGGCATAGGTGATCTGGCCTCTTTGAAGCGGTGTTTTTAGTTGCCTCATGCGTGAAAAGCAGTCGACACATGTGGCACATTAATTCCCTCAACCTAAACCCACTCACCTTTGGAGCTTTACTCGCACATCAAGAGTGAAAAGAGCTTTCTGATGAGGCATTCATGTTATTTCATCTATTGTACCCTCGCTTTATTAGAGTGTTTACGCTGAGTGTTACAACATTATCATGGTTTCCAAGACAAACATGTTAGAGCCTGAGCATACAGCATCTGTAAAGCAGAACGGTTGCAGCACTTGTGGTTTTCAGTTAAATGACGGCTATTACATGAGCGCTGGTCTTTCCTTTCGTGTAAACAGACCAAGGCCCAGGGAGTGTCTGGGGGAGAAATTACATATTGGTTTTTCTGTGCTGTGGTGCCTCATTGATTCAATATTCACAGACACATTGAGGTGGGCAACAAGCTCTATCAAAGCCTGGACACTTTCTCGCCTCGTCTCCCCAGACGCTGTGGCTCCAGCGTGTTTTTCCGAAGTTCTGGGTTTTCCCTCTAAGCATAGACATATAACTTCAAAACCATGGGTCACATGAGGAGACTGAACTCATAAAGTGTTACAATTGCAGAACTGGAATGGCAAAACGGTCCAACAGTATGTTTCAATGTGCTGTAGAGAAACACAGATCTACTGAAAATATTCTAGTTTCTAACAATCTTAGGCTGTCAGTCACATAGTCATTAGCCTAAAGAAGATGCTCTTACCTGACTCTGCTAAGGCTAAAAAACATTTCAGCTGATTATTTGCTGTGTTTATCATGGCTTTATTAACATCTATGTACACAAAACTGGACATCAAATGATGAAATTAAATTAGACCTCATCCTCTTTAAAATGTACACTAAAGTCTATAACTACGTATAACTATAACTATATAGTCTATATAACTATAGTTTCCTGAAAATCACTGCATCCCTCTGTTTATTTTTTTCCATTAAGCAGATTCTGCTCTTCAACTCCCTGTCCACTTTTGTCATCATTGCTCTCTGTGCTGGACCACTGGCCTTCCTGAACCCCTCTCTCTCTCTCTCTCTCTCTCTCATTCCAGATGTTCTGGATCTGGTTTTTCATTCCCCAGGAGTCCCAACCTCCTTGTCTCGCTCCCTTGTTTTCATGTCGTTATCTCTCTCCTTCAGTGTTCCTTTCTCCTCACACGTGTGAACAGTATGTGTATGTTAGGTTTTGTGTATTTGGTCCTCTCTCCAGGTCTTCATGCTTCATGCTTCCTAATGGAGGTTGTGTGGGTCAAGTCATATGCTGTAGTCATTGTAAAGCCCCTTGAGGCACATTTGTGATACCGGGCTATGTAAATAAAATTTTACTTGCTTTAGCCTGATTTGGTTTGACATTGCAAGACAACCCTTATTATGTACTAAAATCTCAACTTAATCATATGTTAATAAACAAACAATAAATGCCACTGATGCTTGATCGTGTTATATGCAGGAAAGCAGGAGATGCATAAAGATAATACTAATAAATAAAGACCTGTTTACTCTTTCCTGTCAGATGGAGGTACCTGCTGTTACCGGGAGCTAACAAGTACAGTGAGAGCACGGAGGAAATGCCAGGTGCAAAAAAAATAACTCCAAAAGTACACAAAAATCTGATGAATATATATTCCTGTAAAAAACTGTACACTGTAAAAAAAGAAAGAAGAAAAAGTTGAGAAAACTAATAATTACAAGGCAACAAACCTCAGCAGTGATTTAAGTTATTTAACTCTTAAGTTTGAGCTTCGAGTTTATCCAGCTTTGTCCAACTAACTGGTTTTTCTAACTTCATTTGTTGAGTTAATAAGAAAATTTAGTCAGCTGAACTCATAATTTTAAGATCTGAAATTGATAAACAATTTTAAGTTACTTAATTACAATGAGTAATGTTTGTTTTCCTGTATTCCCCAACTAAAACACAGAAATTACCAGACCTTTGTCAGTTTGTAATGAATGGCAGGTTTAGATATAAAGTTAGTGGGTGTCAATACATTTTGCTGAAGTTAGAGACAAGCTTGATTTGTTGGCACAATTTCATTTTTCTTTAATTGCTGATAACTTGAGCTTTGCCAACACATATAAGCTTCTAGCTTTAGTGCAACTGACTAACTCTTGAAACCCAAAAGGCTTGGCTTCTTTGAACTATTTTAGATGTTTTTTTGGAGCAGTACTATATATACTGCTGTACATGTGCACAGACTGTATGTCAGAATGGAAAGACTGTGCTCAGGTCTGTTAGTTCATCCCCCAGCAGGGCTCAGTACTGTTAGCTCCCAGCACGACCACGATATTTCATAACCCTCCTGATTGTCATTCTGACAATGAATCATGTACAGACGTAAGACATTTTTAAAGTGTTCTCTTATTAAGATGATACATTATATTGGGTAATATCTAGCCTTTGCTGAGGAATCTCTTTAAGTGGTTCAAATGATGTAGGAGTTCACTATTTTAAACCAGGCAATCACAATCCAAAGAATTACAAATGCTTATCAGGCTTACAATGAAAATCTCCTGAATCTGTTAAACAACGGTCTAGTGGACTAATAACTCACACTAAGGATCCTCCCAGTTTTTTTCTTAATATATATCTAATAGTTTTCTCAAAAAATGTCATGTTACAGAAAGAAATGTCTTTGGCTTTAGAAACAAACATCAGGCAATTAATGAACTTGTGTGTTCTTTAAACAACAGAAAACAGTAGTAACCTACATACCGCAGCAGTGTATGAGCCTGAGATTTACATTGTGCCTTTCTCTCAGAAAACACAAAGGAAAAGATAGATGAAAGATGTACCATATTTTCCACTACTACTGAAGTTTCTCTTTGAGATCACATGAATAACTCAGTGTTCATTCAACTAAGGATCACATATTTCTTTCTCCTCTCATCCTCCAATCTTAAGTCTGTCTTACCTTTCATCTCGTTCTTCTTCAGCACCTATTTATTTGAATATCCGTCTATAGCTCCCTGATCATACAGAGGCACTTTTCTCTCAGTGTTCATCATATGAGACCGCTGCTGGAGCTGAGAGGAGGGCCGGTGGGTGTGTTTACATTAGTATATAGTGTATACTTTGAAGCAGAATCAAACCGAGGCGTGTCAGTCACAGCTTGGTTTATATCAAGCAGCAAAACACAAAGCATAAGGGCAACCTGGATTTGTTTTCATCTGGCGCATGGTTAAATGAAATGACAGATTGTCACAAAGGAAACAATGTAAGGTCAAACAGCATACCATGAACATAGAGACTTGCAGTCTTTCCAATTCATTTCAGTCGTTTAAGCCTTAAAGTGAGACTGTAACACTTTTAAAAGACTAAATAACATTTTGTATTTCCCCTATAAATAAAAAGTTGCACATAGAGGAAACAAAAGTTTTGAAGGCTGCAGCCTGGAGGGACTATATGTGGGTGGGACTATAAGTGTAGTCCCGCCATACAGTATGAAGGAAAAAAAGCGCTGAACAAGAGGAGTAACTTTAGATCTAACTTAATGTCTTTGCTGGTGATCTGATGGTTTAACGTTCATCAGTTATTTAGATTAACATTACTTATTTACTGATTGGCACATAAAATACAGATAAAGTGAGAATACATAAAATGCCAACTACAACTAGCCAGTGACTAAGCTAATGCTGTTTGGCATAAACAGCCGTGAATTACATTTATACAGGCACAGACTGCTATGAACAGATTCTACCCAGTCCCATTAGACAAACGCCCACATTTTTTTCTGTAACTAAAGAGTCGGTGGATTTAGTAACCTTTGGGAAATATAATGAGAAACATGGAGAAAAATAACAGAAGTCAAACAGGGTTATTGTAGCTACCAGAAGTACAATTTGCCTTCAAAATAAGTAATGTGTAATAGTAACGGTTCTGTTCATGGTTCCCTAAACATTTATTAAACTGGAGAAAAAGCATTTGTGCTTAAATCTGATTAGAAAATGCATGTTACTTGTTAAATTATGTAATAGTGATAAACAATCCCTGCTTGCCTGAAGTATGGTTAATAGCAGAAATTTTCACCAACAACATTTTTCATTTTAAACAACAAGAATGTTCAACAGAATAAGTGATATTTGTATAAAAATGGTTTTAAACTGACACGGTTATGTAATCTCATTATTTTTAACTGCCTCAAAGCTCAGAGATGTCCTTTCTATTAACTGGATTTCTCACAGTCTGACTACTACACCAACTTTTTAGTTACAGAAAAACTTGGTTGTTTGAGATGCTGAAGCAGCATCAGAAAGTCTGATGTATATAACAACCCAAACAACCTGTGCCTGTAATACATGTCTGTTCATGCCAAATATTGCACCTGTAGCTCCGCCCTGATTTAAGTGTAGCCCTCATATTCCAGGCTGCAGCCAGAACTACTTGACATTTTGCTGCTACAAATTTACTTGGTCTCATAGAACAAGTACCTACTGTTAAATTACTGTTAACTAACAGGGAAAACTTTGTAGATGTGAGAATGTCAAAGATGGACATTTTTGGTTTTATCACAAGAGCATGGCAACTGGACATCCTTCTTGTTCATATAACTTTCTTTAATGTACAGTATGTTTAAGCAGAAATGGGCTTCAGAACATATTTCAAAGGCATCTGTGACCCTGGTTAATTGAAAAGCCTGGTAACATTGCACAGATAGTGGCTGTAAATGTGTTGTTTTTTTTTTGCAAGGGCTGAGATTTCTAACCAATCACACTTGGCCAATTATTTCTATCTATTTATTGTACTTTCACAAGACTTGTAGACCTATAAGGTTGGGTAGAGACTTAGAGCTTTAACAATGTGTTATATCTTACAGGTCTCCAAGTATATGCTCGATAAACTGTTTATCTTAGCTCTAATTCAGGAATACCTTGTGGTCTATCAACTGCACATTAACAAAAAAAGTAATGCACATGTTGATAAGAAAACCATTTCAATATTGCAGAGCGCTCATTTGTACTCAAATTATTACTATTTTTAGTGGCAAAAACCCAACTACAGATGAAATGGTAGCAGTTTAAGCAGTCATTCATCGTAGGGAGACAGCCTAGGTAACCCTGCCAGATGGAAGACAATGCACAAAGATGTAATTAATCACTGTGTTCCTATTTGGGCAAAAAAAGAGAGAAAAAAAAGACTGGATTTGCAATTTTACCACTTAGTGTTAAAAAAGGGTCGACTAAGACATTGGCCATGAGATGTAACTCATTTAAACGAGGCTGTGAAGTGTTCAAATCTTCCTACGCATTGATTTCTCATCATTTCACCTTAGAAGTGCTGTGACCATTTGTGCAATGTTAAAGATTTTTGCTTTGTGATTCAAGCCTTTGTCCTCATTAGCACGATTCGGACCTGGGCCTGTTTCCTCCGACATGGCTCCGTTCCCAAACCACTGATGGAACAAGTGGGTGCCTACTATTTGAACTCCTTTCCTGCACTAAATGTGTTGGCACGCCAGTGAGATCGCAGTGAGGCAGACAACTAGAGGACGCACTTAACAGCCCCCTCGAGCGAGTTTATGACCTTTTAGTGATAAGAGCCTTGTCTTAGTGCCCAGCAGATTTATGAGTGGAAAGAAAAAAAAATGCTTTCAAATGTTACCTGGCTTCTGTTCTTTTTTTTATCCACTACATCTCTGCAATTAAAGATGCCATGTGCACTGGGGAGGATTTGTATGTTAATTAACACAAGTCTCATCTGACTTATCTGAACACTGATCTCTTCACCTTAAGTGATAATTAAGCCTATAAGATTACTGTATGTGCTTGATGGAAAGAATATTCATACTTAAATTGATCTAAAATCAAGCTACAACCAGACTCACTGGTTAATAGTTCCAACTGGGGTCAAGTTTTAAATAGACCCATACAAGACACTAAGGAATTGCTTTAAATAAGTGCTCTTAATGATACAGAAATGTAATGCTGTACTGTATGTTTCAAGTCCTCTACGTCTCGATTCATCTTCCACGTCTGGTGGAATAAAACTATTAGCATGTCATTCAAGGCAGAAAATGACGTCTCTTTCTCTCAGGTTAGTTCTTGATTACTTCCCATTTCCTTCCATCTAGTCATGTCCTCTGCACTTCCTCATTAGTTACTCACATCTGCCCCTCATTCTCCTAAGAATGTCCCCTGTGGTTCACGACCCCGAATCTGTTCTTCATGCATACATATTGACTTTTTTGATAGTCATGTGCTGCTCTACAAAAGTATTCCCCTCTTTTATTCAAATGAGAAAGCCTGTGGAGAGGGCCAGTGTGCAGATCAATGCGCAAATCTCAACAATCTCTCCCCAGCTGCACGTGTCAAATACCGTGTCGTGGGGAGATTACCCTGCACTCAGGGCCGGTGTCTTTCTTTTTTTCCCCAGCCTGCCAAGGCTGTGGGATGCATGGTGAAAATCGATCATTTCGCTCGGGTTGGTGGCAGGCACCTCAGCACCCCGCCTTTGGCTGACAAGATCCTGGCATTCACAGGGATGAACCAGATGGTAGGTACCTAGGGCAGTGAGCTCTGAAAATGAACAGGCATGGCATGCACTTTACAATGAGCAGCAAAATCTTTCAAAGTGTCACAACTTACCAACTGGCTCACATTAATGCTGAATAAATGATGTTGTGTGCCACTGGATGGCAATGTTTGCAATTATGCTAATGATAATAATCTTCTGTGGATTCTCAGGGCATTTTACTTTAGCATTGACATTTTTGTGCAACTAGATACTCATTTACATAGATGTCCACCAATAATGAATTTTCAGGAGCGATTGTGCTCGTGCCATGTTTTTTTTTTTTTTTGGCCTTGAGCTGTTTGCATGCAGCTTCACCCACAACCATTCTTTTGTAAAGAATGAATGGAAACTCAATACATATTTGAAAGCTATTCTCCTTTCACTTGGCTTGACCAACACATTCTTGGTGTAGGGCAAGAGAGCAAAACCTTTCTGCACTGACAGGTCTTTCTTTAAAATAGAAGCACAGAGCCACAAAGCCAATACAATCTGTCTCTAATGGCTTCCTCCTCTTTGATGGCCCTGATGTTTAATCAGAGTAAGAGCTGGGTTTTGCCTTGCTTCTGCTGGCATCCATTAATTTGGCCTCTGTTTTTCATTTGTTTGTTTTTTTTCCGCCTTTTACTGCCCTAACAGCCAGCTGGCATTCATCGCCGGCCTGATTGAGTCCTGTTCAATATGAAAGCGGCAACAGGATTGGGGACAAATGACTCCCAGCCACAATTGGCCAATGCCTACACTCACTGACCCAAACACACAGGCGGGATTCACTATGTTAGTCCCAACTGCTCCATCACATCAGAATGACTCTGCTCCTCCTATACTTCATTTATTCATTTTCTTTTTTTTTAACATTGAGTTGGCATGCACAAGATATTTCTTTTACCTCTAGCACCTTCCATTTTGTCACCTTATAAACAATAGAAGTCATTCACTATGGCTGTGGCTGTAGAAAGATAAAAACTGGACATTTGGTTGGTGTTTCTACCTTTAACAAGAGGAATATCACAATAAGACATTGTCATGTTTGGCACAAGTCTAAGGGCCTGCCACGTCATACCAAGCAGCTAATCAAATTAGACTTGTTTACTAGCAGGTACAAAAGCAGATGTTACATAAATCATTGTACTGCCATAACAAATCCAGAAGGAGGGAAATCAATATTGTGTGAGCAGGCCAGCAAGGATTAGGCACCATGATCTAAAACTGGAATATAATAGTGTCCATATGCAGTATGGTGTAGAGAATGAAAAATGTGTGGCAGATTTGTAAATACAGTGTAGACAGTCATCAGTCAAGCGAGATGCAGTGACATGCACTGTGAAATAACAGATTCAAACTGAAGGAGGAAATGAAGAAGATTCAGCAACAGATGAGCAATCACTCGCATCTGATGTGTTAGATGATTTAATTCATGTTCACATTCAGGCTTGTTGTCATTTCCACGTATTCAACGACATGCATTCAGGATAAACAAATGTTCCTCATGGAGACCACTGCAACACAGAACAGACATTAAAGGGAAGTGCAACTAGTGTTACAGGCTAAACAAACAAGAAACTGTGTGTTAATATGTGACTTTTAAAGATGTTAGTAGGTGGATTTTTGCATGCATGCATGTATGCGGAACAGTATGTTACCTGAACCTGACAAGTATATTGTATTTCATATCAGAAGCTGCCTGAACCACAACCAAGCCCAATGCAGTTGAGTTTGTGCGGTGCTTTTCCAGTTTGGTCATCATGTGTCCCTCATAGTTGATACTGAAACCTACCCAAACAGGATTTCTAAATTTCTGCCCAAACCAAACCCGAACCTTTGGGTACTGGTGGGTTCAGGTTCAGTTTGGGTATGAACCCTCTACCCTACAAGTCATCTGTGTAAGCAGCTTATTACAACCCATATGTTCTTATGACAGGCATACTCTGGTGTAAAAGTGCACACATTTCCATTAAAATGATGGAAACACTTTCTGAAGGGAGATCACCAGACCCACCACACTGACTGACCACCTCTGAATTCAAAACTATGCCCTCACCTAAAGATCTGTTCTCTCTCTCTCTCTCTCTCACACACACACACACACACACACACACACACACACTTCATGGTGTTGCAGATTAATATGAACTATTTTTCATCATCAGCCGATTTTAGTTGGAAATCTGTTTGCTCCTTCTGAGTCATTAACGAGCACTCTGCAGTAAATATTGCATAGCTAAATGAGGATGGCTCCTCATCAGTAACTAAAGTGTCTGGGGCAAAAGGGAAAGGAGTTTTAAGATACGTCAAATCAAGAAGCTGTCAGCCTCTACTTGCTGAGGAAAAACATGCTGCCTTTTCCCCTAGGTCATTAGCTTTGGCTGGTCTCCCCTCCACGCCAGCCTTTTCTAAATGGGCCAATGCCCTGACCACATGAGCGCTGCTCTGGGACCATGTCAAAGCCGTCACACTACATAGAGCCACACCATCAGTTCCAAGGCTGAGTCACTGGAGCTAGTCCGTTACGTGACTTGTCATTGCTTTGGGAAGATGGACCCATTCACTCGTGTCATTTTACGATGCCCCATAGTATTTTGGCTCACAGAAGAAGAGTTGTGAGAACTATACTGGCGCCTTTGTACAAAGCCAAATCTCTCATGTCCCATTTTATCCCTCTGTGATACGTTAGAGTTGATCCATGTTACATTATAGTTACAAGATCCGCAAGTTAGAATGATAAAGGTGAAACAAAAAAAATGACTGTATCCAAGTTCACTTTGTGGCCATTACATAATCTGTCCTAAAGCCCGTCTCTTTTTACCCAGTCAGCCTTAAGGCAGCTGCATTCACCATCTTGTGATGCAATAGTCAAGCATTTTTATAATGAAATGCCTGTAAGGTGACAGATAAGGCCCCTCTCATACTTGTCAGTCAGCAGCTTTGTCCCGTGGAAACTTGAAGCATGAATTCAGAGTACATGACAGTTGAGTCAGGCTTTTCTTTAGAATGGCAGGGCGAGAAAGAAAGATTGAATCATATGTTTTGTCAAAGTTCTTGTGTCACCACGATAAGATTACATGTTTGCCCATTCACTAACCCTGACACCCACTCACTACAGGTATCTGACATCACTTCATGGCGCATTCAACATTTGTATTCCCACTTCATCTTCTTAAGATGACTGTAAAAGGAAACATGGGGGCCCAGTTGTCTGACCCCTTTTCTTGGTATTTGCTTATACAACATGTTATCTAACTGACTGCGTGTGTGGCTAAAAAAAAAAGAAAAGAAATCATACCTCATATCTCTGCATCTGGCTAATCACAACTAGTCTGATTTAGAAGTGCACACAACCAAGAGGCAGACAGTGGAAATAACTGGAGTGCACACCACTGCTAGTTTAGCTCATGATTTACTGTAGCACCTCGCTTATGAGTCTCCACGCAGAGCCTCTGCAGCTTTAAAGCTTCAGCAGTGTCCATCCATAGTGATTGCTTATATCACGGCAAATTCTTCCAAATGATTTGCAGGTCAGCAAAACCTTCACATTTGTGACTGTAGTGCAGCACCACCCAGTGTTTGAAGCATTTCCCTTGTCCAGCCCGACTGCAAGCAGCATTGCTTCGTTTTACGTGACTATGTTCTTTTTCTGCTTAGCACCACAAGAACAACCACGAAGGTCAGGTTGTATTAGTAGTACATGGAGAAAAAGTACGTGTTTGTGGAGAGAGAGGATGTGTGTGGAAGTAAGGGTGCTGAGGCCAGGGCCGTGGCTTGATTTCATGGACTCGCTGCAAGCATGGCAAGGTCAACATGATGTCGTCCAGCTGGCACTGGGTAGAAAAAAAATCAGAGGTGCTCATCTTTTTTTCCCCCCTCATGTTGCACTGCTGATGTGGCTGCTGGCTCCAGCTCACTGTTCCAGCAAGATCAGGCTGAGTAGGAGGAGACTTAATGTTGCCTGTGCACCCACATGCGCCCATGAAAAAAAACCACACAAACACACAAAGGCGTGGATGCAAATACACCCTGACATGAGCATGTGCACAGCCAAACCTGACCAAGCTTATACATATACACATGCGAATTGAGATACTACCTCTATACACTACCAGTTAAAAGTTTGGACACACACTCATGTTTTTCATGAAAAGATACATGTCTTCAGTTGTGTTACCATCATTGCACATGATCTTCTAATGATCAGTTTTCCTTTTAAATTAATACATTTGCATTAGCAAACATAACATGCTATTGGAAGACATGTATGTTTATGTAAATATTCCTTTTAAAAAACAGTTGTTTTCAGCT
>JAUMHL010000004.1:17381883-17413162 GCA_032362345.1 Sandelia bainsii
GTTATGAAATCTGCTTTTCTTTCACAAACATGGTCATTTCTATGTGTGTCCAAACTTTTGACTGGTAGTGTATATCTATTAGTAGTTGCATCATGAGGTTAGTACTCAATGGACTCGTGAAGAAAGGCAGGATACATGAATACAGCAGGGGTTCGAGTTGAATTCAGTGTCCCCCAAATAACCGTGACTATTAGCTATTACATGTACAAGTAAAATTAAGCAGAAAATTAAAACGAGCCTGTCAAAGGTCTCAGAATGTCCGACTGAAAGAAGGGAGCCAGAGGGCAGAGGTGTGCAGAATGGAAAGTGTAGCTGGAGAAAAACAATACTGAAACCAGTGTGAATTACAGTAATACTAATTAGGCTACAATTACACTATAGGCATTTTTAGTAAAACATTTGTCTGACAGATCACAGAACAGAAGCATCTCAATAGATGCCCAACAAATCTAAAACTTCCTCATTTCTTCTCTAACCTCTGTCTCTTTTGTTACGCTCCTCTGTGCTTATCTTGTGTGAGGTACTGACACTGACTGATGACAACAGGCAATTTGCACTTGTGAACAGAACTCAGACACTGACCATGGTCACATGGTGTTTTGCTCACTCTTCCCTGCAAAAAAAAAAAAAAAAAAAAAAATCAGATTACTGACTTGGTTGCAAGAGGTTTGGATTTGGGCCACTCTAGTTATAATGTGGAAATGACTTGATTCCCATTTCAAGAGAAAGGGGAGGAAATCTATAAACTTTGATTTTGAAATCTGAAAATACATCCATTCATAAATATACATACAGTACGTTTTACCGAACGAGAAGGGTTTTTTAAGTCAATCTTACTATATGTCCATACTGTAGCTATGAACAGGATCCACTAGTGCTGTGACTATTGTAGGAAATGGGGGACAAATGTACAGTCTTTGTTCTGTGCAAAAACACATAGTGAAGTTCAGTCAAAGCTAATGTACAGCTTCAGTAGTGCAAGATTTACTGGATATCTAAGTGTTTTTAGTCTGAAACTCCTCTTTGTGCTTTCCTCCTGAGCCATGTTAGAGGGGTCCATCCTCTAAGTTGCAGGTTAAGCTTCATCTTGACTGAATAAATTTTACATTTCTTATACTTGTTCCGTTGCTACACAACAAAAACAGTGACCAGCAACAGTATATCTTTGAATATACACATGTCAAACTGTATTAGTACTTTATTGATATGTTAGCACCTCTACTGTCAGGCAAACACCCACATCTCGCAAGTCCCTGTCCTCGTTATGTAACATACAGATGTTATGTGATAATACTTTGTACTGCACAGACAGGCCAATATGATGTCATTAGGATTATTTTGTCAGAATTGACAAATTTAGAACCACATATGGGATAATACAACTGTCTGACATGCAGTTTTCATGACTGAAAAACTGATTTTGGCATGTAAAATATGCCACATTAAGACTGATTTGTCATTTATATGTTCTATCCTTTTATTTAACTGTAGCTGATACAGTACAGCTAGAGGGCGGGTATAAATGACTGATGCTTAAATAAATTAAACTGCAACTATTTGTAACCTCACAAGCAAAGCCAAGCACAAGATGATTGAGCAGAAGCTGAGACTTCATCAAACTTTCTCAGTGTACTCCCCTTGCTCCAGCTGAGAAGATAAGCTGTCTCAAGGCACCCATGGTTCAAGACAGCGGCAGCACCGCTCAGTATTCGGTTCCAGTGATCTCAGCAGCTAAACAAGTTGCGCCTTCATCCCTTGAGCTGGTCCAGGCCAATGAGCATGCTGGGGCTTGTGCTCTGATAAGCCACAAACCGCATCTCTCATGACAGTGCTTCTGTGCCTCTTCATCTGTGTCCATGCACCCCAACCCCTACACACACACACACACACACACCATTCCACACTGCAAAAACTGTATGGATGGTTCATGTCAGAATCAACATGACAGCCCCCACTTGGGAAGCTGAATGGAGGGGGTGGGGATGTAGGGGTATGGAAGTTTCAAGGGACAAGCGGGTTCAGTGAGAAACTGCTCTTCCTTGCCCTTTCATGGCGAATCATATCCCATTAAGTGGGTTTTGTCCTGTGATGAGGATGCTGCTGGCGCTCCTCAGCAATCCCATTACAGATCATAAAGGGAGCTGGGGATGTGGCCTGAGAGCACTCAGGCTGCTCCTTCAAGGCTGCCAGGTTTTGTGTGTATGGCGACTGCACCACATCTGTTAATGGCTTTTTAACTCCAGGTGAATGTTGGGAGCTTTTCTCCGGCCTGTGCGTGTTACCGTCTGATGCTGGGTGCTCAATGGTTAGAGTCACAGAGACCAGTTTGATTTAGCTCAAATGTGAGTTTGGCTTAAGTTGTGTGAAAACCAAGGACAATCTGACAACAGAGAAAAGCTTAATGTCAGTGCTTCACTGGACTGGACAGAACACGGATGTGTTACGCTATCCTTGAAAAGCTTCCACCTTTTTCCTTTCATTTGATTTTTAGGCTGCCATCTTGCTCACTGTATGACTATTATAAGAAGTGAAATGAGGAGCTTGAAAGTCTCCTTCAAGGACTTTTGGGGAGACACAACACTACCCTTTTTGGTTGTATATTTTATGTCACACTCAAGAAGCTCCATTATTCAATACTTTATTACACTACATGAAATTGTGAAAGTCTATTATAATGACCAAAAAAAAAAAGATCACCGAACAGTTTCCTATCAGTTATATGGAACCTTTTACTCTAGCACTGGAATGTTGTTTGGTTTTCTGACCCACAAACTCTGCATTCAACCTTGTTTCAAGCTCTACACTACCTGCTCAGTACCAAACAGCAAAGGTTAGCTGGTCAACATAGTGAAACATATAGCAGATAAAATGAGAGATATTTCCCTCAGCAGGCTGTGGTGACCAAAACAGAGCTACAAGCTAAAAGGAGACTGAATATAAAACTTAAATTAGTTGGATGATGAAATACAACTCTCAATCAATGCTAATGATTCATGTCTGCAGGAACTGTACTGTGCATGGGCAAATGTTTGCTGTGTTGTTTTCAGTTTGTCTCCAGTGCTCACAAGAGACCAAAAATAAATAAATTAAGCTTTAAAGTCTAAAAAACAAGTGCTCTTAGAAATTCAATATATGTTCAAGCAACCATGGCTGACAAGTACATTTACTTACTTATAGGAATGAGATATATACAGTATGTATGCATAGAACTTCATAGCTCTATTTACTCAGCTCCTACATTCCTTATGCCTTATGTTATACTAATATCAATTCAGAAGAGAAGAGAAGTTTATTTACTTCTGTTTTTGCTCTCATTCACTTTCACCCCGTCTTTTCCCTCATTTCTCCAAGCTAGTTATTGGCAGGAAACCAGTGAGGGAAGGGAGGAAGCATCAGGAAACACAGAAGGTTACATACACAGTGAGACCTCATTTAGAGTGAACGTTAAAGAAAGATAACAAAAAGTCAGAAGGTGATTTACATTCATAATAATGGTCCAGAAATGATTATGTCTTTGTATTGTATTTGAAATTAGTATATTTCTATATTTCTGAGTAAAGTATTGCTATAGAGTTAGGAGTTGATTGTAATAAATATTGGCAATAACAATATTTGCATCTGCAAATGATCCACTGTAAAAGCTACTATATACTGTACAAAATAGAGAATACTTTAAACAGTAGTGAACCTTCCTAGAAGTGGCCGACCTTTTAAAATGAGTCTAAGATCACGATGACCACTCATCCAGGAAGTCACAAAAGATCTAAGGCAAACATCCAAGGAACTGCAGACCTCTCTCCCCTCAATAAAGGTCAGTTATCATGACACTATCTGATAGACACTGGGAAAGGTGGCATCCACTGGAGAGTGATGAGTTGAGAACCAGCTGCTAACCCAGAAGAAGGCTCATCTGAATCCTGCCACAACACATCTAGATGATCAAAAACTGAAGACAGGGGTCCTGTTACATCTAGTGTTAACTAAACACAGGATTTCACGTAAAGAACATCATACCTACGATCAAGCATGGAGGTGCCCGTGCTGCTTCAGGGCCAGGGCAACTCGACATAATAGAGGGAAACATGACTTCAGAGAAACCTGAAGAAACCTGAAGAAGAATGTCAGTTCAAGCATTACTCTGTCGCAAGTCTAAGAGTAAGTCGAACTCTGAAGGAATAAGGTCAATGTCCAGAACTGAACTAGTTATTAAGTTCATAGGTAATCATCTTTTCACATGATTTAGGTACTGAATAATCTTTATGCTTCAAAAAATACAATTATGATTTAAAATAGGTTTTAGATTTAAAAAACATCCTTAGCCCTTTAACATTTGCGTTAAACGTTTTTATTTCGTCTGTGTCAGGGAGGATTTATTAAGCTCTGTGGCCATTTTGTGATGTTAAATGGCTATAATGCACCATTATGTCACCATACACACATACAGCAAGAAAATAAGAATCTAGTATATTATTTTTCTTGTCAAAACATGAAACAACTTGCTCACAAAGATAGAAAAGAGCTAAATTGGGCCTATGCTGGCCTCATGGCATTTAAAAGAACAGTAGAGCCACTCATTTATGCACATTATTTACTTCTCTTATTATGGAAGTGGAGCATCTCAGAGTGTGAGCTCGTGTACAGAGTGTATTCAGCTCATGTACAGTATGCATTCCACATGTAGCTCTGAGCTAAACCCCTGTGCCGTGGCCTCCTGTAGTGTAAGCATCACCATTAATCAAACAGGCAGCCTGCATATTTCTTTTTTGTTTTGTTTTTTAGAGCAAGCAAGTGGCATAAATAACTGAAACATCAGGCAAAAGAAGGCAAAAAGACAGTGCTGAATAAGAAGTGAAAGAGGAAATCACAGCCAAAGTCACCTTGAGTCCAGCTAATTCAAAAAATAGTGACACAAGCATTAACTAGAATGAGGGTGATTAATAACGTAAAGGGCATTAGCTGCTGTTTACATTGTCAAGGTGTTTATCTGGAGCTCCTGGTTTGGCAAGCTTCACCTTTTCATATTTTATTTTAAGTATGGACAGCTACAGAATACTAACAGCTTGCCTTTTTGGGCAACAGTTGTGCTCCCCAAGCCCTTGAGATGTAGCCAACTAATGTGAGGGCCAATGCACCGGCTGATCATCTTACCAGCTCAGGCACTGAATAAATGATTCCTTTCCTTCCTTTAAGTCAAGAAGAATCAGCTGTCTCATTAAGCTGACAGCAGCCGTGGTGAATTTGACTGTCAGAAATGAATCTGAGTAGGTTCAGAGGTCATCTCATTAAAATGCATTATTTTTCCAACATCCACACTGGACATGGTGACACTGAGAACGTCTTTTTTCTTAACTGGGAGGGGGCTTCGGAATAGAAAGTGCCATGTTGCAATGTTTCAAATGCATCTATGTATGAATACAGAGAATATGTATGGGTTGACTGCGCAGGGCTGTAATCATATCATTTCACTGTACTCACTTCAGTCAAGCAGCACTGATTTCTGAGCACATGTAAGATAGTGAAAAGCTCCAAGGTGTTTATGTGTCTCATTATTCACATTTGTAAAGAGGTATGAATTGATGAATCTAGCCACTGCTGATAAAAAATGTGGCACTTGCCACAGCTACACAATACAGTGCTTACCACAGATAAAGACACAGAGACAAAGACTGGAGAGCCTCTGCAGAGCAAGTTCTGTTTTTCATTTTGAATTCCTCACTCCTCATCTCAGCCTTGTATCTACAGGTGCTCTGTCATGAAATCATGCCTGGTGAGCAGCTAACACTGAAATGCATGCACTTGATCATGCTCAGTGCAACTTGCAGTATTGATCAGCTGGGCAGGGCCTTATGGGCCCAACGAGGTGTCACGCCACGCCACTGACTCCTTGAGTGAACTGATCATTGAAATGCATAAATAATAAAGTGGCATGTCATTCTGACTTCTTATTGATTTTCCCATTAGCAGTTGATTGATACAAGCATTAAATGTCAGGAGCCACATTGATTGCCACGAGTCCGAGCGCTCACTGGCAATGTCATGTCATTTTCCCTGTGGCACTGCAACCTCCCATCTGGGTGGACTAAATTAAAGGGCAACAGGTGCAGCGTGTCATCGAGCTGTGTTTAGGCTGCGTTCCCACCAAAGTGTTTACACACATACACACACACAGTGATGTTTAATCTAGTTGAGTTCATTTGAGAACAATACCACTCCTGCGGCGGTGTGGCTTCCCTCTGAATCCACAGGATGCTACTTCAAAACACAAGGGTATACGGCAAGATATAACATGCTGAAATGCAAGGAGATCAAACCATAGATTGGAATGATTCAAACTGTGTTAAATCAATAAATTATTTGACATGCCCATGTTGTTTATTCAGAATTTATGTTGTAAAAATGTAATCACAGTAGGTGGTGTCCTGTATTAAAAATACAGTAGTTCAATATTTTCAGTAGAAATTTGCTCCAAAAAGTGTCTTAATGTGGAGAGGCTCATGTGAACCAGACTCACAGAACAGCACTGGCTGCTGGAGCGTTCTTGTTAATTGTAGCTAATGTCATAGCAGTGAAGCGCTGTGCAGGTGGAGCAGGGAGAGGGAGGGCAGCACAGAGCAGAGTCTTAATTTGCATATTCAAGATTCAAAAAACTTTATGTGAAATTGTTTAAACATTTTGTTCAGTGTTGATTACAATACCTTGCCTGTTACCACACTTTAGCTAATGTTAGAATTAAGACACTACAAATATAGTGTATACACAATACAGTTTATTTTCAATTAATCTAGCTTACACTTGCATATTACATCCAATATTTATTTCTGTTCCACCTCATGCTGAGCTGGTTAGCCTCTCAGGACGAGACACCAGTCTGACACAGAGCTAACACATAAGTACTGACAAGCTTTTACACACATACTCCCACCTATGGGCGTTTTCACCTAACCTGCATGATGATGTACTGTGCGAGGGGACAGTGCTAATCATTGAAACACCTCCTCTGCAAAGTCTAGAATAAAGTACAACAACTAACAATTGTTTTCATGTTCAGGTCCATGTATTTCCTGATTAACCGAAATATGCTGTAACACATCTCAAGTAAAGTAAGTTCTTTCCACTTACCACTCACCCCAGCCGGTCGAGGCAGATGTCCGCCCACCCAGAGCCTGGTTCTGCTGTAGGTTTCTTCTGTTAAAGGGAGTTTTTACTCTCCACTGTTGCCAAGTGTTTGCTCAAGGGGGATTTGTTGAGTTTTTTACTCAATTCTGAAAGATCTTAACCTTATTATGTAAAGTGCCTTGAGATGATTTTGTTGTAATTTGGTGCTACATAAATAAACTGAATTGAACTGAAACATGCACATAGCAAAGCCCTAAAGCCCAGGGTGGTGTTTTAAATATCTCACTGTGTACAAAAAAAAGTCCAAAATCCTATCATGTGTAACAACTGTTCACAGTTTAGACTCTGAACCTTCTCTTGGGGCTAATAATGCCAGATACTTTTTCCAGGAAATGAAGGAAGGACATTTGGGATGAGGAAAATTCAAAGTTTTTTTTCAAGGAGAAATCTCACAAAAAGGGCCACAAGCAACGTAGGGTAAACAACGAACCAAGCGTGTAACCTAACTTTATAAATGTACTGTTGACTTTCTTCATGATTTAGGAGAAACTGCAATATTTGCCTAACAGCTAAAACACACGCACACAAAGATTCTCCTTTAAGGCTCTCAAAGGAAAGGGCAGTCTGAAGATGCTCAATAGGAAACCGAGGGAGGGTGTGTTTGCTCTCGGGGCAGAGCTGAGGGGTAAACATCGGAGAAAAGCCCTAACGTACACAGCCGCTCCTCTCAAGCTTGATGCTAGCAGTCTCTGACTTCAGACACATCCTGTTAGGCCCGTTTACAAAGACGTTGATGAATATGAACATCTTAAAGAGCACTGTGGTAGGTATGTGCAGGTTAATGAAGCAGTGTTCCCCTCTCACTCCAACTTCCAACGCTGAGATCATTTAATGATTCTCCTACGCAACCTATTTATGGCACCGCTCGGTGAACATAACAGTGGTTAATAAAGTAGAGGTCAGCTCTCTATGACACTGGCCCAGCACTGTTTTCCTCTCTCCTTCTCTAACTCATAGAAGCATTTCTCACTAATGGTCTCCCCCATAGGACCCATAGGGTGAGTAAGTATACTGTAAATGTACTGTGCAGAGTTTAATGCCTTGATTCCCGCAGGCATGCTTTCCTGATTGTCAAATTATTCTGGGTGCCATGGCAGGTATTTATTTCATGCTAATAGCCGGCTTCTTACTTGAGGCTGGAAAAACAAGTGTAGCGTGCACATTACACACACACAAAAAAAAAGGCAAACAACAACCAATCAAGGGTGTAGAATAGAGACGATACACATTGGAGCTTTGAGTTGAGTCATTTTGTACAGAGGAGCATGTGAGTATATGACAGTGGCAGAAGGGGAATATGTGTTAGAGGTAGGGAAAAGAATGGGGAGAAGGTGAGGGCGTGCGAGGGATTTGTGTCTGTCTGTGCATCAACAGCATTTAAACACAGTTGTGCCTTGAAGAAGCTCATAATGAAATAACCTCTTATGAAAACAAGTGTGACTCTACAAACACGCAGCAAAGTAATCTAGTGGGGAGCAGTGAGCACACGTTGTGAGGCTTATAGAGTCGGCGGAGTCCACCTGGGGTGTGTGCACACACTTCTGCCACTTGTTACTCATCAGTTGTTATTTTCTGCCTTTCTGAACGCTGAACAATGCTCAAAATCAATAAATTGCTATATAATTAACCTGTCCCCGCTCACATTGGACAACAGACACGGTGTACCCAGGACAGGTCACCAGTGTGTCACAGGTTAACAAATACAGACAGGTAAGCATTCACACTCAGACTGACACCTACATCCAATTATACAGGCATCACTTCACCCGACCTGTGTGTTCATGTGCTGTGTGAGCTGACAGTGCTAATCGCTGAGACATCATGTCAAGAACTCACTCAGTGATGTGCTTTCACCACAGCTCATTATCATATATTTCAAACAAATGAACGTTTCTGTATCTTGGTGCTGACGTTTCCTCTCTCCCACTCCTCTGAGCAGCACGCTTCCTTACTGATTAAAGACTTGATCAGTTTCTGGGTTATATGAGGATGAACGATAGAGGGGATATGATGATCATGGATGTAATAAACAATGGCTGGCAACTGCTCTCTTTTCTCTTCCTTCAACATAACTCTTGTGTTAGTGTGCATCAGGCTGAAATAATATATCATTGCTTCGTTACTTACAGATATTTTTTAAGGAGGTGGATGTGTGACAAAAATGTTTTTTTTTGTGGGAAACAAGCATCGCATTAAGTTCCCCCAGCGACTCCACTGCCAATATATCTGCAGAACACAGTGCTCTCCGTGGATATGCAATAACATGCCAGTGCTGCAGCACACAGTGTTATTCCCAACAAGTCCTCTAAATTAAACAACAATCCGTTGTTTGAAGCCGTCCTGCTAAATGACACATAGAAGCGTTGGATGATCCTCCTATCAGCAGGATGATGTCATTTGTGCAGTGGTTAGCACTGTGTTCTCCCCCTGCCTGTGTGAGATTCCTCTGGGTGCTCTGGTTTCCTCACATAGTTCAAAGACATGAAGGTTAGGTCAACAGGTGACTCAACACTACCTACAAGTGTGAATATAAGTGTCATTGGTGGTCTGCCTCTATGTGTCAGCACCTGTAATAGACTGGTGGCCTGTCCAGAGTGTACCCAGCCCCCTCAATAGGCTCCAGCGAAGGATAGGCGCCCTCAAGAATAAGCAAGTGCAGATAATGGATGAGTGGATCTCCTGCCGGCCTCCCACCTGCAAACATCACAGCTGTGATGGCTGGAATGCATGCTGGGAACTGCAGTGAACATATGGCTCACAGATAAGAAAATACAAACTAGGTATTCTCAGGTGACTGTGGATTTGATTAAGCAGTTTTCTACGTACCACGGGGTCATTGGTTTGACTGTCAGTTTCTCCTGACTACAAGTGTCCCTGTGCAAAACACTGTACCTGAACCTGAACCCTTAAATGTAGCTGCCTGTCAGAAAGAATTGCCTCATGGGGATTAAATAATAATAAAGTATATCAACATCCAAATGTGTCTTTTTCTTTAGGTTTAGGCACAACACACTGTAGTTTGGTTAAAATGACCTTTGTCCTTTGTACAATAATAACTTGGTTAAAGGGTTCGACTGTTTCAGTAAAATAAGAAAACAGGAAGCAAATCGCAATGTCCTGAGTCAAAGTCCATGGTTCACTGTGCGTTACCACCCTCACCTCACCTCCTCTCTCTGTGGATGTCACGCTATTCCTCCTTTGCTGCTGACTGACAAGTCTTTGTCATATAACATTGTTTGGACAGTCTGTTTCAGCCTTAAACCCAAGCAGAGCTTCTTGGACTTTCATAGAGTTAGTACTTGTATGTCAACTGATCACAAATGCTGTTTTCCCCTCTCAGATCACTTCACAGCTGGAAGCTGCCCAGTACAACCAGTCTGATGTGTTGGCTACTGAGAACCTCCACTGGGACAGCTTGAGAGTTAAATGGTTATAATGAGACAGACGTGGAGTGCCCCCCCAAAAAAGCAGCTCATGTCTTTACTACTAAAAACTATGATAACACCCCCTGCTGGCTACCACTAGCAGCTGTGTTGTTAGACTGCCTGCTGGGAGCAGCAGCAGTTGTCCACTCACATGCTTTTCCACCACAGTTTCAGATGTGTAAAGCATGTTTGTGTGTGTACATCTTTGCTACATACACAGCTAAAACACACTGATGCAATTAATCTTAACATGTAATTAGAACATGTGCCAGATTGGTATTTTTCATTAAAAATAAATGGAGCCTAGTGCGATAACCCAAAAAAGTAGCAACCAGTTCATCATGTGTAGGTATTACAGTCTGTCTGTTTCTAGCTGTGTATTTGCATGGGTTTCTATGTGCACACAAGCCTGCGGGAGGTTCCTTCCTCGCACCAGCCAGCTTCTGCTTTGCTTTTGCCTGATAGGTTCCGTTGCATTTTTCTGGGCCAGCCTCCCTCATCAAAGTGATTAAGCAATTACACTGATTGTGCCGATGCTCAGAAGAACGAAGGAAGGACCCTCGAGTATTGAGTGCTAAAGCTTTCTTGGAGATAACGGCTTAATTTGTGCCTAATCAAAATAAAGCCCGATCTCTTAAATCTCCAACCTTTTCTTTAGCGCTGGGCCGCTCTGGGAATTGAGAATGCATCGTTAGTGAGGAACCAGTGGAGGCGAAGGAGCACTGCTGGGGTCTTTTCTAACTTAAATATAACTGCATATAAGCCTTTTGCAACGTACAAGGCTGTTATTATGATCATCAGGTAATGAAGCCCAACTTTCCCTCTAAATGAAATAATAATTAGCATCTTAGAACTGATAACGATAAAGAGGCTGCATACACCCAGCATGCATCCCCCCCTGGAAATAATCAGAGTTTGGGAATTAAATCAACACGCAGCTCGTCTCTCAGCGCTGCTGTTGGCATCAATAACGAAACATGAGTCTGAAGATCAGAGCAACACGCTCAACAAATGCGTGGGCTCCCCGCGTGTTATACTTTTCCTCTGACACACATACCGCACTCATCATCCTCATGTGCTGACATTTCCATACCCCAGTGAGAGCGAGCCAAAGCGCACGCAGCGCTGGACTCAACAGCCACAATTACTAACAGCAGAACTTATATCACAACCGTGACTGAGCAACATGAACTGGGCCTGCTGAGGCGTGCGAGTGCGTGTGGGCGTGTGGGGGAACAACATGGGAAGAAGTGGGAGAGGGGGAGGGGGAGGAGAGGGGAGGGGAGGGGTTGAACTTACCCCGGGAGGATATTTGGAGGAAGAGGCGGGGGTCTGCAGCACGTATGGCCGCGGTGTACCAATCTTCCATCCCGGGCACCTGCGCCTTTTTCTCGGGCATGAGCCGAACTCTGAGTCGCCCCCCGTCTGCGCCGAGCCACCACTCCAGAATAGTTGTGAGGTCCATTTCCAGAGTAAATACCGGGGCCTCCTCGTACACAGATAGCCCCCCGCATCCCGTCCTGACTAGATCCTCTCCTATTTCCACCACTACTTGGTTTGATTTCCTGCTGGCTTTCGTCAAGCCCAATTTCAGAACTTTGGACAGCGGCCGCTTGTAAAAGAAGGGGAGCTGTCCATCAGCAGATATGTTCCTCAGTGCTGAGTCCGTAGCAGACTTGGGGTCCACAAAAGTAGATATGGTTTTCTGCAAAGGTGTGCAGTGCATTTTCAAGTTTGCGCGCACCGTGTAACATCCGCTAAAAGTCTGGCAGTCGCCGTTCAGGGGTCTCTTTATGAACTCCGCCAGGTAATAGCGCAACAGAGAGGGGACCGCAAAATCCACTGCCAGTGTTTTCCTCTTGACCCTGGATTGTATAGTTTGGTTCAAGTCTCTTTTCCCCCCGGTTTCCCCGCTGCTGCCACCGCCGCTGCTGCTGATGTTGCTGTAGCCGGCGGGGGGGAGATTCATGCCCGCCGTGGTTCTTGGCGAGGCGCACTGCAGCCCAGCGAAAAATGCCGCAGAACAAACAAGCAAAAACAGTATCCTGGCATTCATGGTTCAATAGTTTGAGTCTTTCGCTTAGCAGAAGCACTCCTGATCCCACCGTTCACCGCTTCGTCTATGTTCTTGTCACATACGCAGCGCAAACCCACAAGGTGCGAATCGATGATCCTGCGGGTCCTGCGCCTCTTCGCCGGTGCGCACCCGTGGCAAGACGAAGGGAGCTGGGTTTTACATTTGTTTACCAGTGACTGTAGCCGTCTTCCTATATTCACACGGGAAAAAGTGCCATTTCCTCCTCTCTGTTCCCCGCTCGCGTTCGTTTATCGCCGGTGCGAATCCAGCGAGTCGCTCTCTCCGGGACGCTGATTGATATGCCGGTCGGGTTCGCTCCGGTGGCTTTCAAAGACTCCCTGTCTCTTGGCACAGTTGTGACGGCGGTACAAGTGCTTTCTCTGTCAGCAGCGGGATGCAGCGTCGCCCTCTCCCCTCACAACAAAATCATGAATTCACAACGAGTTTGGAGAAGCCGAGCGTCCATTAAAGTTTAAAATATAATCATTTCGAACAGAATTGGCTAATTGAATAGCCCGGTGGCAGCCTCTCAGGTTTAATGTCTGCTGAAGATTTCGGTGCACATTTAGTCACAACTGGCAGCTCCGATCGCCTCTGTCATGAAAAGTCATTCACACATTCATTTGACGTCAATATAAGCCGTTTTCTCTGAGCACGACTCCCTTGCGAAAAAAGCCCTCAGCAGCCTCTGCTGTTATGGACGCGTCTGATGCGCACTCAGCGCAGCCGTACCGGTGCCTGTGTCTTTATTGAAATTAGAAATGCCAGGAGGTACAGCGACACAGCTCCACAGTTTGTCTCTCGTGAATTTTCAATGAATCACCGAGCCTCTGTGCGTCCGGAAATTGGATTGGATTAGTCTCACGGTTGTGCGCAAATCAAATAGTTTCATAGGGAGGCCATTTGGGTTGGAGCCCATTCGGCTTAGTTATGTCTTATGCGCAAAGGCCAATATGTCTTTAAAACATCAGGGAGTTGTCGTGCCATCTTGTCATTTCATTTTGCCACTACGTAATTGAGAATCGAGGGGCCAGTGTGTGGGGCAGGAGGGGGAAAACGCCAGAAAACACACACACACAATGTTGATCGGATAAGAGACCCGCTAGATGGCGTCAGCTCATGCTTAGGATAATTCACACTTTTCGGTTTCACTGACAAACCCATAAATGCTCTAATTGCTCAGGAATTTTTTACACCGTCTCATTAGAGACTTATCTATAGAAGAGGATTAGGGCAGTATGTGGAAATTCTGTGGGTTGAGAAATCAGATCCCTTAGAATAAAATCAGATTTATGAGAAAAAAAAACTGATCTCGAAATGTAATTTTTGTGAGTTTCAGAATCGAGAGAGAAGAAACTGAATCTGTGCTGGGATGCTGTTGCTTTGTTAATATTTTTTTTAGCAACATTTAAAGGGAAGCATTACACATTTACCTTTTATACATGTCTGATTCATAACCAGAATATTACTGGTTATTCAAGCGGATAATCTTATTAAGCCTTGGGTGCAGATATTCTGATGAGAATCGTTTCCTTTCTGTTCCTCTGGAGGTTAACTGAGTCCTCCCTAAAAGAAAAACATTTTGAAGTTCACATTTGCTGAATCTTTATTCTAACCCTAACACCTCAGCTGATTCCTTCTACAGCATGTCCTGGGTGATTGTCACAGTAGTGGCAGTTGCACATAATTAAAACAAATCAAACACTGTCACAGACATAGAAAACAGCAGATGACAAAAAACATAGCATTTACACTGATTTGGGTAGATTTGGAAAGAAAGGAGGCAAATTGTGTGTGTGTGTTATTAAATAAATATCTATTTAAAAAATTGTGATGCTGTGATCACCACAGTGTCACTGCACGTGATCACCCACCTCTGCCTCCATTCATTCCATTCAACTGTTTGTGAGCTGGGTCTTATGAGGATTTATACTGTAGAGTAAATAATTACAGACAGGAGAAAAAATGGTGATAATATAGAGTAGATTAATGCATGCCCGCTATATTCATCCTCACAGCTAAATGCCCTGCTCTGCACTGCAGCTGTGCTTTGACCCTGTCTGTCTTTGTTATATCTGTCCTATACATACAGCATTAATGTGTTTTGTTATTTCATATTCATCAATGTGGCCTTTTCTACTACTTAAAGCTGCCATGATTTGCTGAGTGCACAAGTTCTTGTTTAAGTCACAGCAAAATATACAAGTGATTGTCATTACTTATTGGCCAGTGGGCCAAGCTACAGCAGAAATACAGTGACTGAGCACCACCCTATATTTCAAAGGGGCCAAAGGTCTACATAAACAAACAGTAGCTTTACAATGTCATGTAGTTCGTTAGTCCCGTTTGTCATTCAAAATATCAACTCTTGAAATGCAGCAACACATGTTTGAGCCAGATTTAGATCTGGAATATACCAGCGGACAAGACGAACAACCTCACCAACAAAGACTCCCAAAGGTCAGACACATGCAGAGGGGGTGCCTCTGTGGAGTCAGGCCCTTGCCCTTTCCCCAAATTAATCAAAGGTGGCCCTCTCAACATTAACTAACTCTCTGTGGTCTTAGCCATTTCTATTTCCATTCTATTGTTGATGCCTTTGTGGGCATATAAACATTTACATAAATCCAGTACTGTACAACAAAGTAATTGGTATACATTTTCTCAGTTTGCTACAGTGATATGACATTATATAAATTATAGGATCAACACTCAAAACTATTTAAGTCTACCAAGGTAAAAAATAAGACAGTAGGTTAAGGCAGTAGAATGAGAACTGTGAATGTGAAACACAGTGTGTTGTCTACAAGGGAGACAATGATTGGTATATGTATTTATTAATAATAATTGCAATATTGGAAAATAACTCTGTAGTAATGGATGCCCTCTTTTTAGATTTGATCTTGTTCCATTACTGTTGACTCATGTAACCAGCCTCTCTCCTCTCTGTCACTCATTTGTCTGTGATAAATCACAGTATAGTGTGACTAATACTACATCTACACTGCGACTATGATGTAGACATAGTAATGTTTTTGAAGGAAAACTGTGCCGGTCATGAAAACAGACGTCTGTAAAGTGTTGTGAACAGATGGTGTAAGACTGTTTCTGTTTCTGGCCCAAAAAACAAACAGTATTCAATGTTATCTACAGTTTATGCACATAACATACCTACTGCAAAATTCATAAAGTATGGCCAGTGATGGTGTATGAGGCCAAATGTAACTTTTGCCCAAGACTGCTGCTCAAGACTCATAGAAGTGATTGACTGCACACATGACATGTTCAACTCCAGTGCGATTGGGAGGGTTCAGAGAAAGTCCCTGGAAAGCTTTGAGTCAACAGAGCAGACAGAGACCCTACATTTTGCTGTTGTGTAATTTCTTTTTCTTCATAAGTTCAGCTCACATTTCAGAACTCTGGCTTTTAAGTACAGCAGTGAAGTTACAACTAAAAATGCAAAAAGCATAATACAGTTGATGTCAAAATTATTTAACCCCTTATTGCAAATTTGGTGTATTGGCAAAATGTTACTTTCAGCACAGTTGCAATGAACAAATCAAACAAGAACAATTTAAACCTGGTTTAAACCTTCAGCATTTAGTATGCACCTTACTGTGTAATCTGAAACCTCAGTGCCTTGCTGCAGGTCATTTGCAATCACTTTATGGCTTTTCTCCACCTGCCTCCTGGTTACAGCCCTCGATAGCTTCACTTTTCTGACACATCCCGGTAGTGTAGTCACTGTACCATTAGCTTTGAACTTGAGGACTATGCTTCGCACTGTGTCTCTAACATTCACTGTCTGTTTGTATCATTTTCCTTGTTTGTGAAAGGCAATGAGCTCTTCTTTTAACTATTTTGACAATTCTTTTGACTTAATTGTATTTCTAACATGCAGTCAAACATAACACAGCAAGTTCAGGTATTTGATGTGTTCTACCTAGCCCTGTTCAAGCCCTTGATGAGTTGCAAAACTTTTACTTGAGACAATACCTGAGTGCAAATTTGTTTGAATGTATATTTATTATTGATGGATCACCCTGTATAATTACGTCCCAATAATGAAAATGTCCTTCACAGAACCTATTCTGCTTCTGTGTTCTTTTTGTTGCTTGCTTTCTTTGCTATATTACCGTGATTGGAAAGGCAGTATTGGTTTGTTTGTGATGGGTCTTCATATGCACTCAGGTGCATTTGTGTTCGACGGTGCTGAAATTCTTAAAATTCAAGGTTTGCAAGCCTGACCTGAAGCTGTGACTGCATTATCATCAGCTCCTTTTCTTGTTTTCTGTACTTTCATTGTCCACGTCGATCTATCATGCAAATTCAAATTCCTAAGAGTACAATCTTCAGTCGGTTTGAATCTTTTGCCCTAACCTGTGATGGAACAGCAGCAGAGAGAAGAAAATCAGACCCAGAACTACATCAGTGAAAAACTGATTATTCATCATGCATTCTCCCCAATCTCCAAACACATTATTCAAGACAAGTTGTTTTATTCATATTCAGAGAAAGTGAGGAATCCTAAATGGTGCGAGAGCGGGAAAAGGAGAGGGAAACAGTGACACAGACACTGTGAACTCCATTCAGTATCTAATCAGTAATGCTGTACTCACTGAAGTGCCGAGCCACTGGTACCATGTTACATGGGCTGCTCCATTTCTTTGGATGGGGCTGTATATCAGCACTGGCAATTCCATTAGGTAATTCCTTGAGTTGATTCTGTGTGACAGGAGTTCTCTGCTAGCATGTGGCTAAATGCAAACTTGATAATCTTGGTGGAGAGGCAAATGAACTGTGCAAATGGTTTAACCATTCACTGAAACAAGACAATAACTGGAGTTATTAATAATAGATTAAACACACTGTAATGGTAGCCAAATTGATTTTTAACTAGCAAAACCCAAAGTCATGCATTGCAGCTTGAGTTCCATTTTTCACACTAAATTGATTTTGATGAACTGATATTTATGTGCATAATTGCAATCCAGACGAATTAATTTGGACCTGAAGAAATGGCTGAAGTATGTAAGGGCTGAGATGTTAACAGCCATGGCTGTATTCTTGGTAATAGGCATGCACTTTGAAAGCCATTTACCAGACCGCCAAGAAGAACTTAATTACTTTCTGATTGATTACTCATTTCCACTTTTCAGTCCTTATAGAGTAAAATGAACCAAAGCCTGGATATCCATTATCCACAATGCTGCTAGCTTTGAAAACACTTAGCAGCTATGGGGTCTATTTCATCTGACCCTTGTTTGGTATCCAGCTCACAGGTCAGTGGGGCAGTGGTAGTGTGATAAATTACAGACAGATAAGTTCGTACAAAGACCCTTCCCCCCTACAGCACTGCTTTTCATGGCGGGCGGCAAACCTCATAAATCAGCAGAAAGCCTTTTAACCAGTATCATCGTGCTTCATGGCGTGGTCCACCCACTTTCTGTATGTCTCATCAGTGCTCCAAAGTTCTGCAGAAGCAGAGATGGATGTTTGATCACAGAAAACAAAAATCCCAACACATTCCTCTAAGGTTGTCAATCCAACTCTCTTCCTCCTTTCTCACAGCTTCACAATCATTTTTATCTTTTGTCTGTCTTTGCTTTTGTGCATGCACAACACGCATCTGCAGTCATTGAGGAAGGAGCTGCTGTAGTTTCACGCACACAAGTCATGCATTTTACAACGCAGAGGCGACAGTCCTGCTTCCTTTAGCATTCCCACCTCATGACATTTTTTCTCTTAGTTCCATAAATCAAACCCCTAGACCTGCCGAGTTGAAGAAAAGAAATAAAGCATGTGAGGAAAACAGAAAAAGACACACTTTTGCATAGATTTGGAGAGTTGAGCTGGACTTTACCCAGGTAGATTTGGAGAGTTGAGCTGGACTTTACCCAGGTAGTTAGCATGTCACTAGTAATGCTGATTCATAGGAATGTTCCCAAAGGCAAACTGGGTGTGAGAGAGTTATGTTAACAAAAACGAGAAACCGAAAAACCCATCAAAAATATTTTGGGACAACAGTGTTAATTGGAGTAATAAGACCAATGGCAAGATTCTGGCCTTTTTACCCCCACAGTGTGAGCAGTTGGACTCGCCAAATGTCAGATTATAACTTCCACACTTCACTAAATAACCGGGAATTTGATTCAGACAGCTATGAAAAGTGGCTACAGTTATTTAGACTAATGGAACACATTAGTCTTTATAACGGTTGAGTTTGTATGCCAGCTGCTCTTCAGCAAGGTGTGAAAAACTACCACAAATTTTTAGAATCATGCAAAGTGGATAATCCATAAAAAGGCTGCAGGTGTACAGGTGATGTAGAATGGGCAAACCTGTGCTTTCATGGTGACTCTTTTGACCTGACAAGTTCTCTTCCAGACTTTCCTGAACCATGGCCATTTGAAAATTCTCTTTACTTTATAACAGTGTGCTCATGTTTGCCAAACTCTATCTTCTAAACCACACAGACAGCTGCTTGTTCTGCCTCAAACCTCTAATATACACCTGCCGGTTCCCTGGCTATTTGTAATCACACGTCATAAGATGTAAATACAGTCTTTCAAACATGAATGGAAATATGTATTGAAAGAGGAATTTCACTGAGTTTACATGTGAAAGTCAACTGGGAGTGATACTGCTGCTGTTTAGTATTTTCAGTGCCTCTGGAGGGGTTTTGACACATCAGTGAATTACTCAAGTGGCATCACTTACACAATCTCATGTGTGATTGGGGAAATGTTTGTTCAGCATGAGTTGTGCACAGAGATTACTTTTTCCCCTATGCATTAAAAAAATCTTCAAAGTTGTATTTTATGGTATATTTCTATTATTCTGTTTTAGGGCCGGACCACTAATAATAGTATATTTTTTTGTTTGTTTAATAAAATCAAGCCCATTTGTCCATGTCCTCATCCTGTGGATGCTTTCTTTAAGATATTTTATTGATATACAGCTCTGGAAAAAATTAAGAGACCACTGCATGAAAGCTGTGATTGCAAATCAGGGTTATTCCACCAAATATTGATTTCTGAACACTTCCTAAGTCCAGTTTTATTGGGGATGTTTAATTCAGACACATGTGAGCAGACAAAACACAGGTCGGTAAGAACGACGCTACATTGATTTATGTTGGTTCCCGCTGACACGCTGACAGCCGAGTCCGCACACTTCAAACGTTAAATCTCTCAGGCTGGTTTTACGCACTGTCACATGGACAGAAAGAGTCTTATTCATATATACATATATGAATATATATACACCACCATAATCGATTTGACATGAAATGAAATCCAGAAAGTGTAGACTGTCGGCTTTAATTTAAAAGTTTGGCCAACAGTATCAGAGGAACCATGTAGGAATAACAGCCATTTAAATTCATAGACAACCCAATCTTTGTGGCTGAAAAACATCTGGACAATCTAATGTAACCATAAATTAAATTGCCTTTTTTATTACTTGGTTGCACATTCTTTGCCATTAATAACTGCCTAAAATCTAAAACTCATGGTCATGCCTTTCTTGCAGCCGTTTTCAGTTCTGGCTGCTTAATGGTGAACCGTGCCATCAGTTTTGCCTTCAGAAAGCAAAATTCATGCTCATCTAGATGGTCAGGTGGGGTGACTGACTTGGCCATTGCAGATCATTAAATTGTTTTGTCTTGGGGAAAAAAAGCCTTGGGTTGCCATCACAGCATGCTTCAGGTCATTGTCCATCAGCACTGTAGCACCCTTCAATGAGTTTCAAAACATTTGACTAAATCTGAATAGATAATACAGCCCTAATACACAGTTCCCCTGGCAGTCACACATGCCTACACCATAACACTACATCCTTCATTTGTATTTGATACTGATGGTTAACATCATAGTCCAAATGCAAAAGCCACACTTGAAACTGAAGCCACAAAATCTGGCCGTCTATGAACAGAAATGGCTGTTATTCCTACACAGTTCATTCCATATTTTGAAAAAATTCTTAAATTAAAGCTGACAGTCTACACTTTAGCTTGGTTAGAGCTTTAATTCTACACTGTAAATGTACACGTGGCTATTTTAGTTTCTGTTTTCAGGGTCAGTATGTATCAATAATGTACAAAAACCTTGAGTTCAGCGCGTCTGAACAACTCTGTAACATCCTTACAAAGATGGTATGGCAAACATATTAGCAAAAAGTTGTGTTTCTACACAACCAGCAGATGCATAGCATCATCATCAGTATTCATTTGGAGTCCACCTGATATATGTCTAATGTCCCAAACTCACTTGTCCATTTAGATCTCTTAAAACAAGTATCTGGATCTCTACCTGCTAAAGCCTGCACTACTGTGTGCTAAACAACTAGTTGCAAATTTTTTTGTCATTTGGTCCTGGGCAGGAGGTGTACAATGTTTATCTGAGCTCTTTCTGCCAGCTACTTACTACTGTGTGCAGTAAAACCAGAACAATGAGCTAAAAGATGATATAGGACTGAGGGAAACTGCAGAGATGGGTGATTATTCTTGGCGGGTTTGTCCAACAATCAACCCTTTTCACATATGTATGTCAGACATGTACAAACAACAAGGACATTAATTATACATTAAGCAATTTTTTCTTATTACTGGAGCCAGGATTACAAAATAAAGTGATTTAAAAATATTATAAATACAACAGCTATTGCTCAATTTTTTATCTTTTTCAGTCATTTACCAGTCCTCCAGCTTCATGGAAGTGCAATACTTCATTGCTCGAATACCACGACTCTTCCAAATTTTCTGTAGCTTGGCTTATGCACATTCTTAGTGACTCATGCTCACACAAATACTTTTAATCAAATGTATGACACTTCTCATAATAAGTTAATTTAACCATCAGAAAATTTTAATCAAAAGTTTGGTGCAATTGCTGTACCTCTGCAGCAACACAATTTCATTAATCCCCCCGTCACTGCAAACTACTTGATTATTCACTAAATAGATTGGGAAAGACATGGTTGAGTTTTGCATCATTTCAATGTTATTTATTCTGCTTTACTCATTTCTTTACTAAAACCATCACCTCCCTTAAAGCTTGGAGGGAAGGTAGGGAGCTGGAATACGTTTGTGTTTACCTTATCACTTTATCCTGTTGGCTGGGCACCTCATAATGAATTTATTGCCTCCGTTCGTTCCACTATGGCTTTATCGAAAGTGTTTAAAAATTGACAAGCTGACCACTTCCAAAGAAATTCATCTTTTCCTGAAATGAATTTCTACAACCACCAGCCCCAAAAATAATGAAATAGGATGTAGGTTAAAATGGGAAGCAGCCCGGGCACTCAGAAAGTCTTACAAAAGTGAACTCACAAGCACACACAAACACAGACATACAC
Organism: Sandelia bainsii; assembly: GCA_032362345.1. Classification (NCBI taxonomy): domain Eukaryota; kingdom Metazoa; phylum Chordata; class Actinopteri; order Anabantiformes; family Anabantidae; genus Sandelia; species Sandelia bainsii. The sequence goes on from JAUMHL010000004.1 coordinate 17,403,919, forward strand.
ACAAACAATACTTCGGGTGCTTATCATCAGGCATGGGATTAGATCTCTACGGTTTAATGTGCTTAAAGCTTCCAAATGCAGCTTTCTTCATGACAAGGCTTATCTCTCCATCTATAAAAACAGATTTTTCAAACGACCTGCAGGTGTTTCCCATATGCCAGTATCAATAAGTACAGTCCCGCCTTTGTGCACTGGAATGCATTTAGCTCAGGGATCATTCATCAGCCGTCTGGAAACACATTGCTGATCTGCAGCAGTGCATGCCTGGAGCTCACCTGAGATGTTCTGAACTATCCGTAGACAAGTGTTTCCTTTATTCCCCCTTATCCTGCATAAATGAATATGCACGGGAAAGACTTATCCTCGTGATTCATTATACAAGTATCAGATTTACTCAATGCATCAATCACCCAGGCCGATCAAGCTAGCTCTACTAAACTCTGGGATTTTGACTGATCATGTAATTGCAGTTATGGATTAGATGGATGGGCAAAGAAGTCACTCTTAGAGCTCTCCTCAATTAGTTAACCATCGACCTGCCAGAGCCTAATGGGCCATTGCCGGTCGACTTTAGAGCTGCTTCTGACGAATTCCCACTCTGGAATCGGAGACGGGGCAATCGGGTGGCTAGATGGTAGGTTGGATGGCAAGCACCAATTCAATCTCCTTCACATATCACGCTTCTCAAGAAAAAGATGGGAGAAGAGAGGATGCTGCGAGGGCCGCGGGGTGATTTTTCACCAGGCCCTTGTCAATATGACCCAGCACTCTACTGCAGGGTGGAAAATGATATACTGGCTGACTGGAACATGATACAGGGCACAGCTGGCATTTGCCTCTGACATACATCACAGGGGAGAGGTTAGAGGTGAATTAATAGTGAATTATCAGGTGTCAGGAGAGCAGTGGGAGGGTCAGTGTTGAGGATGGATACAGTTAGGAAGAGGTGAGCACACAACAAAATCTCACAAAGTCCTCTGCGATTTGTTTTGCCTTTGGAAAGAGCAAACCTTATATCACTGACTCAAGTTGTACAAAAAAAAGAAAACTCAGAGCAGGGTGGCATTTGGGGTGCGTGGGGGGAAAGAGTGCCAAAAATAGACTGCAGCAACACTACTCGACTGTGTATCTTCAATGCTCAGTCTTCTTTCTCTTCCTGGGAGAGGCACCAGTTTATTTTCCCCTTCTCCCCTTCTTTCCATCTTTTCATCTCAGTCGTTTCCTGGTAACAGACACCTGTGTGTGTTCGTCCATAGGAATATAAAAGGCAGTGTGTGTTTAGTATGCATATGAGAGTTTTTGTTATTTGCTTTCTCATAAAAAAACAACTGCAGATGCATAACTGCAGGAATATATAGCTAATTAGCAGTATATTCCAAATGCAGTTAGTCTCCTGCAGAAAAAAAGGATGGGCAGGGAGTTAACAGCATGTGTTGACCATCGAGAGAGCTGGCTGTAAAGAAATTGCCCCCTTTTCAGTATCTTGTTTTCTCCAAATTGCTACCAGTAAAAGCAGATGCGGCCCCCAAATCAACCAGCCTTGTGCCACAGTGTTTCAATTTCTTTTAGGTTTGTTTATCACCATCTTGGCTCTTATGACTGTCTCTGTCTCCCTGCTTCCCTCAGTAAACGTGCTTGTGTGTTTGTGTCTGCCCAGCTCTATAAAATATGAATTTAGCTTACGGTTCAAAATATGACACACATGCAAAATCTGTTAATATTACACTGTCTTGCATATATTTGAGCAAATATCAGAAAGATATTTTACAGACCAAAGCAGGGCCCATTTTTCCTTTTTTTTTGCCTTTTTTGGTAAAGATATGTCAACATCTAGTCTATGTTAAATTGCATGCTACAAAGAAGAGTCTGCATACTTAAGAGGTATCAGCTCTAAAAGAAGTCACATGTTGCTGAGCCTGTGCTCCACAGATTCTCATCCGAGAACAGTTGCATGCTGGCACAGCTGGAGGAATTCTAATTTAAAGCCATTCAAATGTTCCTCGACCTGACGTCTGGACGAGGGATTGTTCTGACAGAGAAAACCTTTTCCTCAGCTTTGCCTGAAGCTGACCACCTGGCTGGCATTTAGCATTACCTGTCAGTGACACTGACTGTGTGTGTGTGTGTGTGTGTGTGTGTGTGTGGTGTGTGTGGTGTGTGCACACAACTTGTCAAAAAGTTCCCATGAAATCTTAAGTAATGCACTATAAATCCTACATATGTGAGGCATCTGTGAGACAAGCTGCTTATTGTGAACATTATTCAGATGTACTGTCTTGTAGAAATGATAAATATACAGCATTATTGCAGGTGTTCTTTGAAGGTGTCTTGTGCGTCATGTGAAAAATATCAGGCAGATATCCTCTTAAGAATTCAGTCAACAAAGTGTCAACTATGCGTCAAAGTGACATTAGATAGAGACCAATGCTACTATCCAAAAACTTCATTTAGCCATGATAGTGATCTTATTCCAACCTTAACCAAGTGGAAGAACTCATCCCAAGGTCCCTTTAATAAACATTTCAGTCATGTAACATCATGTTATTATTAAAAAAAATATGTGCACAGAAATTACTAGTTAATATCACATATAGTCCTTCTTTCCCTCTTGTGGAACAGGGAATTTGAAGATGACAAAAGAAGACATTTATGAAGTGCTCTAGAAACCTGATGCTGAGCTTTGATGCATTGGATGGCTTAGTCCATAACCCTGTAAATATGTTTAAAAGATCTGAAAGATGTTCAGTTTAAAAGCCAAAACCACATATCCCAGTCCAAGATCAAAATAAAAGCATATTAAAGCCATGTGGTCCATAGTGAGTGTGAAGACTGATTGCATTGAAGTTGAACAGACTTTTATGAGAGTTAAGGACTAGCCGTGGAGTGTTAAGCAGCTATAAACAGTATTTCCCTCAGGAGTTACTGGAGTCAAAGAAACAGTGCTAAAAGGTGAGTTAATATTGGACTTTAATTCATCAGATGGACACAAACACGACTCCCAGTGAATGCTAATGTTGCTCTGTATCTGCTTGATGTGTTAAAAAGGCAACAAAACCTGGCTAAATGAGCTTATAAGGTGATAATGTTAATACTGTGTTCACAGTGTTGGTTTCCACTTCCCCCATGTGGCTGAAGAACCTGTTGTCTTAGAAGTTTACTTTTCCATATAGCATTCTTTTCTTTGGAAAGAACAGTCAAAAAATATCCTCAACTCTAGAAATGAAATTATTTAACCAAACAACAAATTTAACCGGTGGCAAATCAGAAACAGTCATATAAATCATTTTTGTATCATTTGCAACAATTTTTGGAAGGCACTGACAAATGGTTTTGCTCTGATCAGGGTCATTTTGGAAGGCACTGATAAACAACTTATATTTATAACCTGCAACACATAGAGAATACACATAACTGCAAATAGAAGACAGGATCTGTCCTTATTTCCACCTTAGGCTACAAGATAAAAGCTGCACTGTTTTATCTACAGTTTATGAATAGGCCACACAAATCCATACATGTGTACATACATATATGCATGACTTCACCCCATGTTTTCTGGCACCATGGCGTCTGGCTGTCATTTGTTCTGAATAAATGATATGCAACCACAAAAGCACCCAATGTCTTTGAGATAACATATGAGGGCAGCTCCGGCACGCTACTGTCAGACCTGTAAGATGCACTATTCTTTGTAACAGAGATAAATTAAGCAGACTATTATTTAAGTTGGACGACTTGTAGGAATAATGGAAAGGCCTAGCAGCAGCAAGACATTAAACCTCTGCAGTGAAACAACTGGGGCAGAAGTACTAAGTACTACTAGTAGCTTTGGTTTTACTATAGAAAATGTGTAGTATTGAGTATTATAATAGTAGTATTAGTAGTAATATATAACCATGGTGGGAGGGTGGGGTCAGACGGTTGTAGTCAACCTTTCACATACATAAAGACAAACATTTACACACACACTCAGAACTTGGGGCAGTTTAGATCACTTCACTCTCTGATAGAATTTATGAAGTACTTACACTCAAGTACTGTACTTACGTGCAATTTTCCTATAGGTATTTTGGCATTTTAACAATAAATTAAGTTGTTCAAATGAAGTAAAATGCTGTGTGTCCAATAATATAATAAAGCAATACTGATAAGGTAAAAGTACTATTAAGCACATTCACCCTAACTGTTACGGTTACTGTTACATTTTTACATACTTTAAATTACATTTTAAATGCAGGACTTTTACTTGTAACGGATATTTTCTAGTGTGAGACTGTTACTTTCACTTCAAGAGATTGTGTGAGATATTTCTTACAGTTGAGATTCTCAGTGATCCAGGTCATGGTTATCCCAAATATGCAACTCAGTGGCAACTGGGCTTGAGGTTCTTGGAGACATTCTTCAGGACAAGACTCAGCAGGCCATCTGCATCTTAAAGACAAGGGGCACTGCTTTGAAATGTATGTATGCATTTTCACCAATGGTGCCAGATGGCTTAAAAGGGGAGTAAAGGAAGCCATCTATGTCAAACTCGTCACTTTGTTGCAATACAGTACTGGCATCCTTTCTTGTCTCTTCTGACAACAAGCCACATGCAGTGTTGTGTAGTTCACACACCAATTAAAATAAACTAGGTCATGTTTATCATTCACAATGGTGAATTTTGAACGAAGTTCACGGTTGCAAAAAAATGAACTAATTAATTTCTCAAGCATTCATCCTAGAAAACCTCATTTCTGTGAGATACCAGATTCCTTGTCAGGTTGCCTGATGTAGGCCACTCAGCTCTAAGTGCTTCTGCAACAGAATTGATCAATGCGCTGTACGGTGCCTGAACACCTCACAGTCACACTCTTTAGTTGCAAACAGATGTGTTTAGTTCTCTGAAAACATGAGCACATTCAAAGAATGGCTCTCTTTTAGCACTTTTGTGCACAACACTGTCCTCATGACCTCGACAACCTTCAAGCAGTGGCGGCTTGTCAATAGAGGGCGCTGGGATGCCGCCCCACCTGTCTCAAATGAAGAAAAATAAGATAGGAATCACATAAAATAATTTTACAAAAACATGAAAATTTAAATAAACAAGCTACACATTATACAGTCCGTGAGTTCTGTGTATAATCTGCATTAAAGTGTAGTTTAAAATATTCTATCACTCATTTGCTGAACAGCCATGTGGCGTATTCTACGTCTACGTATCCTGTTCCTTTGGGGTGCCAAATTGTTTACCATAGACTCTAATTGTAACTGGTGCATGTGCACTGGAACCCCCTCCAATACAAAAGATAGGAGGTTGCAAAATTTTGGGACCCGGTCTTTCTCCAGAAACTGGTATGAGAAGAGCTTTGTTCACCTGCCTCCTCTGTCAGCTGCCAGGATCAGAACGAGTCTGGATTCAGACAGTTATTACAGATTTAATACATTTTCCTGAAAAAGCGAGAAAAATGCTGTGTCTTACAATGTTTGGCAATGTGAATATCACTACACAGTTTAATGAAAGCTACAGGATAGGACATAATGAGGAGGGTGACAAAAAGCAGCAGTACATGAACATCTGCACTGTGTTTAAGGGGACATCTGAGACAGTGCAGAATGAGCTCCTTGACTGCATATTTTCAGTTGAATCAGAGATGGGCGAAATGTACTCATAAATAGTAAATGACTGAAAACACAGACTGTATATTTTTATGTTAATTTAATCATGATATGTGGTTAGAGCGCATCTTAAAACTGACTTGCAAAAGTGCGCCCCTCCCCAAAAATAATTTCACCCGCCGCCACTGCCCTCAAGGTGTTAACGATTCCAGAGGTTAATTACATGGGATTCCCAACCAGTCAGTTGGAAATGAAGAAGTCTTTTGGATGAAAATCGTCCTTTTGTCAAGATCTAAAAAATATGCACAATGCATTTGTAAAGCTGATTTTTTAAACCATGCGTTATTGTTAGCAGTCTTCTCAACTACATTTGCAGGCATAGTGCTTTGTTTCTTTGCACATTACTGTCTCTCGCTGTCTAGTCGCAAACCAAATATTGACTGACTGACTATTATAAAAACATTGCTCCATAGTGCTACTAGTGGTCAATTCTGCTCTGCTCAGCCTTCTCTCTTCCTGCACTATACTGTGCTCAAACATGCTCTGCCCACTGCTTCTGGTTCGTCATTATGAAAGTGCTATAAATGTGAATGCTCCGAATCTTCCTAATTGACAAGAAATAATTGAAATGGTCTGAGCCTCTCAGAAAAATCTGTATAAGCTAATACTGCAATGCTATACAACAACACTAACAACACACCAAGTAATCTTTTAAAGACAACAAAATACATTTTATGTCAGCCTCATGCGAGGAGTAAAAAAAATGTGTGGACACGGACACTCCAATTTTAGAATTCGTTTTCTTGTTATTTGATTTTGAAGACAGAAGGATGAAATACAACAGAGGTCCAAGGCCCCGGTCAAGGGCATTCTGCTTACATGTTGTGTATATATATCCACCCTGGACACGGTCCTCCCCTCCCACTACCACACACCTACCGTTACACCCACACACTCATGCATCCAAAGAAAAATTGCCTCATAAAACTGCCACAACACGCACCACAACACGACTACAGCATTAATACTACTGCAGGACTTAACTCCTGTAGCACTGCAGAGCCATTGAATTGTTTGTGAACTTTGCAAAAGAAGCACATTGACTTGTTGGGTTACTAATTGCCCTCTTCTCCGCTTCTGCTCTCTGTCCTCACTTCACCCAGTCACCCTAATGAAGCTTTCTAGGCAGGAGATAAAGTGGTTAAAGCATCCTGAGCTCCTTGTTAGCTCCTGTGAAGCAGACATACATCAGGAGGGGGAGTAAGCAGGAGGAATCTCTCCTTTCCTTAACCCTCCTGCGCTGTCTCCTCTCCTATGCGCTCTTGGAAGTCACCTACAGGAGTAAATCACAAGGGGGCCGCCATGAGATTTAAATGAGCCGATTAATCCGGGTGCTAATAATCACTCTATTAAGAATGGGGGAGCAATAATTAAAGCTCGCAGAGGGCACTCGGCACCATTTTTCAAAATACTGGGTTTAGGTATAGAATACCCATGGGAGCATGTGGTGAAATGTACATTGAAGGAGCAACTGTTTTATGATAAATCTGAGGAGTTTGTATTTTAGAAGCAAAAGAAAAACTGCAGAGAACATGATGGCTACTTTTTCCACAACATAAAATAGTAAGTAAGGAGATTTTGTTCCTTGTTTTTTTTTGTGGGACAACATTCTCACCCAGAGGGAGCTGATTCATCTTTGTTTGTAGTGATATACTTCTCAATGATATTCATTTGCCTGAGGGTTTGTTTCATAATCCTGTTTACTTATGTTCCCCTCTCCCACTAATGTGACTCATGGTTTTATTTGTTCCGTATTACTCTGTGTGTGCCTGTCCCACCACTGTCATACTCACTTTGTCTAGCCTAGCATGGGAAATCAGCTCATTCATACAGTCAGGTTTTATTTCCATTAATACTCCCTTAAAATCAAGTCAGAGAGGGTCAGAGCTTACATTACATTTATTCCTGCTTGCTCCATAGTACTTTCGCTTGTTCTGTTGTGGTCCACTTCTTCGAGCTGTCTGACAACACTGTTCATGTGGAGAACTGAAAGGGGTTACAGACTCCATTAGAGGCTCTTACATAATTTGGTTATGTCATCATTTAATTATATTTACATGCTACTTTGCAAATTGACGGCAGAGCATTTGGCAGACATCTCGCCTGTGTCGTTCCTGATAAATAGCAAACGTGGAAAGCTGCCACCCCAAGTAGCACTTGGCTGTACTATGTGCAGCAGCGCCTTGTTCTTCGCTTTATAATTGGCCCTGAATGAATCATATGCATAGAAGTGGAGCAGACTGGGCGGTGACTGTTGCGTGCCTCTTATCATATGCAGGAGATTTATTAGGACTCTAAATCTCTTATAGCGACTTGGAGCATGTCCTTGGAAGCACATTAAATTCCTATGAAATAATTTTTTCCTTAAAAAAGATTGTGCGTATTAGGATTGAATAAAGGCAGATGGCTGTAAAGAGTGAGCCAAGACAAAGAGGATTTGTCCTCCAGCAGTTAGGAGTTCAAGTGGATCATGTTTGATGGTCAAAACAAATATTTACTGTAGATTCTTAAAGGGACACTCAGCTGATTTTACTCAAAGGTGATTTTTGTTCAACATGGAAGAAGCCCCGAAAGATGGACGACGTGTCACCACTACCACCAATTATGCAAAAGTTAGACAAAGACACTGATAAAATGGGAGCTGTAATCTTGATGTGGCAACACTAGAGGCTGTAATAATAAGACAAAGGGTTTGAATGTTACCCCAGTTCACAAAACTTGGTATAAATATAAGGTTCTTAAGTTTTTATGACTTGGGACTTGACAACCAGCCAAATGTCATCAAGGTTATCGTTGCTTGCATTTGTACCTGTGTGACAAAGCCAGGGTGAAAAGGCTGACAGATGTGGAGCATTTACCAGTCTCAGTGGATCTAACAAAATACATCACGGAGTTGCATCATGGGAATTGTAGGATCCAGTGTTTTGGGCGCTTGACTAGGAGTCTAAAAATCAAGAAATCCAAGACTCCAAGCTTTTAATAAGTATTTTTTCTTCTTTTTTAGAGGAATGTGGCTCTAGAAGTAGTGTTGATCGGTTAATCCATCAGTTGTCCACCACTAACAGATGTTCAGCAGAGTCTTGTGATTCATAACTTTAATTTGTCTATTTCCCATTTATGGCTAAAATACCTGAAAAGCTAATGACGAACCCATCAGCCTCAGCTATAGGCTGCTTTGTGCATGGTGCTAATTAACAAGCATGGTAGAGCCTGCTAATATGCAAAACAACAATGATAACATAGTAAAAATTATACCTGCTAAACATCAGCATGTTAGCATAATAAAAGTAGCATTTTAGTTCAAAGCAGTATTGATGGCACCATATTTTACTGCGAGTCTTACTGAATTAAGAGTTCTCCAGTGTGCAATCTATTTATTTTGATTCATGCATACAGAATGACAATCATGGTTTGCAGTGTCATTTTGTCTGATGTCATGGGCACATACACTACTCACAAAAAGTTAGAGATATTTGGTTTTGGGTGAAATTTATGAAAAACGTAAAATATTCACACTACAGTGATATTATATCATGAGAGTAGGGCATTTAAGTAGAAGCATGCAATGGTGATTTCCTCATCTCAA
>JAUMHL010000004.1:17429669-17451443 GCA_032362345.1 Sandelia bainsii
TGGTACCCTATCATATGCTTTCTCTAGGTCCACAAAGACACAGTGCAACTCCTTCTGACCTTCTCTATACTTCTCCACCTACACTCTCTGAGCAAACATTGCATCTGTAGTGTTCTTTCTCGGCATGAAACCATACTGCTGCTCATTGATCGTCACCTCTCTTCTTAACCTAGCTTCAATAGCTCTTTCCCATAACTTCATGGTATGGCTCATCAACTTTATTCCTCTGTATGTTATGGTGTTATAGATTACTTTATGGTGAATAAAGTTGGCATTTTTCAGTCAACACTTCAAAATATTAAAACTTCAAAGTTTTAATTACAGACTTTTTTTTGTTTGTTTCAGTGATTAGAACAGCTTATGAACATATTTGTCATTAACATCAGGTCACAGCTTTAGAAACTGAACAATAGGGTGGGACCTGTTGGGAATTTGCAGGGGGCGAACGCTGGGCAAACCCTAAAATAGTGGGGGGCAGCTGCCACCCCTTGTTAAAGAACTAAATAATCCTAAATAAGTGGTAATGGAGAAAGTATGTAAATCCTTTTGTAATGCTTGTTAGGCTTTAGGCTCAAGTGCATTTATAATACTAAATTAATTTGTAGGTTTCTTATTGCTGTCACTGTCACTACATAACAATGCAGACAATATATTGCTCAAGAACCCTGCTCCTGAATGATAAACTAGTGGTTGGGCATAATTTCTTATTAAACTAAATGAGGTTATCATCTGTGGAGACAGTTGAGTCATAAGATAATGAGACAATCCTGATTAATGCTTAAAAACAGGAGGCTGCTTTATAATCCAATGCTCTATTTAAACACCCTCGTATCAGTGAGAGGAGGAGTCTGAACTCTGTTTTAATGAATGAGGGGAAAAAACTCTCTGGTAATCTCTCACCCCTGATGGATTTTAAGTACTGTAACAGAACCTAGAGCAGGTCATCTGCATGTGTTATTATAACATCCAAACCCAGAGTGAACTACGTCATTGTCTTGTAGTGCATTTCACACAATCCCTGAGTGCAGATAACACACTGTATGCAAGCGGTGCCTATTACTCTTCTGCAAAATGTATTAACTCCACATGTAAACTTCAATAGCTGCACAAGATATACTGAACCTATGGATTTTTCACTGCAGCTCTGTCCTTTTCCCCTTCTAGCACCACTGTGAAGCAGTTCTTTGCATTGTTACAACTTATTGCAGATGATTAAATTGCATCTAGGTGACTACATATTCATCCCTTTGAGCACATTAATGTGTTTCTGAAAACAATGGGAAGACAAACCTGCAGTAAAGCAGAGTGCGAGATCTGACTTCTTCACAACAATCGCGAGAAGAATACAGTAAAATTTTACTGGTGCAGTTCTTTTACTTAGAAGAGTATAGTCCACAGTGCTTTAGAGTAAGGACAGGACCAGAGGGGCTATGGATAACACACTTTCCTGTGTCTGCTAACTTAAAACAAAAACCAGTGTGCTTCACCAGCCATTACCCTTTTTTCTACATGGGACTGAAACCACCCAAAAACATGTTTTTTTTCCTGATACCCCTCTTTCTTTGGCCCAGTTGTTATATATTTAGATTTTAGTTGCAAATCTCCAGCGGACCTCCATGACACCAGCAGACGCGGCCAGGAGACTTGTGATGCAAGCACTGAGCCTCTATTAGTGATAAATGTGGCAGCAGGAGCTACTTTGTGTTTTTCATACTGCTTCTGACTCTCTGGTGAAATAAACGTTTGAAAGATGATGGATACATCTTTGTATTCAGTGATTTACTGAGCAGTTACTGCTGGGATTTTTTTATGACATAGTTTACCCTAAAATAAAAACTGAATGGTTATATCATGCTTCTAAAATGGCAGTCGCTCAGGCAATATTGCAGTTTGTGGGGTAATATTTCTTCGTTTATCACGCTGAGTACCCGTCTCTATGGGCAAATCAATGAAGACCCCGCTGTCTGCTGATCATCTTTTATTTTTGCTAATAATGTTCCGCAGGAAGTCCTTACATGACAGAGGGATGCTACTCTTTTGACAGTATGACCCAAATACTTCAATTATTCCACAAGAGTGAAATAAGAGGAGAGAGAGAGAGAGAGAGAGAGAGAGAGGTGTTAAAATAGAAACAACATTCAGAAATGTAGAGTTGATTTGTAACATTTGCAAAGTCATGACTGGCACCAGATCAGAGAATTTTTCAGATGAATCAAGCATTAGATAGATCACATTATGCTGTCAGGCTATAATCTATATGCAAATGTTCTACATCTTCTTCATTGCGCCCTTTATGGGTCAGTGTGAATGTTAGTGGAGGACAGTTCTAACATTTCCCACAGAGGTGAGTATTCTGACCTTCATGCCTTTAATTCCTGTTTCTTTTCCATTATTGACCGTGTTGGCTAATTTTTCTGCATGTGCTGAATCATCGCTGCTGCAGAACATATTTTTTATCCAGCACATTTTTATTTTCTCTCTGCACTTCTTCAAGCGCAGCATAATATATGTAAATGTCAGAGCACACGAATAAGTGGTTTTTCTGTTTCTTAGGATGTTCCTCAATCGTTCTGTAATCCTGTGATGACTGCAGTGTGTCAAATAAAAGTTACCCTGTTGCGGTATCAGGGAGGACACTATCAGAGTCACATCGGGAATCTCACTGTCGCTAATCCTCTTTTGGAAATGTAAATGTTTGATGAGAGACACATCTGGGGGTTTTCATTTTCACAGCAATTGCACATTAAACATCAGACTGTTTCTCAGGGTGTTCAGAGTCTTTCTCTGCATGTGTGTCTGTGTGGAGCTTTGGGTATATACAGTAGAAAGCCAGCCTGTGAGTGAGTGCTCGCACTGGCAAGACTTTCCTCTTTTGTACAAAATTTAGCAGCATTAATGATTCATGCTTTACAAGTTAGGCTCTTCACTGACACTCTTATCACAAATGACAATTTCATGCAATAAGTGTAACCATAAAACAAGACAACAAGTGTGACTCTCGTGCAAAGAGGAGTCAATGCAATGCTCAAAATTGGATTTTTCAACGTCACAGTAAGAGGAACATGGTATAAGTGTTGTGCTGAAGTGTAGTCTTAAAGAGATGCCTATTCATTTCAATATGGATTTTAAGCACAGTTAGTTTTCAGTGAACATCCAGCATCTTCATAAAACCTAAAGGTTTCTTAAGAGATATTTTAAATCTGTGTCTCAGTGCCATTTCCTAGCAGAAAAGAAATCAGTGTAGAGTACAGTATATATTAATTGGTCAGAAAATGATGCAGTACATTCAGACATCTGTGTCCGAAGCAACAAGGTTTTTGCCTGTGTATGTCAGGAGCACCGATATGTTCAGTGTCTTGTCCAGGACACTCAATCAACATGTATAGAGAATGAGCTGGGGATCAAACCACGGATCAGTGAATTAATGAGCAATCTGCTCTACTATGATCAAATAAAACAAATTTTCCCAAAGTACTTTGCCTTCTGTTTCCCAAGATAATCTAACTGCAATCTGCGTTTTGTTTTGCGTTTTTCTTCATTTCTCGCGCCTCTATTTATTTTGTGCATGGCAGGCAGTGCTGAGTGGAACACTGGATTTAGGTTTCCTACTGTCTGTCCCGATACCGGCAACTGCTTCCTTAATCACTGTGTATTCTCAAGTGTGTATTGTCATGCTGCCAGATGAGCAAGTGTGTCCTAACCCTGAAACATAATGACACAAGCTCCAGACTCGTGGTGTGAGCACCACACACGACAGTGGAGCAGGACGCAGGGCGACGCTCCCTCCCTCTCTCCCCCCTTTTTTTAAAAAGCAGCTCTGTCTAAACTCCGCCTGCTCACATGTTGTGTCACGACCCACGGCTACAGTCAATAACATCACAGATACACACACAACATGTGGCAATTCTTTGAGAGTGAGAGAAAGATGGAAGATTTGGATGGAAGGAATTTTATTTAAGAGTAGATTTTATGTTAATTACACTTAAATTATTCATTACTATTATTATTATTCACTGTTTGCCGTCAATAATAGTTCTTAGGAAGAAAGGAAATCAGAATCTGCAGGTCATACTGTTTAAAAAAAAATCTAAATTACTATTTAGAAGTGTGATCTGCAGTTCATACACTACTGTGTATGATCAGATACACTTTCTAATATCAAATGGATTAGAAATACAGTGTAGACATTGTGATTATTGTAAATGACTGTTGCTGGTTATGGCTGTTTTGTTTTTTTGTGTGGATTGTCTACAGAGGTGAACAGAGGCCTATCATCAGCAAACTTCCTGTCTGATTCCTGCATGTTGTGCTTTTCTTGTGTTTCTCTTTTGCTGTTACTGTATCTTAGCTGAAAACATGCATGTTTTCATGGAAACAAAGTTGTCTTCCCTGAGAAACGGGCTAAAATTATACTTTTCTAGAAAAGTTAAATTTGTGGCTCAAGTCTTTTTGAGTGAGCTTCAAAATAAAAGACATAAGTTGTCAGTTTACTCTTAAGCCTTTCTTGTATAGTATCTTTTTTGTTTTTATTGCTTTAGAAATTATTTTTCTGATCTACCCATTAGTTTGCTTTGAGGAAAAGAATGAAAGCCATCAAAGTGTCTGAGATTAATTGAGCTGTATCTTTTTCATGAGCCACAGGATGACTCATTACCAAGTGTGTGCAAGTGAGCTATGATAACCCTTCACTCTTGCAGTCTTAACTGCTCTCTGACAATAACTACATCAGACAAGTAGGCACTTGACACCTCACAAATAAGAGACACCCACAAAATTCAGATTTTGGCAAAGAGGATGCAACCACCGAGAGCTGAAGTGAGGTGAGGAAATAGCAACCAACAGAGCTGAGTGTGATGGGCAATCCACTCTCTTTAAGCCTTGTTATCTTCTTGATGAAACCACCACCTTACCAAAGTGAAGTTAACTCTACATAATGGGGTTTTCTCCTGAACTCTTTTTGTAAAATACAGATCAAGCACCGTGTGGCAATTAAAGGGAATGCAGCTTGTCATATTCGCTACATTGCTGCTCCAATTGCAGTGGTTGTTGCTCCAATTAAAAATATCAGCATTACCTCATATTTCTTTCAGTTACACCCGGGAACTGAATGTCCAATCAAATCCAAATAACAATCACTTTTAGTAACTTGCTAAACGATTCTCTTGTTATAATGGGAATATGTATTTCATTGGAACCGCGGGCAAAGTAATGATAACAATGAGTCAGGGCTCATTGGAAAAGTGGAAATACAGTGTAATATCCACCGCTGCACTGAACACAGTGATGTAGTTCACCTTTCTAATTATCTTCAGCACAATTAGGCCTTAGCACGTACAAATAGTAGTCACTTCTTCATCTTTTACTTGTTATAACTGCGTCCTCTGAGTTGGCTCTTTACGTCATTTATTTGTCTTATGCTTCCTGTCTCCGTGGCCGTGGGAGATGTGACTGTAATCTAACCAGAGATTAATTGTCATGTCGTGTTCATTAGTTCCTTAATTATTTTCTGATCACTGCTACTGTGTTGTTTTGCGGCACTCAAGGCAATCATGGTAGGATATTAACATGGCGATGACTCAAATTGGTGTTGCGTGCTTCCTTTATGAAACAAAATTATGCAAACCAAAAATGAAGCATGTGTATATCTGAAAACTTCCAAGATACCGTCATCTCTTGCCTGGAGAAACATTTGAAATAAGATCTTCTCTTACACGTAGCACCAACCTGTCACCCTTGGCTGCATTTGACACAATGTCAGTCTGAACTGGTGTTGTCCTTGACTAGAGACAAGTCCATCATGCAGTACGTGAGGAGAGCAACATATTCTTCATTTGTCCTCTGTCCTGTCAGTGTGTCCACGGTGCCGTTTGTTCTGATTACCCCCCTTCATCAAGCCTCTGCTTTCAGCTGTCACTGTCTGACTGAAATCAGAAATGGGGGAGCTGAGCTGGACCAATCATGCCAGATAATGCGCTTAAATCAGCCAGTGGGTGTGAAAGCCATCCACTTGGGTTTCAGCTTCTCTATTCAAAGCCTCCAAATTTGCCTGACTCTCCTCATTAGCTCTGAAGTACAGTACACACTACTAATACTGCTTTCAGTGGTTAATCAATCGCATAATGAAAGTCTTAATGCTTTTTTGTGCATTTGGGTGGTTTGTTATTTGTTGTTATTTGTTTCTTCTAGGTGCTTGTAAAAGGGAACCAACACTTCAACATGCACTGATGCTTTTCCATTCAGTGTGATAAAACACAATGGAACATCTTCACCACAAATGTATTCAAGGTGCTTTCACAGCCACTGTATTCTTTTCCAACTTATTATATCACTGCAAAATCAGACATTTGTAAAAGTTTTATACTGTATAACTTACACACTGTATAACTCACATTTTTTGGATAATTATCGTCCTTCTTTCTGCCCATTAGAGGCAGTCACAGAGGCAAATATCTACCAAATGATAATTAAAAACATTGTAAAACTGTATTGCCTTGATATGTTTATCACACAAGAAAATTATCATTTTTCAGGTTTCGATAACACAGCTATTATTAATATTTCTATAACAACAACATAAAACATGTGACAGTGTCAAAGAGGTCTACAGATAATTATCACCAAAGTCTGTAGCTCCCCTCGACTTTACAGAGCTGTCTAGTGCATTGAAGCTCACTGTATAGCTGTCCAGCACACATCTTTATTTTTTTGTTCAGTTTCTCTGTTCATGATGTCATTTTTGGCCGCAGTTTTTTCCTCAAAAAGCTCACCACTGTATCTGCTCAGCACCAAACAACAGACAGTTCACAGCAAGTTAGTGAATAGCTGGTGAACACAGGTGGAGCATTTAGCAGAGGTAGAGTGACTTACGTTCATCAGGACACAACAGACATACAGACTACTGTATGTTCTCACCTAACTCAATAAAAAAAATAAAAATATTACACTACTTCTTTAAAGCTGCTGTTATCACTATTGCACTGGATAACATGGCTGTGTAGGGCAACTACAGCAACAAGTAGAACAAACAACTGTAGAAACCTACAGAAAACTGTCATCTAGCTGGAGGAGACCAAAATTAAGCCAAGAGGGAAGTTAATATTCCAGATAAATGTTAATCTTGCCTTATGCTGCTTTATGTATTACTATAAACTAACAAGTTGGTGCTGCCTCCAAAGTGGCCAAAAATCAATTAGTGCCAGTTTAAATAAACTCTCCATTGAGCCTGGTTGTTGCTAAACTTCCTCAAATGGCTTCAACCCTTTTTGTTTTGTAGTAGAATCATCAAGTGAAACTATGGGAATGAATGAATTTTATTTGGTACAAATGTTACCTGGCTGAAAATAACAGTGACAGTGAGTCAGTATCCAATGTACTGGCAGCATAACTGTCATGTTTTGGCTGTAGTTTATTGAGTCTGAGGAATGGGAGTTATGGTAGTCTGGAGAAAAGGCAAATATTGAGTTGCAAGAGCAGCAAGTGACTAATAAGTGTCATAAGTCAATCTGATACAAAAGGTGATATCTCCTGTACTATTAAATGTATTATGGTGTACATAGCATCACAAAAAGGCTTGAGTTCTGAACTTTTGTCTCATATCCACCTTCTGATCTTAAACTCAAATGTCTTCAGTGCACAACAAAAACAAATTAGCCTTTCCATTCCAGTGCATATGGAGAAGACTGTGAAATGGAGTGGAGTGGAATAGTAGCATACTGTGTGAGTGTGTGTGTGTGTGTGTATTGTTAGCCCTTTTTATCAACTGTTCTACTTATATCTAGTACTGTGTATACCATTTACCTAAAACATTCCAATATCATGTTCTCCAATTACCTGTTCTGAAAGTGAGCTGACTTAACAGGAACAATGTTCACCACGGTCACAATGAGTGTTATTCACATTGTTTGTTTGTTTTTTCAAATTCTGAGGAATATGTCATCTGTAACACTTAAAAATTCAAATAGGATGTTTGCCTGAACTCTGGCGTAACCTAGTGATAACTCCCATACTGTACAGCAACTAGTATCCAGACATGTACGTGTAATTAGCCAAATTAGAGACAAAGCACGAAAATGAACTATCCTCATGCCGAATGTTTGGTTTTATGTTATCAGCACTTAACTTTGCCTGTTGGCACAAAGCAACATGTAATTATGGTCTGGTTTATAAGCTGGCAAACTGGTTAACTGCTTTAAAAATCTGTAGTAGAACAAACCACTCACGTCATTTGTGCCTCCAGAACAGATCTGTTTCTGAAACTTGCGTGTATAGCTAATAACCCCAGTCTGCTGACATACTGGCATCACAGAAAGTCATTCCAAGACAACACAACTCCACATACAGTGACAGCTTATAATATTATTGTACATTAATATACATTATGCATTAGGTATTGTAAGTGTGTTTCCAAATTGCCAGTGTACTATATTGTAAGAAATCTCACAGGAGTAAAGCATCTGTGTTTGTGGGTATTTCATTTACTAACAAGGCTTAATGTGACCTAAGATGTACAATATAGAGCAAGAGGGTGCTTTCTTCTCTTTATGAGAGATACTATTATTTCCACTTTTATGTGCAGCACCAAGGGGATTCCCTACTGTTTAACAGTGGGCCAATTTGTTAGCATTAAGAATAGTCATTTAAAATGTAAATTAAGATCCCAGCTAAGGTTATGCTGCTGTAAGGAATGAATTAAAGATGAGTTTGTGTGTTAAAGACAAGTCCAGGAGCTTCTATTAAAGTTAGTGCAGGAGGCTGTGATATTCTATTACTGTAACAGTTTCCTTTTTTGTGGATTCGATTTCAACTTTCAATGAAAGTTTCATGAATAGCAACAAAAGTGTGCTCCTTGCCAATTGAGGAAAATTTTGGCCCAGAATCAAAAGGTGCCATCTGCCTGAGAGCCTTGTGTCAGCAGTTTAGCCATATCACAATATCTACCACATCTCTGTGATCAAGACATGGCTGCAGCTCAAACACTCTCCCAGAATGACGTCTGGGGACAGAACCAGTGGGTGGAGAGAGATACAATCTCGGCTTGGCAACCGCTTTGATGTGAGCCAAGGCGTCCAACCGATTACAGCAGCCCTGTCCTTTGTGCTCGGGACTGTTTTGTCCCATTGGGGATAGACCCTACAGAATGCAGCGGCCTATTTTGTGGAACAGGCTGGAAATCTTGCTACAAATGTATTTCATTGGATGTTAGTGAAGGGCAAGTCCAAATGCTGAATCTACACCATGAAACCTCTAGCTGCCAGTAAGATGATGCTGTAGGTTGTCTACTATTTTCACTGCCAGTATCATTACTCTGAGTAGGCGTAATGAGAAATTTGCATATGAGCAGAGATGTGCACGATTATTATTTATTATATAAAGGAATTATGACTTTATTTTTAATTGTTATGCTCTGAACAGCTAATCACAGGACCCTCACTTACAGATATAAAATAGACAGCTCCAGAAGGAAACCATGTTATAGACAGGCTTCATATTTACCACCAGCAGTGACAGCATCGCCTCAGGAAGTAGTCGTCCCCGGCCCAAACAGCGTTAGCCGCTTGGAAAAACAACAGCAACACAAAGACTGTTATTACATTTTCGCTCGGAGCCAACACTCTGCGCTGACAGAGACAGTACCGTTTTTGCCCGGAGCTAGCGGCAGACTCAAATGAACATAAATAACACTTTGGAATTAGTGACTTAGTGCTGTGTGTTCTCCAGCTTTCACCGGCCAGACCAAGCCAATTACGCTACAATCATGGGTGTGTGTGTGCATGTGTGTGACGAAGGGTGCTTATGCACTGAACTCCCCCGGGAAAAACCTTAAATCGTTGCAGTTAATCCTGTCAGAGGCATTTAGGATAAGCACATTATATTTCATTTCAGTATTTGAAAAGAGATGCCACACTGCCTTCCCATCTTCATATCTGCTTCAGCTCATGTTCAATTCAGTTCAACTTTATTAATCCCCATGAAGGGAATTGATTTAAAGGCAAGAAGAGTGCCTCAGACAACAAGATAAGGGACATAAAAACTGAGTCATGGTGGGAAAGAGGAAGAGAGGCACAGCAAGCACATTTTACGAAACTACCTTCATGCAAAGAGCGGAGTGAAGTCTTCATTGTGTGGGCTGTGTTTTCAAGACGTTAAAAAACATTTTCCTGGCCAGCTGCTTTAAAAAAAGTGTTTTAGTGATGAGGTTTGAAAGAAAATGTGTGCAAGTGCGTTTATATTAAATCAGTAAAACATGCTGAAATCAGGATATTTGGAAAAATAGTGAGCAAAAAGCCTACTATTAACTGGAGAGTTTTGCTTCCCAGCAAGTCATCACTGACAGTCTTTGAAATTTCCTGTGAGACACGATCATTTAGTTTTTCCTGCCCTGCAATCATAGCTCTTAAGAAAGATTGGCTGTAGTCTCCAGAAAAACATTTTTTTTTCTCCTTTTCATGTCATCAAGAGCCAGAGAGAATTGTCGTGGGAGAGAAGTGTGCTTGTGCTCAATATATGCTTTGAAATATCATAGTTTCCTAAAGAAGAGAAAACGAGTCTAATGCAAAAACCAATTGCACTTTTATGGAGTCAGTGTGACCCACTTTACCTTGAGCCTCATGCATTCTGTACAATCGGTATGCTTACTGAAATATGATGAGATTGTTCCTGGCATTGAGCTGCAGTCCTTCCTTTTGCATAATCCTTATCTCAATTGTTCTCAAATCTTAAAACCCTACAGTTACTCACTGGTTATTTTAATTACAGTCACAAGAAAAAAAATACTTCTAAGAGAATGTGTGTTTTTTCTTTTTTTTTGGTTTGAGTGATTTAGCACTTTAACAGTGCATTTAAATATGTTTATTGATGTCTTTTGTTACATTACTCACAAAGACGTATCGGATACAGTTGCTAGAAAAAGTAATGGCACTGTTTGCAATGTCCTGGTTTTCTGCATACATTGGTTATTAAATTGTGATCTGATCTTCACCAAGGTCACAAATATCAACAAACACAATATTTCTAAGTTGATAAAACAGTCATGATCTTGTCTTTACTGAAGATACACATTAAATATGTAGAGTGATGGTGGAAAAAGTAAGTGAAACTGTTTTAATAACTGTCTGAACCACCTTTAGCAGCATCCTCACAGAACTGCTTAAGCAGTGATTTGCTTGGAGAGCAATGGCTTCCTTTGTGGTGCCATGCCATAGATAGCATAACTGTTCCATGTTTTGCATATGGACTCATATTGACTCATAAACAGAGATGTTTACAAGTCTGCAGTTGAGTGATCTTGGCTGGGCACCCACTTCTATGGAGAGTAGCCACATTATCAACAACAACTCTTGATCATATGTCTTCTGACATCTTTTTTTTGCGAAGTATGGCTCACATCAGCTGGTGCTGCTTGTGAATAGCACACTGACACTGAGTGTTTTTCTAAGTCAAGGTAGTTCTAAACCACACCTCCATTCATTGATCGGACTCCAGTTGACATTTAGAGACATCAGAAGCCTAGTGTTAACATGACTTATTCCAGTATCACTCTGCACAGCATGTTTATTGGGTACGTTTAATAAAGATCATGACCGTTTTTATTTTATCAGCTTAGAAATGTGTTGTTTGCTGATATTTGTGACTTTGGTGAAGATCAGATCACATTTCATAACCAGTTTATGCAGGAAGACAAAAAAAGCTGAAAACACTGCCTTACTTTTTACTTGCAACTGTATTCAAGTCAGTTGTGTGGTTGATATACCAAGAGACATCAATAAACATGTAAAGTGGCACAGTTAAAGTGTTGATTCACCCAAACCAAAAAGAAAAAGGAAACACACACCTACAGTAGAAATATGCTCGCCCGGTAGGCAGTAGAGTGACAAGGACACCACTTGTACAAGAAAGAGAAGGCCTCGAATTTCTTCATCATTTTTAATGCTTCAAGCAGCACAAACATTTCTCTTCACCTCTGCTTTATTGTGGAAACAGGACAAATTTCGTAGACTTCTAAAAGACTTTGTAAATACATCCAAATTAATTGCACAAAAAATGTGTATTTTGTCTTTAGAGTGAGCACCACCTCTAAATTAACACTGAGAAGTGTAAATGATGTGTATTTAAACTTTCTTAAGATGGGATATGGAAGTTAACAGTTAAGAGAAAGACAGTAAACAAGGCTGAGATTATCCTGAGACTTTATATTGCTGCACCATGGCCCTGTTTTACACAGGGAAAACTGAGCAAGAGATGTTATCTGTGTCCATTCAGGAGTTCTCTGTTCACTTTTACGTTTTTCTTTTTCCTTCAAATGTTCTCTGGCTATGTACATGCTTTTCCTCTATGTTATAGTAGATAAACAGCTGAATGCTACAATGCTTCATGCCAAACAAGTAAACAAGACATGGACATCTCTGCTTCCAATGGGTGTTTTCGTTCTAACTCTTCTCTGTTAAGTGATTGGTCACTATAGCATCTTGCTGACTGATGCTGCAGAAAACAGGAAATGCAGGGGGCTGTATTGTTTAGCAATCCTCCACTGAAGTGAACAGGGATGAAGTTAAAGTCATTGTTGGATGCTCAGGTGCCTGTTTTCAGGGGGAACAGCTTTTAAAAAATACAATGTCCACTACCTGCTCAGCACCAATCAGCAAACTGACACATTTAGAGACTGGCTGGTGAACACAGTGATTTAACACAGCATTTAGCACAAATGAGAGTATATAAATAAAAAGGGAAGACCATAAAGGACCAATAGAGAGAGATTTGGTAGAAGCCATGCATGTACATGCTACACCCTGAGTTTAAATGGTTAAAAGATGGTTAAAAAACGTATTTTGTTTGACACATATTCAAACCCATTTACAAAAATATTATATGGTACTGTAACTTGTCATTACATAAATGTTGCAACAACTCATTTTCAAACTCTGCACACAGTGAAATGACCTGATTGAGTGACCATATGTGAAAATATTCACCAACCATGAAATTCACTTATACGCCTATATATATGTGCCTTCATTGTATTTTACATTGATGAAACATCTACTGCATATTTAAGCACAAATGTCAAGGAGCCAAAGTCACTATAATTAAGAAATACAAGCTGCTACTTTTGTCACCAGGAAGACTTGAGTTAATTAGATAGAAAAAAATTCACCATGTCTCCAAGGTCTCTAACATACCATATCTTAGGTATTTCTACACTGCCATTTCTTGGTATTTATCATCCACTGTGTTCACTGATATATCTGTGATATACTAATATATGCAGTTGTACTTAGCCATGAGATCTATTGCATATCTTTTCTGTTCTGTAGATTTTAACCTTTTAGTCTATCTGAGTCAATAAACTGTTATCAAATCAAATCACTGTCTGATTTAACCAATGACAATAGTGACAGCACAATCCCATTATATGTGATTTAAATATAATATAAAGAGAAACTCTGAACTGAGTAGAATGAACAGGATGAAAATAAGGAGATGGTTTTAATTGTGATTTTTTTTTTTTATAAAACACAAAACAATAGTATACAGCTGTATACTAATGTACTGGATTGTTGTGACCACCCTCCAACACAGTTTTAACATTCAAATTAGTCACTTTTCTATATAGGTCATGGAGCTCCTGGGAGGGTTTGCTCTACCAGCACTACCGGCATCATGACATTTTTCTCAGCCACAAGGGAGCTCTACTGACGAAAATGGGCTTCATCTCAACCACAGCGTCGGACTACAAGGTAACATAAGAATTCTTAACAAGGGCCATCAAGAGATCAATGATTCATCACAGTTTATTTCTACTACGCACAACTCATGACGCAGGGGGTTCATAAGACTGTTGTAACTGTTTACATCATGTGCATAGTTCCATTAATAGTTCCTCATCAAAGCACTAAGTGATGTCAAGTGAGAGTTATCTGCTATCTATTCCAGTCCTTACACTAAAACTCACAACTTGTTAGAAGCAGATATCTTTGCTTATTTACTGTAGTTAGAGGCAAGGCCATGGCAAGTCAGTGTGTTCACAGTTTATCTTTCGATTAAATAAAGCAAACTTCTTTACCACAGAATATAGTCAAGTATATAATTATGTTAATTATGCAGGTGGTGGTCAAACAATAGTCACACGTCTAATTATAAAACCTACTGTAAATGTGGTATTTAAAGTGTAAGTTATTATTCCTAACACTTATGATTACATTGTCTCTTTAAAGTAAGCAGAACAGTGGAGCCTCATGTAAATAAAAAATACATGATACGTGATTATATGCTATTGCTAGTGTTCTGTATTGGCCAATTAAGGTTCTTTATGGTGCTGAATGGAAATGAAATTATGCTGTCATGCTGTGGTTTCAACATGAAAAACAAACCTCTGTGGAAAAAACAAAAAAGAAAAAAAAAGGTGCAGAATCTAACAATGTTTTAGTTGATTCAGTAAAGACTCGTTCCTGCTGTCTCTTTGATTCAGACAAATGGCTCTTTGATAAATTGGCAGCCCTGACAGACATCACTGTTACTAAATTGTGGAATACAGTTAACATTTCCTAACGTGTACACTGCCTTAATAAAGCTGCTCTTATTAAAGTGCTTGAGAGGGACAGAGACATAACTACCAATTGATATTTTTTTATTAGCAAAGGTTCAAATGACTGTAATGTGCTCGATTATAGTAACAAACCCCCAACCCAATTATCCCCCAACTCTGCAGAGTATGTTGTGAACAGTGCCAGGAAGTTTGATTCTTTCTAACATTCAGTATGTACAAGTCAGTTCATCAAAATGAATCAAGCTTTGAATCTTTCTGAATTTTCCTTAAATAAGTGTTGTGCACTTATTAGGCCACAAAGGTTCAGGCAAGCTGCACTGCTACTGATTGGTATCACGTAGAAATAAAGCATCTATCATACAGCACATATTTTATGAATAACTACAGGTTATTATGTATAACTGTTGCTGTTGTTACTGTTATAATAACTTGTGGTTATCGTATTTTTCCATATTGGTATCTGAAATTAAAATCCTGCCAGCACTGCATAAACTGGCAAACAGAAAGAAGAATGAATGTTGACCTGTGCTAGTATGTTACTTTATAAGGTGATACTTAGTCCACGTTGCCTTTACAGCTTGTCATGCTCCCACCAACTGGCCAAAAAGCAAATAACGCAGATTTAAGTTTCGTATTCGATGTACTATGCATGTACAGTACAATGACAATGTTCTATTCATAGCAACAACTTTTTTTGACATCTCTACAACATCTGAAGGGGGCAAATAATACTAGATCAGACAATCTCACTGGTTTTAAACAAACTCTCAGGTCAGCCAAACTTAAATCGCAAGCAAAGCAATATTACCACTAAATCTATCCACTGGAAACATCCATCATATTACAGACTGACTACCTTCTTTGCTGTAGCTGTTCACACACACATTTGTATTGTGCAGTGAGGGATTTATCAGCAACATTTCATGTGCTTGCTTCTGGTTTTACCTGCAGATAGTTAATTTGTACTTTTCTAGTGATACATTGGACCTGACCTGTCTTTTCACATCTGGTCAAAGTTACACAAATGATAAGCTGTTTAAATAAGTACTCCTTTAACCTCATTTAAAAAAAATAAAAATAGCAGCATATCCTCATATAAGACATGTTGAAACTGTATTTGACTGTTCTATCAACTGTCCTGATGAAATGACAGCAGATTGAACTTGTTGACCACAGAACTAACACAGACTGAGACCTCTGTATGACGATCCACTTGCTGCGTGGCATTTAACCGCAGTCCTGTGAAGATCTCTGACCTATTCGTTCACTCTTGGCAGCTGCTGTCTCTCCTTTTTTGTTACTTCATCAGTCCTTGCAGCTAGATCCCAAGCTTTAGCCACTTTCACAGTGAAGGGAAGGTCTTTGTCTGCCCGCCTGGACCTGTGGGCTGATTTGTTGATCCACATCATGGAGAGCATTTGTTCACCCAGACACTTCTGAATGTGCTCAGCACAAGATGGACCTATGGCATCCTGTCTGGAATTAAATGGGCCAACTTGACCCTCTGTTGCTCTACTGTTCTATGACTCACTTGTTTCTCTCTGTCGCCATTCTGTCTGATATTGCAGGTTTCATACTCAGACTCTGTATGTCCATTTTGGATCAACTAAATTGCTACATGTCATTTATTGTAACTTAGTGACATTATTATAAAAATGAAGCGCATAACGCGATTCAGTAATATTATGTTCAGTTTAGTGTCTGTGTGTCCCCTGGGCAGCTATACAAACTGTAGCTGTCTCCTCAGTGCTTTTTTCAAAAAATACATGTCTTTGAGTGAGTCAGTAAGTCAGGGCAATTCTGTATTTCTTATACAAAAGCTTTACTTGTGAATTTTGTCTATATTGTACAAATAAAAAAAATAATATTTTGACTTAATTCCGTAGCAAGAGCCATTTTTCAGAGGAAGCTGCTACGGTCTGCACAGCTAATGCCTCATAATGGTACCTACCAACCACTTAAAATGGATTTGTGATAATTTCATACTGAATTTCAGAGCCTTAAGGTAAGTGAAACTTCTCAGAAGCCTACTCCATGTTCAATTTGTCCACATACACTACCAAATCCTGCTTTTAGTTGTGCTGAGCAGTAGTTACTGCACATGTCACTGACTGACAAATCAGAGGAGTTTACCAGGATTTGACTGCACCATCATCATCAGGCAGAATCTTTACACAGCCTTGACAACTCTACATCCTTTGAAATCACAAGGCCTACCAACACACTTTACATGAAGAGCATTTTAAAGATCCCAATATCACTGTAACAGGAGTTCACCACAGAAAAGTAACGGAAAAAACAAGTCCAAATAAGAGCCAGGTCTTAAAAAATAGCCAGTGTTTTGGTTAATACCAGGGAGGAGTGTGGGAGGGTTGGATTACTTGTAATTAATTGTTTCCAGTCACTTCTACGCGTTCGCTCTTTGTCAAGTGCTGTTATGTTACCGTCAGTGAATCACAAAGTGGGTCAGACCACACCACTTGTCGCATTTACACCTGACATTTCTAACAGTGCTTGTTTGTTTAGCCTAGGTACCATTTTTATCTGTAGCATCACAAAGCCTAATGTAGGAGCTTGATGTTTTTTATTATCAACCATTTTCTGAACCGAAAAATTTCTGTTTCAGCATAAATATGACCTGATAAATATGACGTGATCAGACCTTGATGCAAGCCATAAAAGTAGATAAAGGGAACCAATCAAAACAAGATATTATTTTTGCTGCATGATTCACTTTTATTTGAGCACCAGTTCAGTTCATGATTGGATAACAGTTCCTGTAGAATTTGCATGTATAACTCAGAATAACAAAGAATTTCCCCAAGGAGATCAATAAAGTATCAATTATTATTATGAACTGACATTCACTCACCCAAAGATGGCAAGCCATCCCAGTCCAAAGACAGCAAAGCAGGTCCAAATCATGATAATGTCACCAACATGTTAGAGAGATGAGATAAGGTCCTCAGGTCAGAATGCAGTGAGTGGTCTTCGTCAAAAATTACACTTCTCATTCAACTCAAAAAGTTGGTCTCATTTGTCCACAGAACAATCTTCCAAAAGCCTTCTGCCTTAAACATACCTCATGCTAACTGTATATGATCAGCAATGTTAGAGTAAGAGTAGTAGCTTCCTTTTCCAACTTTACCATGCACTTTATCATAGTCAATATTCACTATGGTGGACCATGAACACTGATATTAGCAAGAGCAGCCTTTCTTCTTTGTGACCTCCTAGATCAATGGTCAGGTGTGTTAATTCAATCAAAAGCTGGAAGATGCCAATTCAATTTGTCTTCTCTTACTCTACACTCTTCTGAGATGTATCTTCCTACTTCTGTTTGACTGAACACAACCAACAGTTTCATTTGTTAAATTGGGTTCTCTTCATCTTGTTTTAGGACTACTTTTAGGAAAGTTGCAAATGTTGGGTCATATTAATGCAGAAATAGAGAAAATTCATAGTGTGTGCATGAGATCACACTGCTTAAGTTACCTCAGTTCAGCTAAGTTTACTATTTATTTTTTGTTATGATGTGTGATTGCATGGGTTCTGCAACAAATGGGCCCCTTGTGTTTACAAGACTTTCTGACTAGTTTATCACAGAGCACACATTACCCAGCAGGACCAGGTTCTTCTAAAGCTTGAAAGAAGACAGGCACTTGGCTTGTGCGTTGTGTCTTCATAATTAGGGTTGAATTTATTGATTCATAACTTGTAGTATCGTGATTGCTGGTATTAGATAAAGCTCACTAGAGTGTAAATACTCAGTTTATTTCCTAAATACACACAGTCTGCCTCCCAGCCACTGTTGGTTCAGGTTTCGTCTCATATCATGAGTGTCTGCCCCTCAATGTCCTGAGAGATTTATGTTTTCAAAATGCTGAAAAAAGCAAAATATATCATATATATTATGTTGCAATTCCACTTCCAGGAGTATATTCTTTTTAAAAAAGGTACATTTTGCACCAACCTGCAAATATGTGGAGCAGTAGATGTGGTTACCCACTGCTTAACCTCCCTGGGAGCTGATCTCCATATCAGCTCCTTCATGTTGTACTTGCTGTTGTTGTGATCCAGAAGGTTCCAGGCAGCTAAAGAAGGGATGAGCAGTGAGAGGCTTATTCCTGCTCCGGCTGCTCTACATGGGAACTTAGTTTGCAGGCTGGGTGCTGAAGTCTAGTCTAAAGCCAATAAAGGAGCTACAAAACCTTCATGAATATATAATTCTCCTCCCAAACGCCAGTGCCTAAACCCATCTATGTGTGTAGTTAAATGAGAACTTCTTTTACTGTTCAGAGTTTCATTTAAGAATCTCACTTGTCAGGTGTTGCATGTTGAGGACTAAATTAAACATGGCAGTGGTGAGGTGTTCACTGCCAGTCTGTTATCACTTAATTCTGATCCAAAGGTTGATGCCATAATGTTGAAATGTGATACATTGTCAACATGTCCCTGACTATTTTTCTCTTCTGTAAATACAAGAGTATCTACACACACACACACACACACACACACACACACACACACTGTATTCAATCCACAGCAATTGTGGGTTTGAATACAGGCTCAAAATGGCCAAAAACAGAACTTTCTTCTGAAACTCAGTGTATTCTTGTTCTGACAAATGAAGACTATTTTATGTGAGAAATTGGCACAAAACTGAAGATCTCATACAACACACTACTACTACCTTCACCAAGCAGCAATCTTGTTCTACTCAAAATACACAGAGGATTGGGAGAGCTCATTGCATAACTGAGCAAGAGGACAAATACATTAGAGCGTCTAGTTTGAGAAACAGACACCTCACAGGTCCCCAAACTGCAGCTTCATTAAGTGGCCCAGCAAAACTCCAGTCTCAGTGTCAGCAATGAAAAGGCTACTCTGGGATGTTGGCATTATACGCAGAGTGGTAAAGAAAAAGCCATATCTCACATTGGCAATATAAAGGAAAGATTAGGATCACCAAAAGTACACAGACACTGGACAGAGGAAGAATGAAAAGTGTTATGGACAGACAACACACACACCTAAGCTTTTGTGGTAAAATGGGAGATTTGTTCAGGGTAAAAGGGATCTTGAAGAAGGTCATCACTCCAATTTGCGCTTGACTGTAGTCAATGTCACCCTGCACCAGGACAACGACAAAGCACATTTCCAAACTATGCAATAACTATTTAAGGAAGAACGAGAGAGCTGGTTTTCTGTCTATAATGACGTGGCCAGCCCAGTGACTGGATCTCAACCCTATTGAGTTGTCGCGGGTGTAGCTAGACTGTAAGGTATTGCTGTAAGAACTGCCCATCAAGCCATTGCAACTTGTGGGATGTACTTCCTTCAAACATTTGAACAGTACTGCACAGACACCATAATACATACATCTCAAATACATTCAAGTGTAATTACTGGATGGTTCAACTAGAAAATGCCTTTTATCTTGGACCTGATGTTAAAAGTGATTAAAACCTCGCATACTTAGACAACCTTCCCTTGCTGTCCTGTGAAAAGCTTGCATCTCCAAAATAAATTAAGAAAGGAGCTACAGCTATTTCACTCATGAGAAGATTTATACAGCATGTCAAAATAGTACAATTTATTAATTATTAATCTACTATTAATCATTGGAGTCAAACATATACTTATTCCGGCCTCAAAAAAGAGAGAATTTAATTCTTTAGACAGTGAATATTTTGGGGTTTAGAGCTTGTTTGTTGGACGTAAGGAGATAAAAACATGTCACCTTGGACTCCGAGAAACTTTCTTGCTTAGGTTCTAGCTGCAGCTGTGTTTTAGTAGGCCTTAAAACTCTCAGCCAACATAAAACAAGGAAAAATGATAATATCACAAATTCTCATATGGATTCCTTGAAAAGAACAGAACTGACTGCTGCTTGTGTGGAAATCTTCTATTGGCCTTGAACTAAAATATATCTAGGAACCCTCTCGTCCAATCTAGTATCATTGCCAGAAATCATATTGGGTGAAGAAAATCAGATGGGCCAACCTCCAAGACCATAAGAAACTATTAACATAATGTTAAAGGGTTTTTTAATTAAGTTAAATTACAGGATCAGCAGAAACAAACTGAAAAAAGTATGGCACTCCATGATAACTGTGCATTTGGATGAAGAATGTAAATTACTAACCTGTGGTTACTTCATCTGAGTGAGGATTTTTTTTCCCCACTGCACACTGTTCAATTTCAGTCTGTGTCACCACACATTCTCTGTTGCCTTGTTTTATCCAGCTGTCCTTAAGGTGCCATTCATCTGGGGAAAACATATGTTGCTGGGCTTAACTTTATGTTGAGGAGACTATTGACTCTACACTTAGACAGCAGAAGAAAGGCTGCTGCTAACAGGTTGATATGGGGCTGAATTATCACAGTGTAGTCTACGCTGCAACTTTGAGAATGATGAGGATGATGAACAGAGAGGTTTTCCAGTTTTGACCCAATGCATGTTTGAAGTTCTGGGATTGAGTCCACCTGGGCACCCAGGCCCACCTGGGCCTATGGCTACAATTATGGACTCAAAACATGGTTGGCAGCTGGACAAGACACTGAGCTTCAAACCGTTGGAGCTTCAAGGGGACTGCCTGTCAACAAGAATTTCCCAAAGGGGATTAATAAAGTATGAATTATTTTTGTTATTATTTTGGGAGTGTTTTTGATCGAAGGCATAAATCGGTGGGATATCTTGGTCTACACTGCACATCATTCATTTTAAAATGTGTGTTTCAAAATCCCCCCAGTTTTACATATGCCTTCTGCTTCAGGACAATGTATTTTAGGGCGTTTTTAAAAATAACCAAATTTCAAGATACAATTCAAGATTCTTTATTTCTCACATGCATAGTTATACAAGTACAACAGACAGTGAAATGTACCTAAGTTCAAATTTAAAATTAAAACAGAAAGTTTAAAACCACAGATCTAAATAAAGTAAAAATAAGTACAACTAGACAAGAGCACAAGTTAAAGGTAAAAATGCAATTTTATGCAGTTATAAGTTAAGTGTAGCAGCAGTTCCGGTAGAACATATGTACAATGTGCAAAATGTAATGTTAAAGTGCATTGTGCCATGATAGCGCAACAATGTAATCTAACAGTAATATAACAGTAATGTAAACAGTAATGTAGCAGCATGTAATGATGTAATGACAAGACAGTGAACATGGTATGACATGACAGTGAATATGATGAGGTGCTGTAACAGTCCTTTATGGTAA
>JAUMHL010000004.1:17468080-17513393 GCA_032362345.1 Sandelia bainsii
TGTAGTGTGAACTTTTTACGTTTTCCATAAATTTCACCCGAAAGTCAAATATCCCTAACTTTTTGTGAGTAGTGTATACTGTGGGACAGTATAAATGTATCATCCATTAAGAGTTTTTGCCGGTTATATTGGGCAACGCTGTATTTACTGTATCACCACAAGACAGATATAGCACGTTTGAGATTTTTATTTTATAGAAATCTTTTCAACCTAACCCATATCTATCACAGCTTTACTTTGTTTTTCAACTGTCTGGGAACACAGAGAGCACCTGGCACAATCTCACTGCTTACAGTTATATACACCCATCATGTCCATGAATGTGATACTAACATTAAGCTTTCAGTGATTTCTTTGAACTGGCATGACTGTACAACATGCATCTTTTACTAAAAGAAAAGCTGAAGAGTTGGGTGCATAGAGTTGAATTCATGTTGCTTTTTCTGAAATTAACACAAACAAAAAGAGGTTAACATAAAGCTTTGAGAAGCTTTAAGCCTCCAGTCCTCGAGCCTTTAGAAAAGATGTGGTTTGTGTACTTTTGACTTTTCTATGCCGATTATACTGTATCACCATAAGACCGATGTCTTAGATTTTCAAAGACCCAACCTTTACGCACAGACTTAAGAGGTCAAATATCCAACCAGAGTTCTGCTCATTCATAGCTACCAAAAGTGAAACTTACTGACATTTAACCAGTGTGCGCCATGTATCCTTGTATATTTGTGACGCTGTTTGTCAGAAAACCCTGATTTAATTAAGCCCTGTGTACAAAGCTCTCATCACTGACCCAGAAAGAGGACAAATAAATCATTTAAATCTTATTACCACAGCGTTCATGTCCATGAAGAGTGTGTGTGCGTGCAAACTTCCAGCTTATTCAGTACTTTTACTTTAACCCCTCCACCAGACACAGACCTTATGAAAACCCATTTATTCACCTGCTTGAGGAAAAATTAACATTTTCTTTTTCTTAATTGCTGCTGTGACTCTGGGTTCAATGTAGTGGACATGAGATCAAGTCCACAAACTAAACACACAAAACAGTTAAAACAAGAGCAACAAATCTGGAAAGAATAAAATAAAAAAAACATTCAGTAGACTTTACAGGAGTTCATTTAATCCCAAAGGTTTGTGTGTGTGGGGTGGGGGCAGATGTAGAGGGAAGAGCTCATACAAACACTTCACTGTACATACAGATTTACATTGGGTGGAAATATGATGTGTGACCTTGGCTTGGCCAGCCCACCTCTGCATCGTGCAGTATTCTGTACAACAAACAGCTGGGGCCCTGCATCCCAACTGTCTTCTGCACCTGACGTCTGCTGAACAACAACCTGACGTACAGGGCTGGGTTAGAATAAACTGATCACACTTATCTACTGTTACAGTGGACTTTCTACTCTAATCTTAGAATCATGGTAAATTTGGAATGCAGGCTGCAGTGTGCACAGACTGGAGCTCGGATGCAGACTCATCTGACAGCAGGAGAATCAGTTTCGTTTTTGCAGAACGTTGTTGCCCTCCTCTCTGAAATGTATGTATTTCTCAGACGGGGAGAAGACCGGGAGTTTTGGTGAAGCGTGTTCCTTGATTTTGTAAAATCATACTTTGTTCTGATAATAAAATCAAAAGCATGAAAATAAAATGAAAGTATATATATATATATATATAACTCTTTCAGGTCCGTTTTATGCGTGATCGGCTTTTCTCCATCATCCTTATTCTTCTTCGCTCTCGTTTTCATGCTCCACATCTTCCTGGCCGTTAGTTTTGGATTCTGTTCTGTCGGGATCCTCGTCTTCCTCCCGATCGTCTTCCATCGTCTCCTCCATCGGCTCCTCCTCTTCCCAGTTCTGAGGAGGACGCAACAACACACAGTTCAGCGCTCAATCAAAACACGGACAGCCTGAGAAAACAACTAATGCAGCGGTAAGGCCGTTCTGAATGCGAGGACATCTTCCTCACTGTAACTTACATCAGAGTCATCATCTGCAAGTCCTTCGTCACCAGAGGCCTCCTCTTCATCAGATGATTCTATAAAAGGGCGAGTAAAGGAAACAAATCCATCAGCTGCTGCTGGGAAACTGTCTTACATCAATACAACCACAAACAGTCCTCACACAGACTGGACAAAGAAGCGAGGCAAACAAAGAATGGTAGAAAGCCTTCCATGCTTTCACTTGTTTATGAATTTCATGCAGAGAGGTGGCAGCTATTTGCATTTCAATACCACAGCGGTGCCATTTCGTTATGACAACAATACTGACTGTGGTGTAGGAGGGAGGAATGTCAATATAATTTGCTGAGGCTATCTGCCCCATTAGGTCAGCCAGTCCCCACCTGCTGCAAACACAGTCACCGCTGGACTATAATACAGATATTACGCAACATAATTACTGCATGAGATAACTGAAAATATAAAATGCTGCAGTACAGGAACATGAATGGCACTCAAAACTGTGTGTAAAAAGGGAATACAATGTGAATCTGTTATTACTTGTTTTCACATGGGGGGGGGAGAAGAAAGAAAGAAAAAAAAAAGCACCTTTTTCCCCCCAAAAAATAAAATGGGAAAAATGTCTCATTTTGATGGGACCTTGTCTTCAAGTCAAAGAGGGTAAGAAGCACACGCTTTCTATTTGTTTTTTCATTTGGCATGACCTTCACCGACAGTTTAACACCAAACTCAGTCATGACCTGAAACAACCACACTCGCACACAGAGGAATAAAAATTATAATCTTTAACTTGTTTTAATTAGCCTAATGCTAACTTCATGTGTGTTTGAGCCTCACACTGTGCAGGAGCTTGAGCTTGATTAGCTTGTTATATGGTGACAAACAGCAAGAGCACCGACATTCAACGAGCAAAATACCGTTTAATGTTATTAACTTAATGTTTGGTCTGGAGTTTTCTAGATAGTGGCAGCTTTATCATAGTACAATAACAATAATGATTTACATCCTGCAGTGTCCCTGAATGCCTCAACACAGATGAGCTACACTCTGTACTGTCCATGCTGCCGGTGTTACTTTCTTAGTGAAAAGCCCACACACAAAGGCAAGTGATAGGCAACAAGAAATAACGTTTTATAGGGATATTATATAAAATTTGGGCGTGTCGGGGAGTACTGGTATGCAAGAAAATCCACCACAAGAGAGGTGGCATGTCTCCCACAGGCTGGCAGCAGGTTAGGGGATGTTTAGTTTTCCTGCAGACATTCCCTAATGCAGGCTAACAGCCAATAAAAGACCATTCTTAGCAACAATACATGCTGGTTAACACGACCGGGTTTGAATACGTTTCCTCTGAAAGGACGAGAGCCAGGAACATAAAGCAGAGGATCAAACAGGTCAATTTGAGAGCGTATTACCATCATTACATGTACCCATCAGTTCAATGAGTGAAATCATTTGGAATCAGGGAGAATTATCTGTGTTGCTGCATGTTGTAAAAAAGCAGCTTTTATATAACACAATGTTCAATGTTTCAGACTGGCAGCCCTATTATCTGCCTCACCTCTGGGCGACTGCTGAGCATTTATACAAGCCCAGATCTAATCCTGTATTCTGATAGACGTTTCTGCAGTTACTCTAATTATACCAGCTCATGCAACAGAATGGTTCATTATTGTGTAATTAATGTTACCCATACTGGCAACAGCCAGCACAGTTAGAGAGCACAACAACTGGCCTATCAATTAATAACACATTCTAACTCTACAGTCTCTTGACACAACCTGACCAAACTGTGATTCCCCAACTAGTCTGACAACTCTGAAGCTTCCTGCCACATTCCCACTTTGGACCCGTAATGATCACTTTGCACAGCAGCATCCACACATGGCTGCGACAACCTCCTGCTCATCAGCTGCATTTATGAACTTTTTTTGTTTGTTTTTAAATTAACCATCACTTCCTGGAACGCTGACATGAGTACTGGAACTCAAGGCGCAGCTTAATTATTTCATGAAAGCCAATTTTCTATGTGGTTCGATAAAGTACGGTAATGAGAAATGAGAGAACAGAGCGGGGCCTTGTTGTTCTGCTCAAAGGGGAGGGTCTGAATGCTGCCGGTCAGGTTGCCAGGCAACAGGATTCATGTTTGCGTGCGGTGCATTGCCAAGAGTGGCTGCATGACGGGTAAGTGTGCCCTCATAAATCTTAACCAATTCAGTGCGGTCTTTATCTGGGGCCCCAAATGAGTTAAGGCAAATTGACTAAATAATGAATGCCAGTCAAAATAATGGCAAACTGTATTTTGTTGGGGGAGTGATGTCAACACAGCATCAGTATGACCTGTTGCGCCGCTGCAACTGCTTAAAGCAGTCACTCTGGACAGTTATGAAATGTTAAAGTGGTGAGTTGGTGGCTGAAATAAGATCATCATTACATTCCTGGGAGCTGCCACTCACTCTGCTGAGACACACCACAGCTCTGATGCTGCACATGAAAAGTGAAGGGCCTCAGCTTTTGATGAACAGGGACATCTGGGAAAGAGAGGGTTAATAACACTGAACACACAAGAACAGCAAACACTTACCCTCCTCATACACCAGCTTGGCTGTGTGGTCAACATCTGTAACTGTGTTACTGCTGTCAGTTGTTGCCACCTAGTGGTGAAGAGAAACATGTCAGAGAGAAAATTAAGCTTTTGTGTAGTTTTTTCATTTTTATCTGCAACTCATTTATTAACACATCTTCAAATAAAAACAGAGGCATGTGATGCAACATAAGATCTATGCTGAGCTCTCACAACCACAGACACTGAATGTTGCATTTTTTTGTACTATTCAAACACACTTGTCTGCTTTCATCTCTGTCCCAGAGACACAGGTTGTCTTCAGTTCAACTGCTGTACACGATATAGTTGATATTCTTTGTCTGACTTCAGCCATTAACATTAACACCAGCAGAGCCATAACTGCTGCCGCAGCCCGACTCTGCTACGTCTTTCATTCATGCAAAGCAGCGGCATCTTTCTCAAATCCTTCTCTGTAACAAAAGGCGTGGAAAGTGCATTTCCACATCAACTGCATCCTCTTAGTATTTGGTCTCCAGTTCAGCAAGTAAGCCAGCTTTTATGGACAGCACATTTTTTTCATGACAGTAATTAAAGGGATAGTGTACTGTATCCCTAGTGTAAAACAACCTCTGACCACTACAACAATTAAAACCAGCCAGTGGTCTTAAAGTTGTGATGGATCACCGTACAGATGACATTTCCCCTTTCAGAACGATGTGTTACATTTATTTGGAACTGTAATGCTGTGGGGATGGTTGTGAAATGACTCTGAAACTGTGCTGGGGATAATTTGCACTTGTGGACAGAATAAAATGAGTGGATATCGTTTCTCATGCTGTCTGAGCCAAGGAAGGAGTTCACAAGCAGCTCACCCACTGACCTCGCTCTTCCTCAAGGTCAGAAGTATCAACTTTACATTTCTGAGACTTAGAATAATCCCTCTCTTGTGAAATGTGTTGACTGCCTGAATGCTGATGTCACATACACAGTTACAGCCTGCTAGAGAGAAACAGAACACTGTAATAATAGACAACTCGGTCCTCGAGTTCACTAGTAGCAACTTTACATTTTTGGACAAGATAAATCTTCCTTGTAGGACTTCATCCATCGGCATTAACCTCTTATCCTCGAGGGACTGAACAGGTCGCCAGACTATCACAGGCTGACATAAGCGCCCGACGGGCAGTGGAGTCACAGATGAACCTAACCTTCCCGTGTCTGTGTGGGTTGCCTCCAACAATCTAAAAACCCCACCTTCTTGCTTCTAACCATACTGTGCTGCACCAGTTTAAACCTAAAAGTACAAATAAAAACAAGTAGTAAGGCTGACAAATGTGTTCTACGGAGCTTGAGGGCAGATACTAACATAAATAACTACTAAATATTCAAAACTATGTCAGGCTTGCCATCATTACAGCTACTGCACTGCCATCTGCTAATTAACTTTTATTCAACAAATGTAAAAGCAAATACATTAGGCCGTTATCATGCTCTTGTTTACATAGTTTACCTTTACTCCTCTACACTTTCAGTTTACTACCATGCCCTGTGCTCAAAGTTGATGTTTTGGCTCTCACCACATTTAAACCAGCAGTGAGCAAAGTAACATTCTGCTTTGTTACGATGCTATTTGCCACTTCATCATCATGGGCATCTAAGCAGTCCCCGTCCAAGTCATACTCAACACTGCAGAGTCTAGACATTCAGAAACACTTTGTGGCAAAGATATTATGCATATTTTCTCTCTGTGATGACACCTACCTGTGTCATTAGCAGATACAGTTTCCCATGCAGCTTTGTTAGCTTGTGGAACATCTTCACTCTGCTCTCAATCATGTGATAAAGCACTCCCAGCTGGGTAACCAGGTCTGGCAGCTGTTGGGGGACACAGAAGAATCATATGAAGGTAAAAATACACACACACACATACACGTGAAGCGCTCAGTGGTGAACAGTATATGCTTCTTGTTAAGATCAATGGCTCTGTAGGACTTTATAGGTCAGGGGTTAAGTTGTCTGAAAAACCAAAATGTTAGCCAGCAGATGGCGTTAAGGTAAAAAAAAAAAAAGTGTTCTCCACCTTTGGATCACCCACATGTAGTCAATGGAGATTCAGCTGTTGGGTGGACATATTTTGGTTGTCACACAAGCAGACGGTCTGAGGCAATCACATAATCTCTGCTGTGTGATGGAGGTAATGACTGGAGATCTACATATAATTAAAAACAAATTTCGACGAAGGCAGGAGATGTGAACAGAAGGCTGCTGTATACCTGTGTGATTTAAACTGTCATGTGCACGACTTACAGTTAATCTTACTTTGCACTGTTTGGCGTGTGTGTGTCTGTGTAAAGGGCAGTTTAGTCAACTATCAGCAAACTGGCGTCTGGTAGCATCACATCAGCAGTAGAGGCAGAATGTGATGGTTGGTAAAGTCAACTCACCGATGCCAAGTATGATGTATGATGCATGAGCACAGCCTTGAGCCACCGCACCATTAGCACTGCCCTGCAGGAACAACACATGTGTGAAGAACTGTATACGTCCACATGATAATGTTTTTAGAACAAAAAGAAAAAGCAGTGACGGAACCGTCAGTATCCGCTTTATCGACAGGTTCTAAAGCTAATTAGATGCAGAGAGTTGACATGTCAGGCGTCCACTTACGTAAAGGGATGACCTTGGAGCCTCTTTGTGATCTACAGAGGAGACAAAAGGCTGAATAAAAACAGCAGTAAATCAACACAGTTAATACAACTTCACTTAGAATTCCTGATTGTGACTCAAGATGTGAGCTTAGGGCCCTATGATTTCCACGATGCGGAAAACGCGGACGGAATCGCGGAATTCAACAGATAAAATGGAATCCGTTGTAAAACGCGGAATGTCATAATTCGGTGATATCGGTGTGCAGGCAAAGCAATAGTTTCTAATGAATTTGAGCCGCTGCAGCCCCCTGTACGTGTTACCTGTTTAGACGGGACTCAGCTTTCCACACACACAAACGCATAGACACAGAGGAAAAGTCAGTGGTCAGCTGTGGCGAAGAGGCTCAATGAAACATCGAAGTCCTCGAAAAAATTACGGAATTCAACGCTTAATGCCAAGTTTAGAGCGTGAGGTCTTGTTTCAGCTGTATTCCAGGTGTTCATTC
Organism: Sandelia bainsii; assembly: GCA_032362345.1. Taxonomy (NCBI): domain Eukaryota; kingdom Metazoa; phylum Chordata; class Actinopteri; order Anabantiformes; family Anabantidae; genus Sandelia; species Sandelia bainsii. The sequence goes on from JAUMHL010000004.1 coordinate 17,475,761, forward strand.
TGTATATTTATTTGATACATTTTTTATGTTGATTTCAAATGTGAAGCACTTATTTTACAAAAGGAAGACTGTTTCTTTACTCTAATGTGAAATACATAAGGTTCTTTGTTTTGCACGAAAAATGAACGTTTTTTGTTGTTTACAGGTAAATGTTGAAATGTAAAGCAGTAAATGTTCTGCTGAACCCCAGCACTGTGTTGAAGTTGAATAACTGATTTTTTCCTATTGCCTTGTTCTTTTTTCTGATCCACTCCATAATTAGACACTTTAGGTGAATAAATATGATTATAACGTAAAACACGGAATTCAGAAGAATAAAAATGGAAAAAACAGAATTTAGGAAAAAACTAAACGGATTTCATAGGGCCCTATGAGCTATGAAGGCCCAAAGGGGACACAGATAAAGAAAGAAAGAAAAAACTATGGAATAACATGGAAATAAATGTGGAAATTAATTTAAAAAAATACTTTTCATAGTTTCACTGCCGTGTGTCCCCCTTTTGGGTCCCAACAGGGACTAATACCAAAATGATCAAAGAACATACAAATGTCACAGATATGCAGAAGTTTGTCCTGCACACAGAAAACTGACACTTGCCTCTTCCACCAATGGTAAAACAGCAGGGAGGGGTAACCGGGCAACGGTCTTCTTTATCACCATCTCTTTGCGAGTCTGGAAAACTTTCTGTACAAGACAAAGGGAAAAAAAGTGACATTGAGATTTGACAGAGATTCATATTTACAGTGCTATGGAAAAGTATTTTCCCTCTTCCTGTTTTTTTTTTTGCATATTTTTTTACACTTAAATTATTCAGATCAAACATTTTCATATTATGCAAAGATAATACATTTAAAATGCAGTTTTTAAATGATGATTTGTTTTATTATGGTAAACAAACAGTCCAAACCAGCCACGGCTGGTATCACATTTTCAAATGGAAATTGAGCAGACAAAACAAACGTGTGTTTTTTTCCATCTAACTAAAGAGAATGATTTATTTCAGGTTTTAGACTAAGAACAGAACGTACATTTAGGATGCTGGCGTCATTGCTCTCCAGGCCCTGGACCAGCAGCACAGCGAAGTTGTCTGTCTGTAAAGAGATCCTCCCTTTAGTAGCCCCCTTCTCTGTGGAGACTGTAGACAGACTGATTTCACCCAGTCGCTCCGCTATTGACATCTAGAGGAAAACAGATTTATTTTAAGTAAATAGGAACTGGCAGTGTTGAATGTCAATGTAACACTGTGTTTAACAGGCCATCATATTGTTGGTCAGTCCAATGCGAGAATGATTCATAACCCAGGTTTTCTCCAGTACTAAACCTGTATTTTATCAACTAAATTAAAAATACTGTAACCTGGCAGGTACATAAATGTCTCCAACTGCTGCGAAATCAGGAGTGAACAGATGCAAACATAGTGTCGACAAGCCAGCACTCTTAAAAGTGTTGGAGTCAGAACATCTACAGGCTAATTAGTGTCAATGTTGTGTGATTAATTCCTGCACCACAGTGCAAACACTGTTTGCTCATCAGGTTGGGGTGGGAGAATGATAAGAATAAGAATGAGAAAGAGCCTACCTCTTTGGTGTCCGTGTCTTTTTTCCTCTTTTCCGACCACTGGGGGGTTCCCTTCACTGGGGCTTGGTGACCAGGAAGCCCTGGGACTAATACTCTGCTCTTCGCGTTCACAATAGGGTTTTTCACCTGGAATGAGAAACAAAGGCTCAGAATATCATAGTTTGAAGTTATCCACCAGTTTGCATGGACTGGCAAACAATACCCTGAAGACCATGCCCAGAACATACCTGATTCATGCTTCCTGTTCGCCTCAATTACACCATCGTGAGGGCCTCTCAAACGACTGCCTCTCAATTTTTTTAACTCTGCATCACACTACAGCTCGTCAACTTGTGACTTGCTTATTGGTCTGAGGGAACCCTGGTCCAACCACTTCCCTCTCCCCCTCTTTTAAACATGCAGTAACCATCAGATAGCTGACGTATTTTTAGAGACCAAAAGCAACATGAAGAACTGTAGAACAGAACTGTAACATTTGGCTTGGCAGCCTCCTGTGTGCTGCTGTAGACTGGCCCACAGCGTCCACTATAGTGTTGGAGGGGAACAACAACAGGAAGCACATTCCTAACCTTACATTAAAGAAACTATAGACTCATTGTTACCTTGGAAACGGAAGTTTCCATGTTAAGGGATAGGTTGGTCTGAACATCCCTGGTCAAACAGATGTGTCTCTCGGCTGTGTTGACCTCCTGCACATGTGGAACAAGGAAGATGGCAAGTGAATCAAGATTCCACATAATGTTAATGCTAATACTACAAATACTTACACTAATGATAATAATTATCTGAAAGTTTCCAAAGTTGTTTAAAATTGTACCGTTTTCATTCTGTTCAGGGTAACTACTGAATACAGTCACAAAACCTCCTGTAACAGCTGACACAAGATTCAACAACTGAAAACTGCCTTAGATTAAGAAAAAAAACTGACTGTTCCATCACATTGTTATAGACACCACTTTAGTAGCTGCTCCCTCAATTGTCACTCAAACTTAATGTGACAATGCATCTTCTATGCAAACCATCTATGATACATAAGGTCAAAGTCGTGAACATTTCTGTTGTGCTGAAAGCTTTAGGATAATTTATTATAAAACAGATGTATGTAACATGTATGTAATTTATTCAATACACCAAAATAATCAACTGGTCTACATTCAATAAGACTGATGCATCTGTAGATCAACAGCTGTAAAATGCATTACTTTCCAACCAAGTCTTACAGGAGTCTAGCCTACACACTTATGTTTCAGTTTGTAAAAACAGACACACTACCCTCTTGTGTACTCACCACTTTCTCCATCACAGGCTGTAGATGGTTACCGTAGGCCAGCAGCACTGTCCGACTATCAGCTCCGAGGGCTGCTGCCAGCAGCGGGATCGGGGCTGGGGAGTCCTTGGTGTCTGACATCTGCACCGTACATGAGGGTGACAAGGGCTTCTTACAGGGCCTGTGGGGATTATGAGAACAGGAATACTGATTAATAATGCACTTTGTGAGATTTGATATAATAGGATTTCACTTGACATGTTACAAAATTTATAGGAACTGCAGAAGTGGGAAGTGAATATTTTCTGCCCAGCAGGGGGTACACACTCCAGCCAAGACCATTTGGTGTGATAATGCAGCTTCATTTAAAAAAAGTTAGTTCTGAAAGTTTTGAAACACAAAACAAAATATGTCTCTTGAAGAGCAGAAATGTCTCTCAGTGTGTGTGTTTCCTAGTACAGTTCACAGCCTTCTAACAGCTTACCCATTTAAAAAGTGCTCAAAGAGATGCAACTGCCCATCCTTACACACCACCGCTAGCCTCACCGCCTGTGTAAAACAAGAAGGGCACACATGGTAAACAGGCCACATACAACAGAATCACATCACAGGGATGAACAGTTTAGCTTCTAGCAACTATTTAAATCCAATGTTCTCTGCAAATGTGGATAACTGCAGTTAGCAACTCTTGCTTTGTGATTTCCACAGAATGCCACAGTAACAGTTCAAAGTTACTATTTGATGCAGACTGCAGTTATTCCATTCGAAGAGCGCTGACATTGACGCTCACCTCTTCCTTGCTGTTGGATGCGATGAGGTCGACGTTCTGCGGCTCGTCTGTCAGCGTGAAGGACACCACTGAGTTCTTGTCCTTCCCATCTTCTCGCACTTGCCTACAGCGAAGCAACTTGACATTAGCACAACAGTAACAAGTGCACGACCAACAAACACCAGGCAAAACAACAGGAAACATGTTATACAACATGAACAAATGATTTAGCATCTTCACACGAGCACTCACCAGACACTGAGCAGTCGATTGTGTGCAGCGCCAGACAGGAAATAGAGGCCGTTGCTGTCAGGAGGACGCGTGGTGGCAAAGCGTAGGGTCGTCACAGCCGTGGAGTGGCCTGTAAATTTCTGAAAACAAAGAGCACGACAGTTGCTTCAATTGAACTCTAAAGGTCAAAGTCAAACTATAAATTGACCTTTTTAACTAATCAGTTGATTAGACCAGACACTCACCCTGTAAACCTCCTTAGTGGCCAAGTCCCACATCTTGATTATCTGCCCAGCTGAAAGCAGCAGTTTGCCATCAGGGCTCACACTCACACTCGTCACTGCTGCACGGTCCGCCTTCCACTTACTGTGTCAACAGTGAACAAACAATCAGCGGTGCATGCGTTCATCCCTTTTAATCAAAGTTTATTCTCTCAATGCATTGTCTTTCTCAAATTGCCTTTTCTTATTGACTTTACTCAACAGAATCATGAACATTTGTTCTCCACTACTGTCAGATTCAAAGAGTTCTTCCTCTTCATGGAAAGAACCAGATTGCTATGATTCTAGTTTGGAGAGTATACTGCATATATATGAATAACATTAAACTTCACTCTGACTTCCCTATTAAAATATCTGCTTCTAGCCAAAAAATCTTATTTTTCCATTTCAGATTTTTCTCTAAAACAGAGATATTTTAATGTAGGGAAAACAGATTGAAGTTGAAAACTTGTGAAGTCTCATTTTAAAATTCATGACTTTACCTGCTGACTGTGCTACTGCTCTCAGACACCACAGTAACAGAGTTGTTGAAGAAATACTGTGGTGCTAAATGCACGATTGTACAGGCTTCAGTGTTACACCACAGCTAGTTGGTGTTTTTCGGTTCTTAGCTAGATACTTAGAAATTAGGTCACATCAACATTTAAATCTTCTAAAAAATTGGAGGCAGTGAGAATGGCATGCCGAACACTGATGCTTTATTTAATGAGTGGCGGTTTGATTTTTCAGAATTTCTTCTTAAACAGCAGACACCACTCGAGCTGTCCACTGTCTCGAACACACTTCTACTAGTAAGTCCGGTGAGCCCTGTATATAAGCTGACTGTGCTGATTGTGTTACGATGTTTGAGTTTAGAGGACATCAGTCAGTCAATCTCAATCAGTATCTTCAAATAATACACTGAAATCTAATGAAAGAATATCTAAAACAGTCTTCCCTGAAACTAAAAAACAAAACACATCCACCACTATCAAGACTATTTATTACACTTATGAAGTAAAATAACTTCAGGGGAAAAAGTAGGGCAACAAAGGCCACAGAAAAAGTAGGTGAAGGTGAAGCAGGTGAAGTGATTTTCTGCATATATTACTCATGAAATGTGATCCGATCTTCACCATACTCACATCATCCTGTAGGAAGTCTTGATTAACTTAGAAATCCATGTTGGCACGCTGTCCAAAATACTTCAGTTTTGGGATGATACTTTCAATGAGGCTCCAAAGTTTATCACAGTATCCTATAGGATAGTGTCATGGTGGCTGTCTACAAGCTGAAGCTTTGTGATGCAGCAGGACGATGACCCTAAACATCAGAGTATATCTACTACAGAGACACAAAATCCAACTTATGGAGTCAGAGCCTCAACCCAATAGAGATGCTGCGTTACGACCTCCACAGAGCCGTTCACACCAGACGTACTAAGAATATGTCTGAGCTGAAGCAGTTCTGGGAGAAACAATGGTCCAAAGCTCCTGCTGTACATTGTGCAGGTCTAATTCACAGCTACAGGAAGCACTTGATTGAGGTTATTGCTGCCAAAGGTGGTTCAGCCAGTTATTAAAACACTGTCTCACTTACTTTTTCCACCATCACTCTGTATGTTTAATGGGTGTGTTTAATAAACACATGAATGATCAGGACTGTTTCTGTTTATGAGCTTAGAAAAATTTGCTGATGTTCATGGCCAATTTAGGCAGAACTGCAACTTACTTTTTCTTGTGACTATTTACAACTAAGAAGTGGATGAAAATGTTTTTTTTTCTCTGCATCAGGAGCACAGAGAGGAAAAGTCCCTGCTATCACCCTACAGAGTCTGCATGTAGACGCAGTTAGTTTTACATTAGCAGAGACAAATGCAGGTATTTTGTTTTTACCAGGCCTTAAAGATGACAAACATTAGCAGCAGCTGACAGTAACTCTCTGCAAACTGAAGTTTGTACTTGTCAAAGGTCACGTCACTCTGTAACAAAACTGTACAACTGCATTCAGACTGTGTGATTATGCAGTTTTACAAGAGAGTGGAGAAAATAAAGGGGAAAAACATAGAACACATCTCCACAGTCAGAGAGAGTTTACAGTGTCTGATGGATTAAGTCAGGGCTGGCTGATCCTGGTCCTCAAGAACCACTGTCCTGCTTCTTTTTAACTATCCCTGCCTTACTCACTGCTGATTACCTGGATCAGGTGTGTTCAGCCAATCAGAAGCCGTCAGTGCAGAGCTGGACCAGAATTGGCCACCCCTGGATTAAGTGGTTCAAAGGGTGATGAACTGAACATAATTATTTTCTCATCATCTCATATGAGTTTGTACTATTCACTAAGTCCAACAGCATAAATCTACTAATGCTGTGTTTGGTCAGATCTGGATATAGATTTCATACCTAAAACTATTTAGGATGCACTGACAAAGAGATACTGACCTTCGCGTCTTGCCTGTCTGCAGGTCCCACTCTATAATGTTGGTATCATCTGAGCCACTGTATAATAAACTGTCTTCTGGGTGCCACTGGACACAATTCACTCCTCCACTATGGCCCCCATCCTGCCAGGAAGAGAAAAATCAGTTAGTGGCAAATTAGGTGTCTCATTATTCACCAGGGAAGATATTTAGTGTGCACAGCAGCAGTGAATCACTATCACAGTGAATCAAAAGTTAGTGCTGAACAATCCAGAAGAAAAATCTGTTAGCGAGGGAAACCTTGTGTCAGAGATGCTGGTTTACTTGTATTTGAGCCCTATAACCACAGCCTCTATGATGGATGTGCATGACGATAAAAAGTTAATGCATACAACTACATGAATTTAAGATATATAATGTAGACCTGTTAAGCTAGTAGCTCAGTAAAATAGTTTGTGTGTATTAATGCTTGATTTCTTACTTTAACAATAGTGTTTTTCACACAAATGTATTTAAAGTTGAAAGTTCTCCATGTACCAAGAGAACAGATGAAAAACTGTATTAAACAATAATCACACTGTTGGTTAAAATGTGCATTTTAGTCTGGAATATAAAGTACAATACACAAAGAAGTGTAATAATTTTCAAACTCACCAGTGTACAGTGCAGCGCTCCCTTTGCTGTACTGTAGATCAGCACAGTTCCTGCTGCTGTGCCCATCGCCAACAGGTCTGCTTTTTCCTCCACATGCACAGCCTCCGATTTCCTTTTCTTCCTCTGTGGTCCCTCCTGAAACACAGTACATGTGGGATGTTTGCCTAACTTAAACATTACAAATAATGGCATGAGGTTAACAAAAAAAAAAAGACTTTTTATAATGTACTCCAGCACACTGACAGCTAACAAAAGCAAAGATTGCTAATTTAATAGACAATGGCGAAAATATGCTTAATACAAAATATCTAATGTAAGTAGTGAACATCTCTAATAAAACTAATTATTAATAAAATTGTTAAATGTAATTGTGTTCTTATGAAAAACATTAAGGACATAATTACATCCTAAATATAATTATGGACTCATCGGCTGCAATGATAAATAGATGTAACTGTGATCCAATTATCGGTTCTGTCATAAACTAATCCGTTTACATGTGTTTACAAGCCGCCAAAAGAAAAACTTAGGTAACGTTAAGACTTTTGAACCTCTCGTAGAAGTGTCATGGTGGCTCATGCTTCTGGAGCTCTGGTGGGCTAACGCTAACTTGAATAAAAACTTTACTTGGAGTATTAACTACCACATGCGAGGATATTTGGACAAATTAAATGTAGGTGCTTTAAGTATTCCTTAGAGTTGATTCCCTTTGGCTGTTAATACCAAATTAAGACATTATTCGTGTTTTCTGGTATTAACGTTGCCATGTGGGACTAACATGTGCGCAGCTGTTGAACGCTAGCTAACTGGTAACGTGGCTCCGCCGCTAACCCAGTCTCTATCAGACACATGAAAGCATCCGTATTAACGCGCGGTCGAGGTTTCTGAGCTCTCTTCTCTTTAGATAGTCTCAATTTTTATTTTTACATTCGCATTTTCCATTAACTTCAGTACAGACTGCTTGCTCAGGCCTTGATAGCTCATGTAGCTAACAGCAGGGAATTTCAAAGCAGCCTCACGTACCTTCACTGTCCGGCATGGTCCCCATGCTATGCAGGTACAAGTGGCACTCAAATGGGCTGAAGGCACATATTCCTGTTGAAGCGTTTTGCTATCCGTGTTCCATATGCGAAGTCTGCCATCCTGAGCACACAACGCTAAGTACTGTCGTGATTTGGGTGAAAAAACGCAGGGTAGCTGCAGCGAAGAACTGCCACCGTCGGCCGCCATTTCTGAAGCGCTGCGTACGTCTGCGTAGCTCGTTTACACAAACCACGTGTGGCCCATCCGAGGACATGCGCATTACCACGCGAGGAGCACCGCCCACAATCATGCTGCCTTCAAGTTTTCTCGGAGCAGCCGAAGCTAACTCATATGAAGTAGTAAAATATACTTAACAACAGCCCACACATTACGTCCGTGATAAGCTAAAACAATAACTAAGGAAATGTGTGTATTATTCTCTGCACTACCTTGTTGAACATCCCGCTGGACTCATATGGGTTGAGTACATCACAACTTTTTACAGCACCTGAACGCAGCAACAAGAAAATGCACTCCACTGTAAACCCTGGATTCTGTGGATCTGTTTATGATGTCAAAAATAACTTTTACACAACCCAAGACAATTCAGTAATACATATACAACCGTGGTCAATTTTCAGACTGTATGAAATTGTTTTCCATTTGAATTATGTTATTGTTCTATGTCTCTAATGATACTAATAGTAGCTTAAACCTACTGTAGGTCTAACTAAACACAGGCCAACAGAGATAATTTGCTTTATCTGATTTCCCTCAATTTCCAAAACCCAGCAAGCATTAATTTAAAGAAAACGACATAAGTGTTTGGATATATTTAATGTTTATATAACTTGGCGTAGGTCTGCGAATAACACTTTAAAAAGAAACATAATAAATTAGTTTACCCTATGATATTCTGTTTACATTCGTTTATACAGGTGATTTTTATGTATTTTAATCTAGGTAGTCTGGTAGTAGTCTTTTCTATGTATATGTTGGGAGACGTCTGCCCTCTGCTGGTTCACATCAATTACTACACTAGTCGCTTAGTTATGACGTTGATCACGTGTTTATCCAGCATGGTGACCTCCTCCTTCAGTGCATGTCGTTCTCCTTTATACATCCACGGTATATACAGCTGTGTTTAGGGGAAATGAATAATTAATTAGTTGTTATATTGTAAACGGAGTGAGTGACATTATAACCAGGTTTACTATTACATTTACGTTTGTATATTCAGGTTTATTAACCTGGTATACAGATTGTAATATTACAGCTGTATTTTTTGTTTTTTATCTGATTCAAATTCACTGAACAGGATCTCAGGACACCACCTTTACTTTAAGTTGATGTTCATGTTATAATCTGAAGTAATGGCTGCACAGATGCCTCTTGCTGGACTTAAATGTATGCACACACTGGTGAGAATCAGCATATACAGTCAAAGACCGATCAGACACAGGGACATACTTGTAGAACTCACCAAAGGTAGAAGGGAGATAAGAACTTTTACAACAGGTTCTGTGAAATGCAACGAGAAACAGGACTCAGATTCTTGGCCCCTGAGCTCCAAGCTGACAACCAGACAAGCGCTGTCCAGGAGGAGACACCTGTCCCCTCTGGAGAGGATCAGTAGTCTGCTGCCTCAGGAAGCCCTGAGCCCAGAGGTGATGCAGCTGAGAGAGCAGAACCAGCAGGAACCTGGAGGAGACCCCGACATCCAGGTATCAATCACAGACTGCACACAAGATGAAAGTGGAGGTGAGGAAAAACCTAAAAAGGATGATTCAGAGACTCCTCTTACACCTGATGTAACAGTGGAGTCGCTCACCTCAGCCACCCTCCCTGGGGAGAGCTTGCTTGCGTTTGGGGAGCTTCTTGTCGCTGAGTATCGAAAAAAGGGGCGGGTCGAGTTTAGGAAGATGTTCCAGCTTCAGCCAGGGACTCGCCTGCAGAGCAGTTGGGGGATCATCCTACATGACAACATAGCCGGGCAGCCTGCAGGTCGGTTCCTGAAGACGGGCAGAGGGGTTCCCATACTCATACGTCGTGCCAGTCTGGAGGATTACGTGCTGTTTATGAAGAGGGGGCCAGCCATCGCCTACCCAAAGGTGCTCTGTTTATTTGTATGACACAGTCCCAGATGCATTCCAGTTTCATCATCATTTGTTCTTGTGACAGATATTGTGTTCTTTCTTTTCTTGTCGTTACATCTGTCTTTTCCCAGGATGTAGGGACCATGCTGATGATGATGGACGTCACAGAGGGAGACTACGTGCTGGAGTCGGGCTCTGGGTCAGGGGCCATGTCTCTGTTCCTGTCTCGAGCAGGTCACCATCTGTGGAATTGTTATCTTTTTTTTTTATATATTTTGGATTTTGATTAGTATTTGATATCTTTTATCAGATATGTTGAGTAGTGTATGTACACATGCTGTATGTCGTACAGTTTTAGATGTCATAGTAAGGCTAACACAGCCAACACTTTGTTTTGTTGTTTTTCCTCAGTGGGCTCTAAAGGCAGAGTGCTGAGTGTGGAGGTCAGAGAGGACCACCACAGGAGAGCAGTGTTGAACTATAAGCGTTGGAGGACGTCATGGAGTCTGCGTCGAGGGGAGGAATGGCCCGACAATGTCCAATTTCACAACACTGACCTCTGCACGGCTTCCTCGCTCCTTGCTGGTCAGGGATTCAATGCGGTCAGTGTCTGGTTTAAAGATGGTGCTGCACAGAGTAATCTGTAAGGCTGAAATGGACATATTTATACTAATTACATAGAATTTTATGAACAGATACATAAATCAGTCCTGTGAAATAACATTTTATGACACCAAATCATTAACTGGATGGATTATATTTGTTGCAGGTTGCTCTTGACTTGATCAACCCTCAACTGGTTTTACCCACAGTGATTCCACATCTGCACCCTGGAGCTGTGTGTGCTGTCTACCTTGCAAAGTGTGTATCTACCTAAATGAAGGGTGAAATTAAGTTGTACATTAAGTTGTACTTTATACATTTGGCTGTAAAACATTGCAGTGGCTTCGTACTTTAGATCCTTACAGAAATGTTTTAACAGTTCAGGAAATGCGATTCCAAAGAGCTACTGTGATCCTGAGGTTGAACAGTTAAATGTTTTCTGTGAGTTTTTAAAATGTAAAACTAACTCAGTTAATTGAACTTGAGAAAAGAAAATGTTTAGTAAACTCAAGATATTAAGTAGATGCAACTCTTTAATCAAATTTGATTAAATGAACAAGAAAACCTGAGTTGATTCCACTAATTAACACCTGCCCCCTGACTCTCTCTCTGTATTACCCAGTATAACACAGGTCATTGACCTGCTGGAGGGACTTCGATGTCTGGCGCTGCCTTTATTGTGTGAACGCATCATTGAGGTTCCGATTCGAGACTGGTTGGTGGCCCCAGCCTTGCAGAAAGACGGCCAGTACTGTAACAGGAAAGCTCCGATCCTGGATGAAAATCAAGGGGGGGACGAGGAAGAGGGGATGTCGGATGAGACTGACAAAGGTGACTTAAAGAAACATCACAGACTTTGTGTTTTTCTTGTCTGATTTGGATCCTGAGCATTTTCTTCACTTGGAATTTTACCGTTTTACTATTTCAGAAGAGCTGACCACAGATGCACATCCAGCCTTCGGGAGTATTCCCTACATCGCCAGGCCTCATCCTGAACAAATGAGCCACTCAGGTCAGATGTCACACTTCCCATAGTACCAGCAGAAATGTGTATACATAAAAACTCACTGGTAGCTTTTCTTTTTTCAGCATTCCTGGTCAAACTGAGGAAGTATGTGCAATAGCTGCTCTGCCTATAAAGGATCCAGTCGAGGCAGAAAAATGTATGAATGCTTTAATCTATAACATCACCTTACTGTAAATAATTTGGAAAATAAAATACTGAGGTGACAATATCACTTTTGCTGTATGTTTTAGTGCATAATGCAGGCTGTAATAAATCTCAACAAGACAGATTCAATTTAAACTTTTTATTGAAAACTCAATAGGCAGTGTTGGATCATTAAACATGAACAATGGCAACACTACTAAAAAAACAGCCAGAAGAATCACAGTGTGTGACAGACTATATCCAGGACATGTATCCATTACTGGCTAAACTTTCATTCAGCCAATAATTCATAAAGACATTTACTGACAATTTCATCTGTGTGTAAGTGAAGAAAATCCACAAGTGCTTTAGTAAATAAATAAACAAATAAATAGATAAATAAATAGCAGGAACTCAGTGTGGGTGAAACAAACCTTTACAGTAAGTGTTTTGTGTATTGCATCAATCTTACTTTGTGTATCCATCAGAGTACGACAGATGACATCAGCTCATTCTTAGGGTCTGTCAGGATGGAGGTAAACACACAAACCCGCGAGTTACACTTGTGATTCAGACTTTTACTTCAGAGTTAAAGTGGCATTGAAGGAGAGAGAAGATGATACACAGGACTCCTCCAGAGTGAAGTAGTAAAACTGCTGAAGTAGCCTGGAGCTCTACTCTTCACTGATCCAGTCCATGGAGGTGTCGTATGCACATACACAAGACGACTCATCCCCTAACGAAGAGGGAAGATGGAAAAATGTAGTTGTATTAAGTTTAATTTAACCAGTTTTAAATTAAATAGAAAGCCGAACAACAGCCACACTCAAATATGGGGCATTTGCTGGGTTAAACAGTCCCTCTGCTTTTTCCTCAAAGACGATGTTTATTTCACAGGTAAATGTACTGCTTGAATTGATATAACACTATGGGAAAACTCAAAATATTACCAAAGGAGGAGAGGTGCATTTCTGGCAAATGGTCCCACAAAGGAATTCCAGTGGGTGTCTCTCTACAGCTTAGTTTATGCCCCCAAAACTGTTATAAGGAGTCATTAACATGCAAAAATAAATCCTGTTCCTACACATAATACTCAGCTTTGTGTTAAATGCAAGTCAAAATCACTGGGATATACAGTAGAACAATCTTTTCTACTTTAACTTTCTATTCCTGCTTGGTGCTTCTGTCACACACCCACACACACCTACGCACAGTCCTTATATACACACCCTGAAATACAGGGAGGAAACAAGAGTGCGCTTCCACTCTCTTGTCAAAGTCCTTGTTTACCAATGAGAATATTAAACGTTTCTCCACATTCTTACTGTTTTCAAACATTCTATTCCCAAATTGGCACTTATGAGTTTACAAAGGAACATTTTATGCTTGGAATAACTCAATATGAAAAAGAAAAGCTTAATGTGCAGTTTAGCTTTCAGGGAGTGCAGCTGGATTGCTGCATGTGACAGGGGAGGAAGTTTAAGAAAGTAAACTCTGATCAACTAAACTGCTGCTTGATGCAGATTAAGTCTCATATTATGAATATGCACATTATCATTTGTGAATGTCATTCTGTGATTGTGTAAAAGGAATGTGTAGTTTTCTGCAGTGTCAGTGGGTATGAGATGCTGGTTAATTTATGAGTCTTTCGGAATCACTTGTATTAAGGATACCTACTGGGAAGCTCCTCAGAACAGCAGCAAGAGGAACGCTGCATATGGCTTTTAGTCTCCACTGCCTTCGTGCGAGAGCTTGTAGCCCTGGGTGGTGTAGTCTCCAAAGTCAGCAAGGAGGTGAATGGGTGTGGGTATGTGGTGTTTGGGGTCCATGCAGAACTTCTGGAAGGTGAAGCAGAGTCCAGGCCCTGATCCAAACTGATGCCATGGTTACAGAGGCCACAGGAGACGGGAGAGGCTGAAGGCCCGCGGGGTATACGGGCATGATCTCGGTCACCATACTGTCGCTGGGCGCCACTGTGGTGCTCTGATCTGTCTCGCTGCCACACAAAGTGAGAGGGCACAATAGCCATCACCTAAAAAGTCAGAGGGAGAACTAAATAAATAAATACAGCTCCAGCAGAAAAAGAACAAAGACAAATCAACTGCAAAAAACAGCAGAAATTGATTTCTGGGTGTGAAACAAAGAAATAAAAATTACACTATGCAGCAAAAAAAACAAACTCCCTGAGAAACACCATTTATCAGTCTCCTCAGGTACTTATACTTGTGCGCACCTCTTCGCAGCATCGCCTGCTGACGGCAGCTCTGTACTCGATGCGACTCCACAGCTTGTCTCGCTGCTTGAGGAAGCGGGGAAACTGCTTCCTCCAGGTCTTGCCCAGCGCCCATGGAAAAATCTCATACTTACTCTCCTCCTCATCCTCCTCCATGGTGTTGGCAAGATACCTACAGATAAAAAAAACATGAGCTAGTCTCATTTTTGCTAGCAAATCAACAGAGGCGATAAAAATCAGAGGCACATGTTTGCTTTTTATAATAATATTAAGATTTAAATACAGAATCTTGAGTCTTTTTCTATAAAACTTACAGTGCAATGAAAAAATTCTTCCTGGTATATTCTGCAATAGTGAAACGGGCCCTTTTGAAGTACACAAAGGCCATGGCAAGAAGGTACTGATGAATCAGTTAGAAAAGTGAGAGTCAGTTAACTGTACACATCACAAAGCTTCAGAAAGATTTGAAAGCTTTCACAAAACTAATGCCTTTACCTTGTCTGTAATTTTACAGCAAGAGTCCATCCACAGAAAGTCTTGAATAAGGTCGTCATCATCTGTAACCAAACAGAATCAGTCTTCTCTGCTTTAGGGATTGGTTAAAGGTCATATTAACAAATTGTATACAACAGATTAAAACATGCTGTTTATCTAGGATATTTGTTCACCAAAAAGTCTGAAGTATGAGGCCATTTCCTGACGCTGAATGATAATAGTTGGAGGCACGGTCATTCTGGCATCCTGCTGCTGGCTCTTCCCTGGCGGCCCCTGAGCTTCTTGGCTGTTTGCTCTTTTCAGCCGGAGACCTCTTCTGATTTGGAGGGAGTGAACAGTGTTGGGTTTGACCCTCACAGTTACCGAGGGGGGAGTCTGGCACCAACTGTATGTCTGCTTCATCATGCTTCAGTCATGTAGTGAAGAAAGTCTGCAGTGTGATCTGAGAGGAAATGGTAAAAACGTATGAAGCTGACATTGAATAAATAACACAAATAACAAATGGTGAAATCCAAAACCAGGGTGAGGTTCCTTTATAGTGCTTGTAAGTCGACTTAGGCTCATTACATCATGGGAACCAAACAGTGAGCTATATTAGCTCTGTGCTCTCAGAAAACTTAATATTACATTTTATTGTGTGTATTACTTCTAAGCTAACGTTCGCTCTGACTTGATAAACAAGTCTTAAAATTACGCAGGGTAACATTGGCGTTAAAGTGTATAATAAACTTAAGTGAAAGTTTACTTTAACCAAACTTGAACGTCCTCAACTCCGCGGATCTTCCTGCTTATTTTAATCGAGCAGAGTTGAACAAGCTAGCAAACCGATCAGTAGGTTTCAGAGTAACGTTAGTTGACTAACAGTATAACTAACGGAGCTGCAGATATCGCTAAAAGCTGAAGTGAATATTGTCCTTAAAGACAGGGGAGAACGTTTATAATAGTTGACAAAGTTTTAAGACTCTGAAATTGAGAGTGAAGCGGTTACCGGTCAATAACTTACGCTCTTTGACCAGAGAAAGTAGCAGCTTGAGAACGCGCTGCTGGATCCGCGCCAATCGCCCAGCAGCACACCTGCACGCGGGAACGCGCAGACCAATCAAGCCGCCGCTCTTCTTCTTCTTCTTCTTCTTCTTCATCAAATAATGGTTATGGTGGACCCCTCGACTCTGTCCTCTCTGTTGAGAAAAAATACTGTTGAGTGGCAACTGAACTTAACTATGAGCTGGATGAGTAAGAATCTTCACAGACTTGTCCTCTCTGTGTTATCGAAATACTAAAGAATAAGATACAAAAAATACAACACTAATACATTAATAGAAAGAGAATGAATATTCACAGTTCTTAAAGTCATTATTAAATTGCATTAAATTAAATCTAGTCTAATGTTGGTAGAATTAATTAAATAGCTAGCTCAGTAATTCAATTTAGTTACAGTTAAGGAATGTAAATATAACAGGCTACTGGGGCTCTAATATGTTAGTTGATAGTAGTTGGTTGTGGTTTACCACATTTATTGTAATAAATAATTATCACCCAAACATCCAGGTCATAGTTTAGTGCTTCCATATTCCATATTAATCTTTTTTGGTGAAAACAAAGGCATAAACCAGCGAATTAAATGTATATTTAGTTCAAATCTGTAATGCATTAAGGGATACCTTGGCAGAGATGCAAAAAGCAAAACAATTGCATATGTGTAAGGTGAATATATCTAGACAAGGGGGTTTCATAGGACATGGATATGAATGCAATGCTCAGTGAATCTGTATGCACTACAGGGTTATTAATGAGTTTTAAAAAAACGTTTTTAAAAAGTTTGCACACAACAATAACATACAAAACTTTTATTTGCTGGACATTTGTTTTAGTAGACAACATTACATTGTTTTCTTCCCAGAATCAAAAAAGAAGAAAGATTACGATCATCTTTTGTCATTTCAGCTGGAGTGTTACTTCAGTTGGACTTGTGCCTCTTTTAAGTTGGACAGAGGCAAAGATCCAACACTTACTTTGTCCTATTTTAAAACTCACTGTTCCAGTGGCTGATACTATATATAAAAATTAAAAGATGATCAGTAAATCACCAACATTAACTTACCAACAAAGCAATTCAGGCCTTCTGAAGTAATGTGGACAATGAAAGCATCACACACACATCCACTAACACATTGTGACATTAATAAAGTAACTATGTTGTGCAATAGGCCTATGATAAAACAAAGGAGAGACTAGAACTATTAGTGCATCTAATACAATTTATAATTAAGCACCTGTCATCTCATCTTTATTGGATTTATTTTTTTCCCTTTTGCTATGGAAATGGCCCACGGGCTAAAGAGGAAGATATTGTTTTCCAGACTATAAAAAGCCACCTGCAGCCAGCCCTCATTACCTAAATGAGCTTATGGTCTTACAAGTAGGTGAGTTTTATATGCTTTAAAGTGACATACGTGCACACTGAGGAGTTCACTGAAAGCCCCACTAATCCTTTCAGCTGCTTGTCCTTTGTAAAGTAGAGAAGGATGTGTTTCAGAGCACGCTACAAGGATATTTTTATAAACACAACCACCACTCTTATTTATTTTGCCTGTCTATGACTGCTGGAAGAGATTTGTAAAATGGATTTTATAATATTTTGTTTTGGTAGGTCCCACATGGAAATGGATTTCAGACTCAACAATCTCAGCCATCTGAAAATGACAGATACAGCAGGTGGCTAAGGATCTAGTTGTTGTTGGTTTTTTTGCATTATTCACTGCACCGTCTGCACAGATCTGTCTGTGTCTCTTGGAAACCATTTAAGTCAGCTTGTATAAAAAAAAAACAGGTAAAATGGGCTGCTCACCATCCAAAGGTAACAATTTTGGGACTCTGGGTGCCATGAGGAAAGGGAGAATGCTGCCACCTGCACCTCAGGAAAGTCCTAGAGATTCTCAGTTTGAAGATGGAGAAAACTGTAATTTAACAGGATCTACAGATGGGAATACAAAGGAGGGGAAGGCAGCTGGACAGGTATGTCAGAAAGAGACACATGTGACACCACAAAAAAAGACATCTGTGACTGAGTTGGTTCCAGAATCAGTAAACATGGATAAATTAGAGAGTCAAGCTATGGTCAGAAGCAAGGTGTCACAAAGAAAAGAGAAAAATGTTGACAAGCAGGATGTAACAGACAAAAAATCTGGAAGAAAACCAAAGAAAAATACAAGAGGTACAAAAGCTCCTAAAAAGAAAGAAAAGGATAAACTACCCTCAGAAGTGAAAGTGGACTTCCCTGAACCTCTGGTAAAAGCTCATCAAGCTGCTTATGCTTTTTTAAATCCTAGTATAAGCAAATATGATGTTTTACTTGGGCTTTTGGAGCAAGCAACCCAAACTCAAGTTTCCGTGCAGCCTATGGTTGCCTTTATGACTCTACGCTATGAGGAAATAATTCAGGGACTTGAAGAGATGGCAGACGAGGGAGAAAAAGTTTTAAAAGATAATGGAGAACATCTTGCTTGGCCAAGCCAAATGAAAAACCTCTTATCTTCTACCCCTCTGAAGTCTAGCCCTGATAATACTGAGCCCCCACCAGATTTGTTGCAGCAGTTGCTTCAGTACACCACACAGAGAATGCAAAAGGTGTGCCAGACTGTTGGTGGAATTGGGAACTTAGCTTTGGAGGAGGCAGTGGAGTACTTTGCCTCAGTCTCAGAGCTTTTAGAGGAGAAACTGAAAGTTAAACGTGCAGTGGAAACTAGGCTAATGCAACTCTTGTCTCGCATTGAAATGGCCTCCCTGCGTAAGCCTGGACCAGAGGACTCCGCTCTGTTTAGTGAGGATAGTGGTATTGGGGCTGAGAATGAATCCTTGGCTGGATCTGAAAGACGGCATAGACGAGAGAGTTGTGAGTCCACTGGGACAAACAGAGCAACTCCTGTCAGTCCTTTGGCAGAGGGAACCTCCATGAACATTAGGCAAGGAGGAACAAGGAAAAAGATTCTAAGTCAAGTTAGTCCAAGTGTTTCCCTTACTTCACTTACTTCACTCAACTCACTAGGTTCTACATGTACCATAATGGCTAATGACCAAAGAGATTCATTGCTAGGATCAGTTTCCTTAGATGATGGGGAGGAAGACAATAATGGTGATGATGAAGAGATGGGCAGAGGTTTGGTGGATGTGAAAGAAGAGTTTAGAAAGCGATCAAATTCTACACCTGTAGACCATAAACAACAACACCCGCACCGCCTACCCCCAAAGCGCATAGAGAATCCTCAAAATGTAGAAATGACCCTCAAAATGAAAAATGCTATAAGTGGTAGGATACAATTTGACCCATCACAGAATTCTAGTGCCAAAGCAAAGGTAGCAGGAAGCCCAAAAACCAATAGACGCCAGTGGACGGATGAGGAGGAACGATCTCCAAGAAGGCCTCAAACAGCAGCACCCATTCAGAAGGCAGCGGTAAAAAAGACAGCGGTGGCAAAAGAGCGACGTTCCCAGTCAGCCGAATCACTACGGAGCAAAGGTGAAGATCCTACTCTGCTTGAACTAGAAAGAACCCAAAGGGATTTAAACCAGAGATTGCACAGAATGAGTAAAAGCAAGACAGGAGGAAACACAAGGACTATTCAAGCTAAACAAAATCAGGGAACCTCACCAGCACAGTCTCCGGCAATAAATCGCAAACATCTTTCAATAAAGAAGAACAGCAATCCTCAACCAGTTAAAGAGAAAGAAGGCCATATCAAGTGTAACAACAGAAAACAGGAGGGAACAAGTGATGTGCAAGAAGATGCACAGAAGGAAAAGAAAACATCCCACAATCCTATAAAAGCCACCCCACCACCTAGTCCTCCTTCATCTCCACGGCCATCTGCAGGCCTTTACAGAGGCAGAAATTCAGTAAAAAAATTGATTGATACATTCAGTCAAGGAATAGAGGAGCTAGAAGGTCCTAAAGGTCTTGGCCCTCTCAAAGGAGTACGCAAGTGTGGGGTTCCTGTGTTACCTGGTTTAGGAAATGTAGAAGCTGTCCTTAGCACTGGGATAACCAGCTGTAGGCCTGAATCAATCTCATTTGAAAAAAACGCGTATTTAGATCTGGATAGTCTTCCTCCACCTCCACTGGAGGTATTAATGGACAATTCCTTTGAAGGTGCTCAGTGTCTTTCAACTGGTGTAGCAGATGATGGAGCTTCAAAAGTTGGCAAATCACCTGTTTTAAAAAGGGCTGTAGTGTCGCAACGACTGAGGGCCTCAGTTCAGTCAGTAACGGTGCTGCCTAGCAAAGGGGGTCTGCCACAACCTTTCAAGCTTATATCCCTTGCTACGTCACATCAGCAAGACACATCTGCTCTGTCAAAGGTCAACAGACCACATGTTCAAACCCAGACACCTGCAGACCCAGGAAAAGAAAGTGATTATTTGTGCCAGCAAGCCAGAAAGATCATCCACCTACCGCATGCTTCAGACTCTCAGTCAGAGAAATTGTCAAAAAATGATGTAGAAACAAATTCACCTGCCAGACAAGAAGAAACAGCAGACATACAAGTTGGTGGCCTTTCAGTGCCTGAACCTAACTCAGTCATACAGTCTACAGTGCCTTCTTCTTCAGTAGTCACCAGCCAACCACCTGCTACCCCACCTGTGTCTAGATGTCGAATGTTACCATCCACACCTTCTACTCCAAGCAGCTTACATCGAAAACTTCCCAGTCCCCACAATTACAAAAGGCAACCTACTCCACCGTCTTCAGCTAACCCTCCTGTTAACAGGACACTCCCTGCGCCACCAGCTGTTCAAAGGAGGCTCCCCAGCCCACCTATTGCAAAACAAAACATCTTAAACTCAAACCCAGCCTCCACATACCCTTTCAAAGCACCGTCTCCACCAGCCTCGCCAAAAGTACAAAGATGTTCGAGAGAGAACAGCAGTGAAGACTCCTCTAATACTCGGATGATGAGTAACGCACGTTCAGTCTTCTGCCCTGCCTCTCCATCCCTGTTTGAGGCCCAGCCATGTTCAGGTCCTCAACCCCCTCAAGCATGGACCTCTACTGGGGTGTCTTTCCTCTCACGTGTCGTGGGGAGTCGTGGAAGGTTTCCTGTATCTGTTCAAGGACCTCGGCCATTCATCCGAAGAAGTCATTCAGATCGAAGGCCAAGTCCGAGTCTACCACCAAAATCACCAAGCATCTCAGTGACTGAGACTTGTGGGAGTGAGCCAGCAATATGTTCACAGGAGTGAGTGTTTTCAATGTTTTTATGTCACACACAAGTTTTACAGTACACCTCAGCAATTTCATACTAAGTTCCTTTGTGCAGGTTGCTGGAGTTCATGAGTTCAAGATTTAGATTCCTAAATCTTATTTAACTGTTAAAGATCAACTTTTTTTATTTTATAAAATAATAATAATAATAATAATAATTATTATTATTATTATTATTATTAGTAGTAGTAGTAGTAAATCTCCTTCGATAATAATTTTATCATGTAATAAATATTTTATTAAATCTCCAAGTGTTGAGCTACCAATTGAACCTATTACCCACATATACCAATTTATTCCAGGAAAGATTCAGCTCTAGAATATTGTAGGAAATTACTAGGCAGTTCTCCTAAAATGTAGTTGGGACTGCTAAACAATACTCACACAATCACAGTTAATGTCTTCTGTCATTCATGACAGGTAACATAGAAGATCAGACCTATTTGATTTTTACTAACCATCACCATGAAACTGCAATTAGCTTTCAAGATGAATGAAAATACAGCAAAGCTCATATATTAGGCAAAATTACCCATCTACTGTACTTACATAATATAATCAATTAATGACATGACTAATCCAGTGAGACATGACAATCGGAGATAAGCATATGTAGCTGCCACAATAACTGTAAAATCTTATTTACAGTTCTAACTGATCTGACACTGCTGTTACACACTTTATCACATTATCATTCAATGATTTTTAATTGATCGATTGATTCTACAGCCCGAGCTGGACTAATAGATGACATGTTTTCATGATGTAGTAAGCATATGTCAAGGAACAGTGAAAATTAATTATAGAGACATCAGCTAGAGATTCACATACTGTATACAAAGTATAAAGTCAATTATATGAATCTCTCTTCATTGAAATCTCTCTGCTCTACTAGTTTATTCCGTTTTTTATTAAATGCTGCATTAATTTTAAATGTTGAGGATATAAAATGCTATATGTCACAGTAGCCTCTAGCAACACTTCATAAATCTTATATTGACAGTGAAAGTCTAATTTTAAGTTTTAAGGAACCATTGTGGTCTTACATGATTTGTTCCAGAGTAGTAGAGTGAACTCTTGTTGCTTTATAAAATACTCTCTGTAATACACAATTCCTGTTTATGGCACAAACCCACTTGGCCTGCTTCCCTGATTGCTAATGACGACATTCTCCTTTTATTCCTATAGGCTGGATGATGAACCAGCCAGGGATGATGAACTATGGGGTAGCCAATCAGACCTCAGAGCTACACCGCGCTCTGCATCACACCCAGACCTGTGTGTTGTCGGTCATGCCTTGCACAGAGACTAAAGGGGCCAGTGAAGGGCCAGTGGGATTATGGATTAGCAGGCCTTACCAAGGATTTAAGATGATGGTGTTTATTCCACGGGGAAGAGAGGAAGAGCTAATTCTAGCCACTTGCTTTACACACCTCCGCAATGTTTATAATTAAGTGTGTTTTAGTTTTGGAGTGTGTGTGCCTCTTTGTCTGCATACATGTATATGATTATATACATAATCATGTTCTTAAACCGGACTGCATAGAGAAACAACTACATAAAGTCAAGTTTACAATACATGGAACTCACCTGGCTTCATGAGGATGCTACTGATCTACCTATTTATATATATATATATATATATATGTATATAGTAATTACTTCAGTGAGTTTTTTTTTAATCACTTGTTATTTTCTTTTTATTACTTGTTCATTAATAAAAAACTGCATAAAATCATTTTACTACTACAAACAATATTTACTTCATTACAAGAGGGTATTTAACATTTCATTCCACTTCATTTAGTCTACAGGTATATTAGTTACTTCTCACTTCACAAAACCTATTAAAAGCATAAAATTATGCTTTAGAATTAACAGTATGTAAAATTAAAACTGACCTGATTATTTGACAATGGAGAAACAATTAAAACTATGTTAATAACTAATTAATTATTTTTAAATGAACAGGTCAGGTTCCACTAGAAATTGTTGATTTTTCTGGTGTCAGTGACAGAAAACTAAGTCTAACTTCTAGCAAACAAGCATTTTGAAGACATTACATGGAAAATTGTCTCTATTTTCTAACGAGTCAATTGATTGAAATAACAGTCAACTGAAAAAAAAAAACAATTAGCAGATGAATCCATAGTAAAATAGTCATAGGTTGCATTCAACACATCCTAATTTGTAAATGTACTTATAGGTATGTGACTTCCACCGATGTTAGTTAAAATAGAAATGCACTGCAATTTCTAAAACCTGAAAACAAAATTAGCCGGCGCTCACAAATACTGCATTAGATATTTTTTACATTTTCTTATCCACGATACAGTAAATGCATTTCCTCCTGTTTAGACATGTAAACCTACGTCACTTGTGTTTCTTTGACCATAATTACAAACTAACTGACTGTTGACAGCAAAAGCACGACGAAAAAACAAATCTGGGCAGAGACAGAGCACGGTGCCTTTTAAAAGCAACCACTTAAATTCATGTCGCTGTTACAGGCAAGGGGTGAATGTGTGACTCATCTAATAGAAGCCTGTGGGGAGAAACAATAATTGTGATCTAAAAGTCCACTTGATGGTGGTAATTGTGGTGTAGACCTTTAGCACACTGACACACTCCTAATGTCACATACAAGATGAGTGGTTGAAGCATGAAAGATTATGTAAAGCTGAAAATGTCATGAGGATTTGAGCTTATTTCTCACGCCACAATATGAAGTCATCAACTCTTTTAAACTCAATTTTATGTCGCTTTACACATGCAAACTGGTTCCTACAAACAGTCTTGGACTAGCGTAATGCCTACACATTGCTTCCTGTTGCTGAAGAGCCCACAAGTGGATCTATTTCCTGTCCAGCACCTGTTACTGAATGCGAGAATGCACAGATTATCTGCTTCTGGCTTTTCATGCATTGAAATGCATGAAGCTAATGCCACTCTCAAAACATTTGTTTTCTTTTTTGTATTTTCTTCTTACAATTTATAACAGTAATAAAATCAAATAATAACACATTAACACATATAGGCAACTAAAAACACCCAGCATGATTTGGTAAGACTTTGGTGTAAGAATTGAGGCACTGAAATAATGATATCACAACTTTTCTTTTTTTTTCATATTGACTGAGAGTGTCATTTTATATCAAGCAAACAAATATAATTAAATCTGTTGATATGTAATTAAACTCCTACTCAGAATGAATACGTTCTACATATACAGTAGGCGTAATTGAAACTGATCTTGTTATTATAATACTAATAATATACATTTTTTTCACACCTTTTAAAACAAAGAACACACTTTTTCCTCTCATTGGAACCACTTTGTATTTATTTGCATTTTGCATCAAGGCTGCAAACAGCAGCACCCTTGTGTATGTTTTTCTTTTTTTTTTTAAAGAAAGCAACAGAGATAATCTGCTGAAACTAATCCTGTTGTTGGAATTAAAGGTGTCAGAGGCTGAGCACTGACACAAGCACACACTCGGTCATGACGCTCTCTCTGCCTCCACACGTCCGTCAGTGGAGTGACAAAAATGAACCTAGAGCAGAGAATGTCCTGCACATCTGCTCTGTCTTTTAGACTCCTGCATATTTTAATATACTGTCACTCGCTGTGTTTTGTGAATGTATTAAGTCAAATATAGCGTGAGAGAAGTATTTATTTATCTAGAAAACTCTTTACATTCTATTATAAGTGACCTGCATTAGAATCAGTTGTCTTTCATGTGACAAGTGGGTTAATTTGATTACAGCAGCTTATACTGGTGTAGATCATTGAAAATAAAATAACAAGATAAAAAGGCAACTTAAACAAACCCTCAAAGGGAGTAACACCAGAAGTATAACATTCAGAACTATTTCTGCCACAAACATATTGATTGACTTAAAACACTCTCAATATACTATAGGAACAGATACATATATTATTGATATAAATGATATTAGACCTTTTTTTTTTATCTTAACTGAAAAAGTAAGAATTGCTCACTACAGGGGAAAAGACACTGGACATCAAGGACATCAAAATCCTTAGGCTTTGTTTATCTTGTTCAGTTTCTACCACGTAGACTCAATATTATCCACTAAATAAGAAAATATATACATTTTATTAAAGTCACACTCTACAGTAAAAACAGCTGCAGTAATCTGATTGTCCTCAGGTTAACTCACATGGTAACAAGCTGCACGAAGCCATGCCTGCAATGAAAGCTGTTCTCCAGCAGAGGAGTGTCTCACCCCACATTCATATTCATGTCATAAAGACACAGGTAGAATGTAAATGTTATGAAATCTAATGCAATCTTGCTTCATTAGTTACCCTTAGGTTATGACACAAACACACTGTTTACTGTACCGTTATCAGTAAGTTCTCCAGTGGTCTGACAGTCTGAATCAGATCCTGATTCTGAAGCAGAATAATTTTCACATGGTGAGATATGATAAATCTGCTGGAATCCTCTCCTGATGTGCATGAATACCAACATGTGGATTACATCAAAATAATTATTCTAAATAAATGATCTCTGTGTTAATGAGGGAATGTTTGCATACTAATATCAATAGACATCAATAGATATTGCATACTCATATATATTGCTGTTGAATGTATTTTGCTTGTCTTCATTTTTTATCCTATATCATTACACATGATAAAAGCATTTTTAATATCATCTACTTTTGATTTTGTGTCTCTGGCACATCTTAAAATGATCTTGGTTTTTGAGTCTCAACAGTCTCTTAGAGTGTTGCACTGTGATAAAACCTCCTTGCTGGCATTTATTTATCACCTTATGCCTAAATATTGCTGGAGGAAAATGATAAAGTAACAACTTCTACCACTGCTGTAAATATTTAGACCCCATCTGAATTTGAAGTTGTTTTTTGGACATAAGGACTGCTTATGTAGTTTATGTAACTAAGTGGGACTCTGTCATTTGAACCTCAGCTGAGTGTATTTGGCACAGACTGAGAGATGAATTTTGCCCCTGAGCAGAAACAGAGGAATGATTACACAGTAGAAGTACAGCGTCAGTACAGGAACAAGCCCCATGGTATTTTTATGAGCGCAAACTCCAAAAAATATTCAACAACTTTTGGTTGAAGTTAAAAGACGACCATTGTGTTGGGATCTGTGATCTTTGTCTGCAGCTACAGTAGGAGACTTTCCTGTTACGGGTCAGTGTGATTGTTATTCTGAAGGGAAGAGAACTTCAGGTGAGAACCAAACCTGCTGTGAAAGCCCAACTGTTTGAGAAATACAATTTTTGACCCCTCCTGAGAAACTTAATAGTGTTCACACCCCCTGCATTTAGTTAAACTGAAACAGTTTTTAACTTGAACACAGCAATCAGAAGACATTTTGGACCTCACTATGCCCTGGTCCCTGGCTCAAAGATTACAGCACTAAGGAACTTTGACACAGCTTTAAAACAGTAATACTTGCAAAGACCAGGATTTTTAAAATACTTTTTCAACAGTGTGTGTCTACAGGTCTGACTTCTAAAGATCATAGCTGTGTGTATGTTAACTGGAATGTATTAGGTGTAGAAGATTGTCATTGTTCATCTGACTCATTAAAGTCATAAGAACAAATTAAGCCTGAATGTTAATGACCCTGGAAATAGCAGTTTGACAACAAACATTTTATATTGGAATGAAAGGAATGTAATAATGGCAGCTATCACACTGAATCCAAGTCCTGTGTACTACATCTGCAACGTGAAGTGAGAAAACATAGGAAAACATCAGTGAGGTTTATTTAATGAAGGTATGTACTTTTCTGATTATTATAGCCCAAGACTGAAAGGCTACAATGAGCCTGGATGTGTAACAATTTGTAGCTTTTGTGAGATGACAAACAGCGTGCCTATACATAACAGAACGTTGCTAAACACACAGAGCCGGTGCACCATATGTTTCATAAGTGTAAAAATAAATGCATGGGTACCTTCTGTCATCTGAGTAAACCTGGCACGGAATTGAACTTTTTGTCACTGAAGCTGTTGTATAGAAAGTTTACAATGTAATTACCATCACGTCTGCACAATAAAATAATAAAATAATAAACAATAAAAATGCTGATAACTGGAGGTAAATGATGAGTTAAATGATGTATTAATGTTGTTCATTATTTTGGTTAGTTTCTCTGTTAATGAGATGGAGCTAAAGTGATATTTACTGAATGAGTTCCTCTCATAATTGCCTACTCCACGTTGTTATTGCATGTTTGCACAGCCTGTCAGGAGGTGAAATCAACATTTGCCTTGCTCTCCAGCTCTTCAGAGGATGTCGTGGTTCCAACAACTGCATTTGTTGTCTGGATCTGACTGCTTGAAAACACAGGCCAGCATCCACCCTGGCAAATAAAACGCAGTAGGCATGCAGACAGTAACTAGACACACAGAAATATTAATAACAGCATTTAAATATTGACTCTATGTAATCACTGTAGAACTTAGCTGCAATTAATCGTCAGTAAGCAGGCTGCCAGATGATTAAGTGTTTTCTGGCTACTGTGCCGAAAGATGATCCTTGAATGTAAATGGCCAACAATGAATAACTTTACTAAACGCATAACAGCAAGAAACCCTGCAAGCTAAAAGACAAAACAGGTCTTTTCTGATTGTTTTCCAGAATGAGCAATTTCTGACTATGATGCCTGACAAGTCTGACCTGCTGTAAAATAACACTATAGGTCATCTGTGCATAACCCATAGTTAACCCCCGGTGGCAATATTATTAATACAGGAGCAAACAAAATAAGGTGCTGTAATGTATTAAGCAATATTGGCATAAATCAATGGAAACTGTTGATCCAACTGAGAGTCAGACTTTGTCATTATTATTGCAACCTTGAGTAACCCTTAAGTAAGTACTTAAACGAAAACCACAATCTTCTCCTAAGCATAACCAAGTTTGTGCCTAAACCTAACCAAACTGTGATTGTTCCACAACCTTAACTGCAGGTTTATTATTGTGACCATGATGATGAAGGATTGGGGACGTCTGGTGCTGGTACACTATACCTGTATGGTCGGGTAGGTTGGAGGACTTGTTGCATAAAAAAACTAATCTATCATAGGTGTTTGTTTATGTTAAATCTGTTTAATTAAAACTACCAGATTAAGGAAGGATCGGGGTGAAATACAAAATACAAAGAGATCCGGGTATATTTAATTCTTAATGTTTTTGAGTGAGGCTGATCCTTCGAAACAATGACAGAATTCCAGTGATTTCTGCTTGATTAGTAAGTTTTGCAGCTTCTTATTTATTGTAATTTGTAATAACTAATAGCCTACCTGAAGGGCTGTGCAGAGTGTGGTGGAGCATAGGGCTGGGGGGAGCTGAGTGGATCGACTCCGTGTACCAACTGTACCAACCTACTGCCTACAAAGTAAAGCACTTAAACTGACTTGGTGAAGATGACATGAGATGAGATAAGAACTCTTTATTGTCATTGTCATTGTTGTGTCATTTGTACAATAGTACAACAAAATTTGAATACTGTCCCACATCAGCACTAAACACAACACAATAGATTTTCAACTGTGTGAAAATATAAAGATTGTAAATAATGGGTAATGGGGATCAGATCACCCAGTGCTGTAGTTTAAGTTTCTTCTACTGAGCATTTTAGTAGTAGCAGTTTCATCAGGTTCACATACAGCAGCTAATGTTGTGTTGTGTCTGCTAGAAGTAGCAAGTGCTGCCAACATGTTTGTAAGGTGATAATATGCTGTGGTAAATAAAAAAAATCACCTTTATAACCTCACAGCTAACATGTGCGTTTGTTTCAGTATATAACAGCATGCCCCCTCCTCCTTTTTGTTCACATCATGCTAACACAATCTTTCCTTTGGCCAGAACGTGGACATATCAGAATTCTCAGAACGTTTTCCAGGATATTCATCAGTAACTGTATTTGTTTAAGACAAGTCTTTTTGTAATGTCACCTTCTGAAGCCAATTTTGACTCACATTCCAAGGAGACCTTGAAGATGGCATCAGTTACTATTACAGTAAAAATAAGTTGTTTCTGCTCCCTTTCGGGGTCACCACAGCGGATCACTCCGCATATTTGATTTGGCAAGGACTTTACACCGGATGCCCTTACTGACTCAACCCAGGATATACCTAAAAAAAACAGCAAACCAAACCATCACAAGCTGGCCCAGATTCTATTCATTGCACAAAATCCAAGACCAAAGCAAATACTTAAGTCCACAGTGTTACTCTTTATCCCATTTAGACAGCCTGTCTCCTCCAGCTGGCTTCCAGCTACCAAACTCTCTTGTCCAGCGGGGCTGAGGAAAAACATGACCCACCAGCTGCCATGGCTGCCTCTTATCAGGCCCTGTGTGTGCCCAGTGCTGGTCTGGACATGGCAGCTCCCAGATAACACTCTCTGATAACCGTCTGTGTCAAATGGCCTTAACCTGAAGGTGAGCTCCAGCTGGGCTGCAGCGATGCAGATGCAGAGATGCAGAAAACATGACCTAATGGGAAGTGTGAGCGTGACGAGCATGCAAAGATTTTCAGCAAGGGAGCATATTTAAACAGCTCATCTGCATGCCTGGACCACTTATTCATAACAGATACAAACATTCTAGCTTTTTGTACAAGATAAAGTTTTTTTTTAAATTCTGGATAAATCGACGCAAAATTGTAGCAATAACATTAAATCCAAACATATGCACATATTGTATGTGGAAGAAGGCTCTATATAAATTGAGTACGAGTACCAAATATCAGTACTAGTTCAGGACACTGTTATTTAATCAAGACAACATATATCTATGTCACATAAATATGGTTGATGTGCGCTAAAACTCAAAGCAATTATCTCTGAGCAGTTAATGTTCAATACCATTATCTATAAAAACAACAGGTCTGCTTACCTGAAGAGAAAAGACTTGTATGTAATGTGTTTGAAATGTGAGATACGTTCCTTTTGAGTCCCCCTGATTGTACGGTTTAAAGAGTTCTGCTGACAGGAGGCGTCTCTTACAAGTGCGTTACAGTTATTGACATCATTTTAAAAATGAAACAAATAAAAAAAGGCAACAACTGAATTGAATCATGGTGTTAATGAGGCCTCTTAAAGTAGACAGGGGCAACATATATATTATTCCATAAAGATGCAACAAAATAGCGATGGTAAAAGCTGAAATGAGTGTAGCCGCAGTCTGCAGAACATATTTGAACCTGAAGATATGAGAGAAGTTGAAAGACCCATCATGTCTTTGAACCACATTTTGATGAGCTGATGTGCAGCATAACCAGTTACAAATCTAATTCCTTAATATTATTTAAGCCATAAGCTAATGTATTCACAACAGGCGTCTTCGTAGCACTTGCGCACGCTGTACCACTGTCTTTCATCTACAGTAGATCAGCTGCTTCCTGTTTTGCTATCTCTGTGCGCCCTCCAGCTCTGACATATTTCATATCTTAACAATGTTGCTCACACTGAGTCTTGTGATGTTAATTTTTGCTGATTGCTTGCTTGAGGACTTGGTTACGCCATGTATTTATATTGGAGTAAATGACGTGATTATTCGATTATTTTCCTGCGAGTGGCAGATTTCAGAGACATGCAGAGAAGACAGGCCATGTTAGGGGCAGTACACAAATTATTAGGAGTTGAGGGAATGTTTAAAGGTGGATCTGCTTTGTTTGCCTATCTGTTTGCTGAAGAGAGGGTTGTACCGTATGCCTTTTTGGGAATACAATGTATTATTAAAATTTTCAAATCTTTATTTCACCCTGACCTTGGAATGGCTAATGCTAATCCCACTTATTGCAAAAACTATGAATACATCTGATAACTATTTTTAGGAGGTTGGTGGTGTTACAGTTTTTACAGAAAGTCAAAACTTTCCTAGCGTTTTCGAGATGTGAATATGTGTTAATTACTAGAGTTGTTACACTCTCCCTTTAGACTATCATTGAGCAGCTAGGCAACTGTACACACCTACACACCTGTTTTGACTAGACTGTGGCTGTGAAAATGATTTCTGCAGTTATGTGAGGCTGCTGCCAATAAATAACAATCCAACCCCACAAAGCTTCTTCATAACCTATTGGAAATGCTACTTTAAAAAAATAATAATGTTGAGTTACACAGGTTTGCTGGTAAAAAAGTTTGCTACATACTGAGCCATATTTCACAGGTCATTTGCATATAGATAGTACAATCAAAACGTTTGAGTTTTTGAGAGGTAGAATTTTTAGATTGCTTAATAGTGTAAGAGTAATCACTGCGTACAAACTGGTGATTAACATGAACGGGTTTCCTGTATGATAACGAGCAATAATGAAAATACATAGCAGAATAGGAAAAGCAAAGGGCAAACAGGATAGTGTTGTTGGTATTCAGAGCAGAGTCAACAAGGAATAGGAATAGAAAGAATGGATCTCTCAGCTTAAAGATGCCCTAATACGGTTAGAAGACAGACAAATAAAGACAAATATAGTGTTTATACTGTATAGACTGAGCTATTAGTTCAGAGCGTGTGCCTACATCACTGGGCTTTGTACTTGCTCGCGGCATGAAGGCTGGGGTCCCAGCAAAGTGCTGGCATGCTCTGCATATCAATAATACTATTAGCATTCAAAGTCAGTGAACTGTGCTGGACTAAGAACACTGGCAAACTAATGGTTTGATTAGAGAAATGCAGTTAAAAACTTGTTTACTTGCCTACTTCTTTCTTTACATAATGTCTGAAGTTACTCTTTTATATAGAATAAATAACATGATTTAGCTTTGGCCTTACGTGGGAGCTGCATTATCTTTTTTAAGCACTGTGGTACTGAATAGTGGTTTTAACTTGCAGGATAATGGGTGTAACAATTGTCCTGTGCACCAGGTGGCAGTGTTAGCAAAGGGATTCTAGTCATGGTACTTTAAACTTTAATGTTAGTAATTATTTTCATGAAAGTACAATTTATTATTTCTTCTGCCCACTCATGTTTTGCTGCAATTAAAGGCACACATTAACCTGCACTTCATGAGGGGCATAAAAAGCAAATCCAATATGGAAATTTTTACAGGTGTAACACACAAGACTTGTTGCAGTAGTGTCACTCATCCATGCACTGCGGCTCATGTTTGTTTTTCCAGATGAAGATGTGCAGACACAGTAGGTAGTAAATGACATACACTTGCGTGTTCAATGTCATTACGCACTTCACTCAAGAGCACAAATGGAGTTCTTGTTCGAGATCGCCTTGTGGACAAATGCAGGCGACTGCGATTGTGACTCTGCAGTTCATCTGACTGACTACTGCAGGAGTCTTAGTGAAAGGTCAGGTAAGCAGCTGTGACATTGTTCAACTCATCAAATGTCACGATGGCCCAGGGGTCGATGTGACTGACAGGGGACCTTATCTGGTGGGGTAACACCATTTGTGGTGGAGGAGCGCACAAGGCTTGCTGGAGTGGGTGGGACTAAACAAGGTGTCCAGTTTATTATGAGGTCAATGGGAGGTTCTTTTATTAAATTCAAACTATAATTTGAATGCTCATAACTTTTTGTGTAAGGAGATATAATCTACATTGTCCACTGATAGGACCCATTATGTTTTTATTCAACTCTAACAATCTAGGCTCTCTGAGGCATAGAAACATTTTTAGCTTATCTTTGAACAAAATTTGAAACAGATTCCCACAAAATGATCCATTTGATCTCTTTGTACTGTTAATACTAATAATGCTGAAGGGACAGGACTGTACGTGGTCCACATTTTGACGAAAAGCATACACAAGTGAAAAGAAATGAAGAATATAAATTCCACTAATGTCTTAAAAAATCTGATTATATTAATACAGTTTGACTCATATATTAAATATAAATGCATACAGTACATAAATATATTGGATAGTAGACAGGCTACTGTGAAGATACATTTCCACAGGACAGAAACTAAATCAAAAAGGTGCAGTTACAGTAGATTTTGTTCAGAAATTATTTTTATATTTAAAGTGATGAAATCCAAAGAGATAGTCCTTAGGGAACCAAAAGAATTGGATTATTTTGTGTTTGAGTGCAGCGCTTTAAAGGCCTCTGGTTGAACAATTTGAATTCCTACACAGGTGAGGGGTCGGGTGGAGGACTCTCTGTCCTTAAAAGATTTTGTGTGATGAAAATTCTCAAGTTTAAAAATTCCTTAAAATATAAAAACTACTGGCAGCTTTGATGTAAGACTAACAGTCAGCATTCGTGATTGAATCTAGTAACACATTAATGAACGTGAGTCATCTGAAGCTGATTCATCAGTGTGTCCTCTCCCTCCAGCTTGTCTCGTAAGCCTGCCAGTAACTGTTCACCCTCTGTATTACTGCTGCTTCTTTTCACCTGTGGCGTCTCTATTAAAACAACATACTTTCTCTTCTTCAGTTTGATGCAATTATTCAAGCTTTAGCTGTATGGCTCCTCTCTAGCCTATGGGCATATGATTAATACATAATTAATGAAGTTGTTAGGAGGTACACTGTGTTTTATTGTGATGTGTCCCCTCTGTGTGATATTAATGAGAGTTGCTTCAGGGCATGTGGGGCTCTTCGACATGAGCATTTCTTTTATTTGCTAACACCACCTTAATCATCCTGTTACAAACATCAGATGTGCTCTTATTTGACCACACTTTTTCGTGGTGCAGAGGGAAAAAGCTGTAAATACGGATTAAGCCAAGCGTCAACAAACATATGCTGCTGTTCAAATGTTTGAGGTCTCTAATGTTCTTGTTTTCCATAAGAAACAGAAGTTCAGCTGTGCTGACATAAATGCATAAGGGTTTTTCTAATGATCAATTAGCCCTTTACATTAATAAACTTGCAGTGACAAACACAACGTGCAATTGGAACTAATCTTTGCTGAGCTGTTCGCCTATGTAGAGATTCATTTATTAATATAATTATTCACTGTGAACACTGTGATTAATTCAGCTCCGTTTTTTTCTCTTAACTTTAAATAATGTTCACCTGAGCCCTGTTTCATTCGACCAGATTCGGTGTGAAGATATCACACATGCAGATCAGGCAGTCTATCAGAAAGATGCTTCTTCCTAGAACAAGTGAATGATCCCACAGTGGCTGCAGCCAAACCGTTTCCACTAATTCTTTTATTTTTCTGAAATGTTTTGTGAGAGGAGTTAGTGATGATATCTGCCCCTGCCAACTTCAGATAGAGCCACTATCTTTGCAAAAATATTTTAATTAGAATTGGCTTTACTGTGCCTTGTAGCACCCGTGCTTCCATACTACACCGTATCCTCTCAACGGAAATAGTTTTTCATCTCACGTAACTTGTCATCAATCACTCAGCATTGCAGTTTCTCTGCAGCGTGATACTGTCATGGATTGCGGCCATGTCTTTGTTCTACACACGCAAGCTGACCCCATAATAAAAATATGAGACTAGAACAGCTACAGTATTTACAGATGGCACTATAGAAGTAAACATTAAATTAAGAATAAACATCAAAGTGTTCTGATTAATTAAAATTAGATACTTAATAATTATCTCTTGTGAGTTAAAGAACTAAGTGTTTGAAAATGTTTCCCATAAAAAACAGCAGTGCAATACTACACTTGAGTCTGTGTGTACAACTAAATATTTTATAGGTACCATGGAAAATACCTGAGGGGACAGAAAACATTTTTTCCCCTCAACAAATAAAATAGCTCCATAAACAGGGAAAGACAACTACTAATTTCCTTTAAACCCATCTCTTTGCTCAGCTCTTTGTTTAATGTCAACAGACTTTATCTATTTACAAAAAAAAAAGAAACAAACCTTAATCGCAAATTAACCTCATTAGAGATGATTAACATTTTACATAATCAGAGGTCTGGTTCCTGTTCAGCATGCACTTCCCATGCCCTGTGATCCACCTGTAATCGCTCAGCTTGATACAGACTCCCTGGATAGTGTCTCTAGATACCTTCAACAAATTAGCACTTGCCACTAAACCAATACTGGCTATTCTAC
The DNA here is from genome assembly GCA_032362345.1 of Sandelia bainsii. Taxonomy (NCBI): domain Eukaryota; kingdom Metazoa; phylum Chordata; class Actinopteri; order Anabantiformes; family Anabantidae; genus Sandelia; species Sandelia bainsii. The sequence goes on from JAUMHL010000004.1 coordinate 17,510,804, forward strand.
ACCCTCAATGCAATGCTCATTATGGAGCTCCTTTTCAACAGTATGGTCCCCTCTGTTCACTCTCATTAATTCTTCTCTCCACTCTGGAATTGTGCCCTCTGCCTTTTAACGGAGCAAAGATTAAAACCCTCGTTCTTATTCCCCAAATCCTTCACAATAACAGGCCACCCCTTCATCTCTACTGATGATCCTTCCAGCAATGGAGGGTCTTCTGTATACAATTATAGTGTCTATTTACTGAGTTTGGTTGGTGGCTACACAAAGCTGACAGGAAGCTGTTCTGTGATCAAGTTGTCTATTGTGTAGACAATAGAATAAAATCAATACTTAACTATTACAAAAAACTGTGGAGCTGATAATTTTGTCTTCAGTTCAGTTATCTGTTATGCAGCATGACACATTCACATGCTTAGCTTATTGCCTGTTATGGACCAGGTAAAACATCATCCCCTCTTCCCACCCGTGCCTGTCAAGCTACTGCTCTTCACCGGTGGTCAGCAAACTACTTCAATCTGACTTCATGGCTTTTTATAGCAGGGAGAAATCTTCATTCTCATCTTCATCTTGAGTAAGATCATATTTCCAATTCAAATCATCAACACATACTGTTATATTGCAGTCAAACCACATTAAACGCATTTTAAAAGTACATTTAGGAATGACATTTTGCAGCATACAATGTCTCACACTAGACTCAAACCTCTGCGTCCTGTGTGTCCTGCATGCTGCTGACCCCATCCTCCTCCCTATGTGGACTTCTTAGCTTAATATAAATCTTCAGAAGGTGATGTCACACAATCCAGTCACATTAAAATGCTGTGATGTTGTCAGGAGTAATGACAATTGACTGATTTGCCTGTAATGAAAATTCAACAACACTTCACTAATAACTACAACTAATGCAAGGGTGGATGTTCGTATAGGCATCATTTCATGTATGAGGTGGTGCCTTTCAAAATTATGTCCTACAGCAAGTTCATGGTTAAATCAAAGACAGCTCTAGCTGTAAAGATTTGCTACATTTAGTTAGCATGCCAGTTACATGTGTGATAGTGACAATGGAAAAAGACGTCTGGATACTGCAGCTCTGCAGCCCCGGCCTGTGCATGTCATGTATTACTCACACTCAAGTCACTGATAACCAGTCTATTAATATATGGTGACATTTTAAAAATTTGACAATACTCAGCCCCAGTTCTTAAAATATTTCTAAATCCTCTTAGACTTGTCCAATTATGCAGACAAATAAATAACCAGAACTTGCCTGATTTGTTTTAACTCACCAGCAGCAGTCAGTCTGAGGCACTGGGTAGAAGTTAGAGTATATTAAGCCTTAGCTTCCTTTTGAAGAAAGAAATGAATGTGACGATGACAATTGTATTATAGATGCTGTAAATAAAGCATGTTTTCTCCCCCCTTGTACACTTGGATGCAGACTGTGTAGATAGTGTAATTCAATGCTGACCAGCGGACTAGATTATTTAATTACACTACAGTAAAAGGAGTCTATGGGGATTTGGGAAATACCTCCATTGTCTGGGTGAGCGTTCTTCACGCCTCACAGATTTAGAAAATGTTGCCATGTATTGAGTTTTTGGTTTCTGCGATTCCAGTGTGAGGTGACATAGGCACAAGCTGGGACAACAGGTCCGTAACAGTCTCAACTCCAGCTGTTTCAGTATTTCTGAAGGAGTCCAGGAGTCAGTTTAAAAAAATCTACTAGGTTCTTCCACATACCATTCTGTGTATTTGGAATTAAAGTATGCAATAAACTTAGGCTTTTCCTGCCAACATGGCAGCATAGACACGGAGCTCTATAGCACATCATTACTCTCACCATCAAATATTGAGATGCCTGTTTTATTATTGTGGTTATGTGATATCCCTGTGTGGTGCATTGTAGTGTTGTTGGGAGTTCTCTTCTCTTTTTCTTGTCCAAAAATATAAGAATAAAAAAAAACTCTTAAAGCTTTGTTAGGAAAGTACATTTTGTTAGTGGTCATCTAGAAACTTAGCACCGTAACAAGACAGAACATACAGTATAATGTTCTACGATGAAACACTACTTCTTTCTCTCGCTCTGCTTTTACATGAGGAAAACAACAGGGAATCAAGTTATTTAGGACTGAATCAATATATCATTGGTTTTATGTTGTGTTGTTTGCTTTCTTGTTGTTGTTTTACAGTTGATTTCTGTATCAATATGTCAATATGTCAGGACTAAATGAAATGTTTTTCTTGAAGGACAGGTCTGCAATGACATTAAAAGATGGCTAGAATTAATATTGATCTTATGCATTATGAAATAAACATCAGAGAAATTAAAACATGATTTTATTTTGTTGTACAGCAAACATTAAAGTCAAGATAGTTGGTGAAATAATTACATTTTATAAGCAAGGAAATTATTTGTTCATGTTTAAGATATACACCTTATTCAAATGGCCTCAGTAGTGAACATATGTACACTACCAGTCAAAAGTTTGGACACACATAGGAATGACCATGTTTTCCATGAAAAGATACATGTCTTCAGTTGTGTTACCATCATTGCACATGGTTTTCTAATGATCAGTTATCCTTTTAAATT
>JAUMHL010000004.1:17522295-17560933 GCA_032362345.1 Sandelia bainsii
CATTAGAAAACCATGTGCAATGATGGTAACACAACTGAAGACATGTATCTTTTCATGAAAAACATGGTCATTCCTGTATGTGTCCAAACTTTTGACTGGTAGTGTTCGTCCGTCTGTCTATCCATCCGTCCTTCTCACTCTTGCAAACAGGGTATGTCAGGAACACCCTGAAGGAATTTTGGTGCCAACCTTGCTCACTCTAGTGGCGTTGGTGGTTTCTTCTGACAAGAACGTTCAAGCCCCTGTTGTCTCATCAAAAGCCTAAACTCTGTGCTGCTGTCTGCTACAGAATCCAAAACAATCCACAGTATGAAACTCTGTACCATAGAGTGTTATTTTTTTTTGCTTTTGTCAGGTAGCATCTGGCTAGTTGTGCTGCTTCCTGGCCTAACCAGCCTGTGCATCTGCTTCTCTTTGTTGCTTTTTCTCAGTGTAGCAATCTGGCTCATACACATTTGCTTTAACTCTGACAGGTAATAAAATGTGAAATAATTTACTCTGTCCTCTAAGCACATAGCAGGCCAAAATGTCCCTCTTAACCCTCACTGTTCAACATAAAACAGTAAATTAACATGATCTATTTCTCTACTAAAAAATTCTGACTATGAGGTTGTTGTTTTTTTGAGAAACTCATATCTTTATAAAAATTCTGCTTGCACTCTGCTGCCCTGTGTAAATCCGAACATCAGCTTGTCAGTTGGAGTTTACCACTTAAAAACACTGATGCCTGTAAATATAGAATGCTGGGATCACTGCCAACTCTCAGCAGGGATTTCAGCTTATTGTTGTGTTGCTCCAAGCCCCTAGCTATATAAGCGCTGAATGCAAGAGTAGGTATATGGTCTTTATGAAGTCTGCTGGGTGCGCTTGGTCAGTTAAAGTATTGATGGTAATGTGTCTCGCTTAACTGACAATTCATGTACGCTTTTAGTGTTCATGTTCAGTTTGAAGGGCTGTAGGAGTGATACTGAGCATTTAAAGAGTTTGTCGGGTCATGTCTTTTTTTATTGCCATTTGGAAACCAAAAATACAAGAACAAAACTGTAAAGAATGGTGTGTTTACCTAGCTTTTGTGACGTGTGACCATGCACAACAGTGCCAGTGAGATTGTGCTCATCCTTGTCCAGTTCTTCCATAAAAAAAGTTAAATATACTGTTCTAAAAATACCAAGAGTAAAGCATACATGTAACCTTTGTATTGTCCTGGTCAATACATCACAGAATTTTTTTCATAATATGTATGTAGTACAAGAACAATGCTGCTTCTTCTTTTCCATGTTTAACAGCTGCATGCTCCATCACTTAGTAAAGATGCTGACTATTTTCTTGGTATTTGTTGGCTTTTGCATCAGTACGCAATAAATGTTAGCATAATATCATCTACCTGGCTTCAAATAGAAGATATAAGAATCCTTTGGGCTGTCACTTTTATAGGAGTTATCTGGACACATTAAAAAAGTGGCCATAGAAGGGGTCGAGTTAATGTTTGTTCTGTCTGCTCAAAGGATGCATCAGTTTTTAACACTACTACTGTGGTGTTAGAAGGCAAGGCCATCAAGATCTAACTGTGTTCACTACTGTGGAACCTGAATTGAAAAATATTTTCGTATTTATTAAAACAAACTTCACTTTAAATCACACACATGCACACATGTTCAGAACTGCAAAGTGCAAAGTTCAAAGTCGTGTTGCCCTTACATTGATCTGCTGTAAGTGAAAAGTACCAGAGCAAGAAAATAAAAGCAACAAGGAGAGTTAGAAGAAATTTTTTGAGAGGGATTGGAGTGAGCAGAGATGAAATGAGCTGACGTAGAGAGGCTGACGTACGATACTTGTTGAAGAAAGAATTCTTAACCTACAATGGACGAGAGGTACAGACACTGCTGTTCTATCTGAAGAGGAAAGGTCAATCTACCATTGGGGAGCTATTATGTCAGAAAGCAGAGACCAAGTAGAGGAGACAGAACCGGTGCAGGAAGTAGCAGAGAGGCAGCTATCATTGAATTTATTTAAAAAATGAGCTGTGGCTGAGCCATTATTTTAAATAAACTACTATGGAATAAGAATAATTGTATGCATTCACGAAACCTGCTATCATCACTTATTTGCTTATAAGGGAAACTTCAAACTGTTTATAAGACCATGTAACTTTTTAAAGAAGTAGAACATTCTTGTTTGAAATTGCATAGAAGCAATGAAATGCATATGTTATGGATATGTTGTGGATGCAGGATCCAATTTAATGAAAGTAGAGAGGGAGTTTATATGTTAAGTTATTTACTACAGGTTGTCATGTGCTATAGAATTAGTCACTATTGGCAGAGAAACCCAATTCCTATGTCATTAGAATCATTTATTTACTTATTTAGTAGCAGCAATCAGGATATGCCATCATGAATCTGGGGAACCTCTACACAGGCAACACAGGGATCAGAGGGGTCTTCACAGATGTTTTATTGAATTAGACCAAGCAGTGAATTCTGGCACTCCACAAAACCAGTGACAGCACAGAGTAAAACACAGTGTGTTGCCAAAGCTGATGTAGTGGCTGTAGTGATATTGACAAACCTGAATAAAGGGAGCTTGTTTTAGAGAGAAAGGAAAAGAATGATGCTGTTGATTTCTTCAGAGACAGAGTGGTCGAGCAGAAGGTGGATAGATGGTTTGCCGTTGTCTTCAGGAAAGGGGTGATAATAGGAGTCAGGTGGGTGAGCAGGAGAATGGGCAGACATGCAATGAGTGCAGGCAGGCATACAGCCCCTAATCCTAGAGCTTTGTAGAGTTGAAGGAAACGGGAAATTTGGTTCATATTCTGACTTTGTCACAAGAGCGACTAGTATCTTATTATACAAGTCATTTCTCCTGTTTGTAATTTCAAACATTGATTAATGCATTTTTCAGTTCTAGTCATAGCCATTTTCACTATGTACAACCCCCCCATTCCTAACACTGTAAGGCCCTACTGTATATATGGGCTTTAGCACTGTTTGCAAAGTAAAAGTACATATGTAATGGCTGAGGTTTTGTTTTGGACATAAGACGACACTGGACACCATGGGATAGGTCTAAAAGGTGTAATTAAGCTCAAGGGTGGGTGGATAGCAAATAATAACCATGTTTAACTTCAAAGTCAAGTCTACCTACAACCACCTTCGAAGTTCTGGTGCACAGGACTGGCACCAGGTGGACAATCAGATTTTGGGGATGGCCTGTGCCGCCCCTCGTGTGGCGTTATCACAGCATCAAATTCAACATTGTTTAAGATGCACTGTTCTCTTAGTGAAGTACTTTTACTTTTGTACTTTCCATAAAATTTAGAGCACTACTTTAGTACTTTTACTTGACTAGAAAAATTGCACTTTGTGTTTTTATAAATCTCTGGCTTTACATAGTGTCAAGACAAATGTAGTTTTGACACAGAGCTCTAGAGTAGCTGGGAGAATCCGCTTTGAATGTCATCAACCTTCTTCTTGAAGTAAGTGACAGAGTCAGAGTGACAAAGAGGATAAAAGACAGGAAAAGAGATGCAGAAAATAGAGTGGGGAAAGATTGATAGCAGGAGAGGAACAACACGAGAGAGTGAAAGAGAGAGAGGTCAGCAGAGGAGCTGGGCTTCAGCTTCTTTCTCTCTGCTGTTTTCAGCCTTGTGAGCTTAGTTCATAAAACGTCAGACTCCTGGGGCAGATGGGCACAGATGGAATGATTTAGAAGGACAGAGGGAGGACAGAGAGAAAATACAGAGACCAAATGTTGTGCCCTGTGGTGATGGCAAGAAGGTAGATAGTCAAGAAGGGTTTTTGGCAAAGGAACTGTGCAAGAAAATCAACTGCTAGTGGAAAACTGTCAGGCAAACAGCTGGAGCACCAAAGAGTAACACCAGTTACACCAGCACATACATTCCTACACTCAGACATGCTCTGTCAGAAGAGATTACCCCTCGCCCTGTGCAGAGCACAGTCATTATTTTCTTTATTTTAGGATTTCATAATAACTGTGTTTTCACTCAGACGTGACATGAATTGGTTTTGCTCCCAAACAAAATAACGTACTCATTATTTGTTTTTGATTTCTCTCTTCCCAGAGATGAAAAATCACATCTCTTTGCAAGTTGTTTCCTGATTATTTGAGGAATTGCCTCATTTTTGTGCGGAATTTGATTTAATAAAGCTTTTCTTCATTTTACGCCTAACAATGTAAATTAGGACTGAAAGTAACAAAACATAAAACATAATGCAGTTCAAATTAACGCCTTTGACATCAATAAAGATCTAGGCTGAGATTTATCAAGCACCTCAGATTAACTCCTCCGTCTCACACTGGGCCAAAAAGCATTTTCCCAATCACTACTGGAATAGGAACAGCTATTAAATGTTGAATACATCTTTCTGAGCATCACACATGCCTCTAAATGATTTTTTTATAATCAGAATTTGAGCCATTTAGTCCAGTATCATTTGGAAAGTCTAGAAAAGCTGTAAGATTATTTAAAGTATCCAATTCATGTGTGAAGGGCCCTGACAGGAAGTCAGTTTGGTGCCAGTGTGGATGCTCTATGGGACCAAAAATGTAGAAGCTTGTGGAACATCACTTATAGCCAGAATCCAGAAGTATAGGGACGTTTTTGAGATTTCATAGGAGTGAATGGGGTGTCATTTTGGGTGTCCCATTATCCTCAATAAATCTTGGTAGCCCCAGGTTTTACCTGTGAAGACTGTATTTGGTAAAAAAAAGAAAGATAAATCAACATGAAAACTGCTTTTCTTCCATAGACGTCTGTAGTCATTTTTAATCTGAGAAAAGAGGGAAAATTAACCCGAGGAATGGCAAAAACATTGGGCATAGCCCATACAGCAATTTGGAATGTCTTAACAAAGAAAGAAACCACAGGTGCACTGAGAAACATTCACAAAATGGGAAAGTCAAGCAAAATAACAATAGCGCATGACAAAAATCCCGAGATGAGTGAAGAAAAAATCAATAAACAACAGTGAGTGACATCACCAATAAGCTCTACAGGGCAGGGGTGAAGGTATCACAATACAGCATTCATTGAAGACTTCATGAGCTGGAATACAGAATCTATAACACAAGATGCAATCTCAAAAGAATCAGAAAGTCAGGTTGGAAATGAAAAAACATGCATAAGAGATGCATATTTTTGGAACAAAGTTTTATGCACTGATGAGACCAAGATAAACCTCTAATAAAGTAATGGAGAAGAAAGGATCTGCTCATAATCCAAACCACGAAAGCTGAAATTCAGAATTTTATCTCATTTGTTCTTAAATCTAAATATCTTCAGTGTCTGATAAATGTGATGTACAGCAATGAGGATGATTATTACTAATCAAATCAAATTGTGATCACATAGCTGGAAACTGATACAAGCACCATACATTCAAGGAACACTACATGTGTATGATACATGCAAGGCTAATACAGTGCACATTTTAAAGCCTTCTTCAATCACAGCTGCAGCCTCTGTACATTCAGCAATTCCCAACCAGAGGATATTCAGCTGCCTTTATTTCTACTGAAGAGCTTTCTTGTAATTGAAAATTGTAATAAAAACTGAAGCGATTTTAAGCCTTGGGACTGAATCACCACCATAACAAAGTAAAGAAATCCCACTACAAAAGTGCTGATTTATGTATATGCTCTGGTTCACTCGCAATGCAACAAGCCCCTCAGGTAGAGGGTCAGAGGGACGAGTGGGAAGGCTTACCGGCATGGCTGAGTCATGAGGGACAGCCAACGGCGTGACACACACATCTTCAACTTACTATTAGAGGGCAGATGGATTGTTAAGATGGAGCGAGGGTTTGCGGGTGATATGGGATGATGTGTGAGGGGGTGGCAAGGCGTTTAACCCTTTGCCTCTGAAGGATCTGTTCTTTTCTCAGCCTGCTGGGGGAAGCGAAGGAAGTATACATCATGATCATGTTCTTGGCCCTATAGGGAATACAGCCTGTTGTAATACTGGCTCATGGCCTGAAACTATATGAGAGGATGTGTGTGTGTGTGTGTGTGTGCGCACGCATGTGTGTGTGTGTATAACCAGGTGTCCCTGTGTGCATGTCATTTGGTGCGATTCTATTGCAGCATCATGGAATACAAATAGAAGTTATCAATCCACCTGCTTCAGCCTCTACCTACACACACACCAAACCTTAGCTGTACTGCCTACAAGCCCCTGAACAGTCCTGCTGCTTCCCCTCCCACACACACACACACACACACACACACACTGGGATTAACTAACACTTCTCCTGCCCTGGGGGCTCCGTCACCTAAAAAAGTCACCGGAGGGGAACTGTGAGCTCAGTCTCCAATTTACTCTGCTACTTTTTTTCCACAGTTGCCACACGCCGGCTGTAGTAAATAACCAAGGAAGATCCTGCAGAAACCACAGGAGAAAAATAAATCTCTCTCTGTCTTTCTCAATCTTGTTTTTTTTCCTCACATGTGCATACCTAAGCTTGGACAACTCCGCAGTCACATGTGCAGCTGTCACTCTTCATCTCTCAGTGTTAGCTTACTAGCAAAGGTAAATGAAATACCTACAGCTTGTGCTTGCAGTGCATAAGCTGCAGGTGGTTGGAGTCACAGTGAAGTGCAGAAATGGATGGATGCACAGGTGCCAGACAGGCGTCTGTGAGCCTGAGAGGAAATCACAGCTTTTAAAAATTATTTTTCTTTACCAAACTGTCTGTCATAAGGCATGAAGGATTAGAGCTCTGTACGGTAACTGATGCAGAAAAAAGTAATTTAGTGAAGAAACAAACAGCCAGAGTGTGATAAAGAAAAAAGAATCTGTTAGCACCTCATATTTCAGCATTCAAACCGAGACTTCCAAGAGTAACTAAGCCAATACTTTTCCCCCAGTGTGTAAATGTTTTTAACAAAACTGGATGATTCCCTACTGCAGGCTTTGCAATGGCTCACAAGATCACACAATAATGTTAGAGCTACAGAATGTGCACTGCTCCTCTTCTGGTATATGCTCACTGACTTCTCCCTTGTCCAGCACATGTGCCAAGTGTTGAAGAGAATCACGTTCTCTTATTTGTATTATCAATTAATAATTTGTCTTCTGTAACTGTGCGCAAAAAGATAGAGAAGGGACAGGGGGTTCTTCTAGTTGCTCTTTTAAGATTTTTTTTAAAAGTTTAAAGCAGTTAGTCACTGTCCTGTAATTACTGGAGATGTTCCAGTCAAGCTGTCTTTAAACCTCAAACATGATACTGGGTATCTGGTGAAATCGAGTCTGATATGATACTTTAAATATTTTAAATATGTGCCTATGTGACACATTAAAATAACACCTGTAGACTATTGCATTTGACAGTCCCCTCTTTTTTGCAAGCTACTTAATCTAAACACACCTTGGTTCAAAAATAATTAAGGTGATCAACCTAATTTCATGATATGAAATGAATGACGGCTGAAAGGTTCTGACTCCTCAATTTGACGTGAAGTGGTCAGCTTTAGAGATGATGAGGTAGTGGAGGAGTGGAACTACAGAGTCTTGCTCTGTAACACCTCGAACACTGAGTAAAAACACCAGCAACTGCAAAAACACAAACCAGTCCAGTTATATTGTGGTCCATCATTAAGTTACTCATGGCTAACTTAATGATTAGCCATCATGGCTACTGATGAGAAGCTGTGCAAGCTTGTGAACTGCTTCCTTAATAAGAAAGAGCTGGAGTTGGAGACTCTAGTAGTAGTAGTTCTAGTAGCAAACTAGCATGTTTTGTCAACCTGGATGTCAAAATTCAAAATAACTTTTCTCACATTCAAATTTCATTTGCATAAATGGGTGAAGTGCTGGCACTATGGAGATTAGCAAGCTGAGGAGGAAAGAAATGATGGAAGCTGATACCGATGTATTAAAATATGCCTCGATATCTATCCTTAGGAATGGTTTGGGACATTGCCAATAATTACTGAATTTCACTGTAATTCCCAACGCTGCTCATCACTGAAAAAATCTTTAATTATTATTATTATTTTATTATTGTTATTATTGTTATTATTGTTATTATTGTTATAAATCTTGTAAGCAATGCATTACTGCCCAACATTGAAAATGACAAAATAAAATACACACTGTTTATGAAAAATATTTCTGGAACACCCGTAATGGTTAATGGTTGAACCAATTCAAACAGAAGAATAGCACTATACAGCTCATGCCTACTACACTGAGCTCTTTCATTCATGCACAATGTAAAGAAAATGTCATAATTGGACGTTTCGTCTCACTGTGTTAACGCAGGATGTGAGAATGTGATTAAATTAGAAACTATCTGAGTGCAGGAGGGATTCGTCAGGTACTCAGGGGAAATTTAATTTCATCAGTTCACCTGGCTGAGTGGTACACTGTCCCGTATCATAAATGGTCCCAAAGTGAAGGCTTGTTTAAAAAATTCTATGGAATAAGGAAACATAACAAGATATGGATCACTCTACTAGCCACACAATGGCACACTTCTCTAACCTATAACAATCAGAAAATGTTAACACATTTTTCTGTCTTTATTGAAGAATTCCACCTTGGGTTTCACATACGCAGTGTAAATTACAGTCTGTTGGTTGCTGCTATAGAGATGAAGGAGTCAATCATTTCATCTTCTGCTAAGCCAGGAAAATCACTACTAGACATAACTGTGGATTAAGGGAGAGTATGGGTACATACATTTATCTTAAAATCTTGAATCAGTTATTGTCTCTAAATGTTGCAGGAGATACAGGCAATTCCTTTTTGTGTGTGTCTATGTAGGGGGTGGTCATGGCTGCAGGTATAATCCTCTGAAAAAGCATTAGGATTTTAAAAACGAGAAAATCAAATGTCTCATGTTCCCTCTCAGTGAGATGCCTCTGTGAAATTTAGATTGGTATACTATGTAATGAAATTTCCTTTGATATGGTCCACATGATTGTCTCTTAGACTGCTAATATTGGCTCGTGGAACTTCAATTTGATTACATTATTTATTCTGTAACAACGCGCGCAACCTTTGCCAAACAGGAAGTCGATAAGAAGTGAAAATTACAGCAGCCAAGACATAAGAAGAAACTAATAAAGACAGTTGATAAGAAACCTTCGCAGAAGACTGAAGGCCACTGAGATCATTATTCGTTTTAGGGACAAGTTGTCTCATCAAAGCCATTTTCAATCTAAAAGTGATGAAAATGCTGGTAATTACAATTATCTCCTCCTCAGAGAGACTTGGCTAATCAGACTGAAAAGAGCCCTGAGTGGACTCCTCAAGTCCATAAACAACAGCAACTTAATGAGCCAGAGGTTCCCCTGAAGAAGCACATCTGTCGGCGTGATTTGGTAATGGTAGAGAGGAGCTGGCACGGGCGAGACTGCAGACTGGATTTTTACTTGAACGCATTACTCACACGCAGCTGCTGCACAGGCTGAAATAGCTTCATAGGTTGGCATAAACATGAAGAGGCAGGGACATGAATGGGTGGTAGAAAGGGAAAGGACCTGTCACTGACCTGACAGAAGCAAGAAGGTGATAGCATTGCTGCTGTGGAAGACTAGAAATTGGATCAGATGCATGCTCTTATTTTATTCTGTGCTGCATTTCAGCTCTACTTCTGTCATGTGGTTGTGAACTGGGCTCTGCAGGTGACCAATACTCAGTGTAGACACATCTGCACTAAAGCTGCTGCTCTGTTGACATGTTGCTCACTCTAAGTGTCTAAGGGTCTAAGTGTTATTTTACAATATTTAACCAAGGGAGGTGCCAGAGGAGTACAATGTTAAATGGGGGTTGAGTTCAGTTGATAGAAAAAAATGTCAAAATTTGAAACTGAAAGCTGAGTTAGTGATCTTGATACCTACATAATAACACAAATAAATTATAAATAAATGTATGAATTCTTTTTTACTTTTACTGTCTGGTATGATGCAGACCCACATTTATTTAAGTTTTTCCTCAGTTTTAAAGAATTACTCAGCCATTGATTATTCATAAATATATTGTCTGTATATTGTAATGCTATGCATAATTATTGAATCGATAAAGAAAAAAAAATTGTACAACCAACTATGTTTGGAATCAGTAAAAAAAAAAAAAAACGTGAGAAACTGTGGAAATTTTCAGTTCCAGGGTGCAATGGTGCCAATTCCATATATGGCAAGTTTCTGACATCTGACACAACCCCTGTCTGACTCCACCCCATGGAGAAGCTTCCACCTACCTGCCCCACGCTGGTGCCCTCTTCAGTCTAGTCCCTGTCTGACACCTCCTGCAGCTCCCCCATCCCCTCTTTATTCCTGTATAACATCCAATAAAGTGCTTAAACTGATCCCGTGTTGTTAGAGCCTTCTTGGGTCATGTAATAATCTTTACAGACCTTACTGATCTTGGCAATTCCATTTCAATTTTCAGTTGTTAAAATGGGTGTGAAACTCTATAGGCGCCACTATACACTGGAAATTATGGCTCTTCAAAATTGCTTTTATGAATGGACATAAACATAACCTCCGTCTGAACAAATAAGCCTTGCTGGGGGCTACAGCAGAGCAGTCATTAAACAGGAGGCCCCTGCAGATCAGATTTTTTGTGTGGTCAGTCTGCCAAGAATAAAACTCAGCAGTCCATACTGCTATAGGGCTATAACAACCCTGAAGCAAACTACTCCCCTCTGTCTTTAATGGAGGCCACGGCAAATGGAGTATGAATCAGTAGACTAACATGCAAGTCGGGAGGAGCGGCGCAGACAGGGATATCACAAGGCCTGGCTCAGACAGCAGCAATAATGCAGCCCTCCAAATCCTATTATCATTGTAATGGAATGGATGGCGTGGGAGGAGAGAAGATGGGTGTGTGGGAGGGGGAGAGAGATGAGGTGGAGGGGTTCTCCTTCTTTCTCTTCCCTTGTCAAGAAAAAGGTGCGCACAAGCGCGTGCACACACACACACACACACACACACACACACACATCTAATCCTCTATCTTATTGCCACTGTAACACAAAGCTCTGAGGTGACACCCGTGTGTCAAATAAATGTGTCCCTAGAGAAGAAAAAAATGCCAGGAGAAGTGGTGATTTCTGATATGATGCTCAACTTTAACTGAAAACATCTTTCAAGACTCAGATTGGAGCAGGTCACCAGAATCCCAAAAGCAGACAAGAAATGGATGGCATGAAAAAAAGTATGGCAGTAATACCTCAGAGACAATGTATGTATCATTTCATGGCAGTCCTAGACAGACAATACGTAATACAATGGACCTTTATCACATCACTTGGCCAAATTCATCACTATACTGCACAGAATTGAAATTTGAAAGTAATAGGCATCTACAGTACAACTGTTAAGTACTCCAGCTCTCTGAGTGATATGTCATAATTAGATAAGAGAGGCATGGAGTCCATTCTGCCCCAGGTGCTCATTAAGTACTCAAATAAAAGCACAACATTTTTCAAAAGTAATTGAAACGGTCAAGGGTCCAATAAATGACTTGCAGGCATCAGTATCTCATGGACACTTTAATAAAACCCATGACACCTGCAGAGATAAATCCTGTGAACAGTTTAAAAATACAAACAATCTGGACACCCTACTCACAACTCCTCACTCCAGCCATTATCACTGCTTATATTAATGAGCCTACTTAGCTTTTATTTATTATAAAGGACAGGAAACACATGGAGTGCCATGTTTCTGCACCTAACGAAATAAGTGCAGTGATTATCCGTTGATACAGAAGGTGCTGATGAGAAAAACATGCTGTATTATTTCTCTAAGTTGACTTTAAATGACTATTTTAAGATCTGATTGATCAACTGTCCATTCATTATCAGTACTGCTTGTACTGAGGAGGGGCTGGATTTGATTCCAACTGGGTGGAGGGAACCATAACCTAACCCCTTCCTTTGAAGCTTCTTTCCTAAATGCACCAATAGTAACAAACATATCTATAAAGACCAAAATCAACATAAAAGCAAGTAGACCTCAGCACATGTGTTGTGCGATCCAGAAACTGAAGTTTTAACACAGGGCAGCTTCAGCTTTGTCCCATTTCTCATTCTATAGCAACCATCCTGAGAGCTGCTGTAGACAGCTCCACAGCGCCTACTACAGTGTCGGAGAGTAATAACATGGATGACAGTGGGGCCCGTGCAAGTATGAATATGTTGACTGTTGTGGGTGGCAAGCGCTAGCCCACATAGTAGCTCCTCTCTGCAGGAAGCATGTTCTAGCCATCACAAAGCCTGTATTTAAAATATATCGATGTTTTGTGATTTTGAAATTGTACATTATAAGCATGATAATGAAGAAAGCTAATAATGTGAATTAATAGTTTGAATATTTCTTGTATCAAGCTTCTGGGCCTCCCTAAAATGATCCTACTAAGCCAGCTCACAATATTTGTTCAGTTAGTGTAAAAAAAACCCAACTCCTTAGTGTAGACAACAGTGGACAATTTGTCACTTCTGTCTACCCATGACAGGATATTCAAATAAGTATGATGTGGCGCTTGGTAGCACTTCCCCTAACAGTTTCCAGAACAAAAATAAAAGGCATTTGTCTAGGCACCGCACAAAAATGGGAAGCAAGAAACAAACAGTCCCAGAGGGAACATTCTGTTTCCTCTGCAGTTTTCTCTACAGTTAATTGTGCTGTAGAGAAAGAAGAAACTGTTACCAGTATAAGTGGTGATGCTTTGTACTGTACTATTGTTACTGGAAATGATGATGACAATGGAAACACTTTTTTTTTTACTTGTGATAATAGTGATAATGTCTACTTGTGAACCTGTAAAACTGTTATCATGCTATAAAAACACCATCCAGATACTGCACCTTTAACCAAAATTTAGTAGTCTAGTCAAATTTTAATGTAAATCAAGGAAAGTGTACAGTATGCAGCCTTTGTTTCTGCACTGAAGATTGCACAGTGGAAGATGCCTTCATTTTGTTGCCTGGCCAGAGCGCATACAGCATTTTTCTTTTTCTTACAGATCCACAAATGTGACTTGGAAACCTTTGCAGCAAATCATCAATCCAGCAGTGCAGGTCTGAAGGAAAATATGATACAAGATAAACTGACTGTGAAGACAAATAAGGATGGAAAACGGCAAGAAAATAGGGTAAGGAAGTGCGGTGGGGTCACGAGTGTTACCCCCTCAGGTCAGTGCATAAATAAAAGACCGGAGAGAAAGGCTATGGTGGCAAAGGTTGGAGATAAAGACTGATTAGTTCATTTGGCAAAAGGACACGGACTGGGACGAGATAGGATTGGAAGGGTTAGGAAACAACTGAACAGGGTATGAAAAGAAAGGAATTACTATTTGCTGTTAGTGATCTACTTTTTGAAATGAAGCCACAAAAAATAACATGTTACTTTGCAGTGACAGTTTTGGCTGTAAACAAACCATTCCTCATACACATTCTCTCACATGCATGTACTGCTATGGTAAAATATCTGGAAATGTGAAAGACAATTCCGTGTAGCAGCATCATATGTCCTCCCAGAGCACTTGTTAAATTTTTAGCCTGGGATTAGAGCGGACATTGGAGTGTCTTGGCATCTTCTCACTGTGAATAAAGAATCCCACTGGGAATTTCAAGACATGTCCAAACCATTATATACTGTATCACAGCAGTGACTGAAGCAAGCAAGGGTGGAATGCACTTAAATTATTAAGGTGAACTCTAAGGAGGAAACTTATTATCCCATAGGATACACAACACACAAATAGTCACATGTTTTCTTTTACCAGACAGCTCTTACTGGATATAAACATCCATCAGCTTTAAGTGACCAGAGTTATACATTTAAACAAAAAACAAATCAGTCCAGTAAGAGAATATGATGTTTAACCAGCATAAGAAGTGTGTAGCCCAGTAGAAGTAGCTACAATAATAATGGCTATAATAAATGCAAACACTTTTGATTACCATCATTACTATTATTTTATTATCATTAATTTTTTCCTATAAAAAGCAATATAAAAACAGCCCATTATGGTTTTTTTCCTAAACTTAAGGACCAAAATATGTTCACAATTAACGGAAATGACAACTCACAAATACATTGATACTTAACATATCAATTAAATTTACACATGCTAAATATTTTAGCCCACCAAAATATCCGATCTAGAACATCTGGTTTTATTTTCTGCAAAAGTCATGAGCGCCTTGATCAGCAGACTGCTGGACTCATGGATGAACTGATTAGATGA
Organism: Sandelia bainsii; assembly: GCA_032362345.1. Lineage (NCBI taxonomy): Eukaryota > Metazoa > Chordata > Actinopteri > Anabantiformes > Anabantidae > Sandelia > Sandelia bainsii. The sequence goes on from JAUMHL010000004.1 coordinate 17,536,517, forward strand.
TTAGGTTGAAAAGACATACAACCGTAAAGCAGCTTTATGGCCAATAGTTTTCAAATGCTGAGAAATTTTCATAACAGTGAAAGAAACTAATTGCTCTCAAATCTTGGTAGAGGATAGATAGAACTGCATTATACATACTTACTGCGTACTAGACTTTGATAAATGAAGCAGAGGACGTTAAAATGTCTTTATAACCAAATAGATAGAATGTCCAAATATAAGCTATTATGACATTGTTAAAACAGGTTTCGTACTGCAATGCTGTTCATACATTCTCGATTGTTATTTTAAGAGTTATATAAGTTTCAATTAGCATTAATATACAGGATTTCTGTATGACTTTTTTTAGTGCCACCAAGAATTAAGTACAGAATTTGTGTTACTTTATCAACACAAATTCGAAAACACAAATGAATATTACCTGTTATGTTAGGTTATTACATGTATAAACAACATAAAAAATGTCATTTAACCTCATCATTTTTTTATTGCTAAAAATGCCATCAATTCAAAGTAGATTAATGATAGCTCTTATTTGCTGTTATTATAGCTGGCAGTAATACAGGCGTGATGGTTCTGGCTGGGACTCCAAAGTAGCGACTGAACATCCTCCTGCAACACAGTCCACTGTCACACTGTCACAACAGTGGCTAGTTTAGAGGTGAATAGTATGTCTCCATGGCCCACAGTCACATACAGAAACACTTTAGAACTAATATTACTACCTATCAGCTACCTACCCTATGAGTTTCCTCCACAAGGTTGCTGGGCTAAGCTTTATAGACAGGGTATGGAGAGACATCTGGAAAGAGCTCTGAGTAGTGCTAGTGCATATTGAAAGAAGCCGATGATTACGGTGATTTGGGCTTTAAATCACGACACCTCCTGGGAACCTTCCATTCGAGGTCTCCTGGGCTTGTTCAACTAGGAAGAGACCCCAGGACATACCCAGAAAGTGCTGGAGAGATGATATATCTAATCTGCCCTGAGATTCCCCAGGAGGAGCTGGGAAACACTGGTGGGGTGACGGAATTCAGGACTATTTTGCTGAACCTGCTGCCCACCTCAACCTGACTCTGGAGCAGAAAATGGATGAATGGATGGATAGAGTACTGCCTATGGCTCACATAAGATGAGCGTCTGAATTAAATTAAAGTAAGACAGCTTCTAAGACGTTTCCAGAACAGAGCTCGGTGCATTGTAAAACTTTTTAAGACTTGCAGATACCCTGACTGAAGATGGCAAATACCCACCCGCATTGTTATACACACAATACATTCCATCTTTACAAGGCTTTCAAAGAACTGCCTTCAATCAACTCAAAAGAAACTAGACTAGTTGAATCAGCAACCAGTTTATTCAAGGTACAGCATATCATTAGCTCCTCAGTTTTTATTGCTTGTACATTACATGCTTAAGAAGACTGAGGCTACATTTGGTCTTACATTCCAGTGATTAATGAGAAGAGCAGCACCCAGCAGCTCCACCAACATGCTGTTCCTCATTATGTCATCCAAGCAAAACATCACTCCCATTAGCAAAGCAGAGCATTTCAGAAAAGCATTGCACAAAGTAATATCTAGCAGCTAGGGACAGAGGGCTAAAGGGTCAAAACCAAGGACAAATCCAGCAGTGCATTAAATTGCTGTAACACACATTGCTAAACTGAAAATGTGTGTTGTTGAACTCACAGGTTTAAAGTAGCTCAAGTCCATTTAAACAACAGTAACTCAAGTACAGGTGTATTAATTGACACTTGAGACGACATTAGCCTGTTGACACATGCATATATATGAAATATTAAGCATGCAGTAAACTGTAAATATTTACTTTGGCTCAAAAAGCCCATATACATTTAAATATTCCCCATTACTTGCTGTTAGACAGTTCTCCACATTTGTAAATCCCATACCAACAAGTACAACTCAAAGCTAATTAAAGGATTTCACTCTTTACTCCTGCCTCCAAATCTACAATCTTAAGCCGGTCCGTTTTGAGAGGTTGCCTATTGATCACCGCACTTGTTGTCGAGTGTGGAGCTGTGCTGCAGATGCAATCAATTCTGATATAATGGGGCCATGTATTTAATTGGGCTTGGCCTCATTGTTCGCCTCTATTGATTAAAATCTCTGGACTAAACTTGTAATCAAGCTCCAACATCAGCCAGACTACCACTCCATGACAATATCACATAAGAGGATTTTTATAAAAATCCTGTCATATTATGATGGAGTTTTACAGTCTTTGAAGGTCAGGTTATTCTTTGGTATTCTACTGAACTTTATCTATCAACATCTGTATTCAGAAATACGTACAAATCAGCATGAGCAAGCTCTAAGGATGTTCCAAATATTATCTTATTGATATCTTATCTTATTCTACCTCAATTGAAAGCTCGGTCATTGTCTTTTCAGCTGTTCCAGTCATTTCACAGTAATATGTACAACATAGACATAGTACACACACACACACACACAACAGTGAGATCAGCTTACCTATTAGGTATTTACAGTCTTTTAAAGAAAATATAAAACAGATCCAGAAAGCACCTATTTTTTCTGTTTAACCCCAAAAATGTAAAAATAGGTGGAATTCAGCAAAACACCTCTAATCCCAGAGGGGTAAAAATACTTCAGTAATGCAGAAGACTGGAATATTTTAGAATCCATATAATTAAAATAATCTATGAGGACAATACCTTGCAAAATACCTTGAGAATTTGATGATCGGTCAAATAACCATGTGGATATAGAAAAGGTCACCTAATTTTGAGTATTGGACGAGTTAGCACTGTGAATATGAGATTCAAAGAAAAGGGACAGGAAATTGTAGTTAGCAAAGAAAAAAAATTCAAAAGAATGTGCATTTGAGATTTTAAAAAAAGTATTTGCTAGGTATTTTTTTATTAAAATATATTTTTAAAACCTATTTAGTTCTCATGCAGTTAAAGGTTTCCCTTAGTAAAATTAAAAGTACTGAGACTAATGGAGTGGGCACATCACAAAATGGCAACCACACAAGAGGTCCCGGGGCCCAGAATCTGAATGACAGTGACTTCCTGAGTTAGAAGAATCTCCAGGAAGACACTTTTTCAGTTTTGCTGACTGCAGCAATCATCCCAAGATCTCCAATCAGATATAATAACACATATATATGATTATTGATCCCTTGCTACCCTTTGGGAAATAGGTGGACAGTTCATAGAATCAAAACTAATTTAGCTGTGGCCATTTCCAATGCCTGTATCTTGATTGTTTTTAAAAACTCTGTTTACTGCATATCATCCTCCAGTGAGCATGATTGTCCAGTGTGGACCTCCAAAGAGCAGAGTGGATACAACATAATTGCTTGCGGCGTACAAGCTCATAATGTGCGCTTGAACGAAAAACATAAAGCCAGGTAGTTTAAAGCAATTACAGCAGAGTTGGCCGCTATTGCCACATACGTGGAATTTGCTTTGAATTCACAGAATGTGTATCTATTTTTCATTAGATACAAACCTTCGCTGGTTTATTTAGTCATTACTCTGCTCTTTTTACTTGGAGTACACTAATGGAACATTTTAATGGTCTTAGTAAATCACGGCAATTCTTCTATGTGTACCGTTTGTTTGCTACTGTATTTGTGGTAACTACAGTGTTAATAAGCATGTGATGGGAACAGAATTGTTAAAAAAATTCTATTTAAAAATATGACGCATGTTTTAGTAGTATATTAAACCATAACAAAATAATAATAAATAATAAAGCATAAATATTATGTTCAACGCTTGAAATTGATGGAAGCAATTGTGTTGTGTTTTTACATTAACTGCTCATCAGTACACTGAAGTAAATAATCCAAAGTCCTTGAAATGGAATTTGAAGAACATTGCATTTATGTGTTTGATGAGCCATTTCATGAACCTATTTGATATTTTTCAGAGATATCATGACTTGATCTGGGCAGTGCAGAGGATTAAGCATGATATGAATGTTGAGATGGCAGAAGATCATGCACAACATGTTTCCATATCTCAGCCCTTCGACCCTCATACTGGCTTCAAAAAAATGTAGATGCAGTGAGTAAGTCATGGCTTCTGCTGGTATGTCTGTTTTTATAATGTTTATCTTTCAGCTGCTGCCCCTTCACCAAGACCCCATTCTAAAATTGAGGAACAAAATCAATACTTCAATAAATCAAGAGATATTGCTTGGTGCAACTGGTGATTATTTCTGTTGAGCAGAAGGGCTAGTCTCAGGTCAGCATTTCATGGTCTGTCATACACTCCCAGGACAGGCTGCAGAGAATCATTTGTTATCATGGTTGCATCTCAAAAATGTCTTTCTCATTCTTTCTCTTTCCTCATTAACTGTGCTGACATTTCACATTAGTCATCTTCACATAAATTTATTTGGGAAACTGTCACAGCTTGTCCAACTTGTATTTGAAATAGTGAAAAATATCTGCTAAAAGCAATAGTTTTTTAAGACTTTACATTACAGTAACTCGGTAACAACAAGTTAATGGGGGGGTCAATATTTTAGCATTAACAAAATAGCGTTATAAAAATAGCGATAATTACAAGGTAATGAGGGCTAATATTTTGGTAATAAATTATGAACTGTCAATATTTTGGTACTAACAAGGTGTTGGGGAGCTATTAGTTCAGTAATAACAAGATAATGAAGGGATAATATTTTGGTACCAACAGGGTGATTGGAGGCCAATATGTTGGTAATAAGGGGGTAATATTTTGTTACTAACAAGATGATATTACTTTATTAATAAACATTTCTAATATGAAAAAACACCCTTGTTATTAGAAGCTGCATTGAAAAGTGCTACCCATTACTGAAACAACCCAGACAAATTAAAGATAGTCAGTGCCCAATCCCTTGCAGAGTTTTAAAGAATAAAACAAAAACTGAAATTCAAAATGAAATTCTATGGCACACAAAAAAATGCTGGAAAGTGAACTGATATCAAAGTATGGCAGACTTTACTTTGAAGTCACCCTTGAACTTTTACTTTACTTCTCAGCACTGACCACTTCTATGATGTTCACGGGCAAATGTTCCAGTCAAATCCAATAAAAGGACAAAAAAAAGCTATTGGTCAAGGAGGGTTTTCTGTTTGCTGGGACTAAAATGATCTCCCTGAACCTTCTATATCATCTTTTTAACTGTGGGAATGGAGGCAGCACAGAACACCTTCCTGTGGTACAGAATCCTGCTGCTTACTAAGTACATGTCAGTGGCTCATACAGCTACTGGTTTTCATGGTGATGCTGTCTGCTTATCTGGGTTTCCTGTCTATCACTTTTATTGTTAGAATTAGATGATTAAATGATTGCTGCACCGTGTTTTATAACCTTATTTTGAAGCATTATATTTAACTTTCCTGCATTTTTGGTGCTCCAATCAAGGTAAACCTTTGTGACCTTTTGGTGGCCTGGTAGCTCAATGGGATAAGCATCAGTCAGGGATGCAGAAGGTGGCAGGATCAAATCCCAGCCCATCCCCCATACGAGGTGTGTCCTTGAGCAAGACACTCGGCGCTAGTTCCCTGGGCCCCGCCTGTGGTTGCCCACTGCTCCCCCCAAGGGGGATGGGTTAAATGCAGTCAAATTTCATTGTAACTTGTAAACGTGATCAATGACAATCAAGCTGATTATCCTTATCCTTTTTTGAATTGTCCTATTTCTGTAACCTGCTCCGACATCTTCCTCTTATACTGACATATTTCTGTATAGCACGTCCCCTAACTGTGGAGCAGAACCCCTCCTATCCTAACTGACTCATACATGCTTCTGAAATCCCTGTCTCCACTGTTGGCATACTGTCTCAACACAAATTGTGCCAACTCAACCACATGTGTCTGCAGGAGCTGCCTTTTTAAATAGATGCATTTCAGACTAGAGAGATACACGGTTTTCACAACCAGGTTTTTCCTCTATAATGAGTTATCTAAGGATGACCTCCGACAGTTTGCATCATGGATCTGTCTTCATTGTAAACTAAACCTGAGATTGTGTGGTAGTGGCCAAGAATTTGGTCCCTGTGCAGTGCCCACGCAAGAGAGCAATCTTTGCTACAGACTGCCCCTGAAGTTCTATTGTGATGGGCACAAACGTTTCTGCATGACTTGTGTACTGCCTGAGTCTTTGACCTTTGAGTATTTGCATTTTCTAAAGTGGACTCCCAAATGTTTTCTGATGCCATGGACTTGTCATCTAAACATGACTTGTATCTGTAATTTAAACAGTCATGAACTTGGTTCCTGTGTTGTTTGCACAGAACCCAAAGAGCAGGAATATCTTTCCTTGAATGCATGTTTTTATGGCAGTAGGTAGAAATACTGTATGTCTAGTTACATTACTGTCAACTTCTGATTGATACCCTTTTTTCATCAGGGGTCTCCTCTAAGTTTAATCTTTGAGTAAAAATAATATTAATGACATACTTTAATAATCCACCTAGGGAAATTGTTGTTGGACAGCTGCAAATAGATGATGGCGCCACTACAGGGTTTTGGTGTCTTGTCCAGGGACACTGTAATATGTTGTCAGAAGGAATTGGGAGTCAAACCACTGACCCTGGGGTTCACAAAGGGCTGCTCTACCAGCTGAAGCACTGCTGCAATACTAACCAATGTGCTTGGTAATTACGATATTGTGACACTAGGATCTGTTATGTCCATGAACCACCATGTACATAACTCTGTTCACTTCAGCCCCTCCTCCACAGGAAAATTATACAAAAGGGGGCATAGTAAAGTGTTCAATTTAGAGATGTAACACTTTAAATTACTCACCATCTCTGCACTGTAAAATATAACTTCTCATGTCAAATTCAAATATGAGTGAAGGGGCTGCTTTAAAATTTAACATCAAGACAAAGAATGCAATTCATTTTTCTAACACAACTAAATATCATCTCGATTAAATTCTGCATGTTGTATAAACTCCTGTCTTAGTTTGAAGAGTTCACTCTAACTCAAACTGAGAAGAAATTACCATAATTCTGAAGCTAAACTGATCAACTGGCTCATGTTGGAGTACAAATCCATCAAGTTAAGCTGCTCCAACTAGTGATAAATAAAATGTAAAATGTACTTGGGTAGGGACTAAATTTAACACCAACCTCTCTCAATGTTCACATAATTTTTATAATAGTGAAAATAAACAACCATGACTTTTTAAAAAATACATTAAAAACACACATAGCAAGTTTCCACAATGAGAATGCTCATTAAACATTTGAAGAGCTTTAACTGTCTTATTTTTAAGTTCTAGATATTTACTTTAATTAAAAAATATTATACCCCCTGAATGAGAATTTGCAGCATATTAGCAACTATAACAAAATGGAATGAATGAAACATTACAACAGCTTTAAAAAAAGTGCTTCCACAAGGAAAAGCATTAAGTCCTGTCTTAAATTATTGCAAGAGAGCTAAAATAGAACAGACACAGTAACTCTGATTGGCAATAATTCTGCAATACTTATAATACACACCATTTCTGCGTGTCATGCCCCATCCATTTGTCCTCTAATCTCTTCCTCTACCCCTCTATGTCTATGCCTTTCTTTCATAGCTGCACTTAATCAGAGGAGACAGGTTAATAGTCAGTGGCCTGTGGTAACACTAATAGCTTCACATACATGGAGAGCCATTGTAATGACTGCATCTTCATGCCTATCAGGTTCAGACATTTTGCTAATAACCTTTCACTTGGAGCTGCTTGATCCTTTATGCTCAATGCTTTAAGGGATTCACAGTGGTTCCACTGTATATAAAGAGGCTATCAGTGTAGAGATATGTAAGCAGCTTCTTAAATGAAATTCAATGCGGTCAGGCTTAGTTAAGTAAGTGCAGTGCTCATCTAGTGTGAACAGAAGTGAACCAAGTGCACTGTAGTTGAATAACTGAGATGAGGTGTGTTTTGGAGGGGTTAAAAATTTGAGACAAATGTGGTTTTCTTTTTCTTTAAATTTTTTCAGATCAAGACCTCAGAGAAAAAATCATTTGTTTCTGTTGACACTGTGCTTGTGTTTGGATTTGTTATTCTCTGACTATGATCATTCATTTATACATTTTTCTAATGTTTTTTTAAAAAGTTTTTCAACATATATTTTTTAATAGACCATCTGTATGTATTCCTGCTCTTATTATTAAATTAACACTGCTAGGTTGTGACTTGGCAGAGTTTAAACATCTAAGTGCAAAGTCTGTTTTTTCATGTAGAATCTTGAAATAAAAAGCCAATATGGTATAATTTTAGTCTGTAACTTTTTGTCTCTGCCACCACAGTTAGGTCATGTGCAGACAATATGATCCTGAATTTACCACTGGGAACAAAGAGCTTCACGAGCACAATCTTTGATAACTCCTACAAGGAGGGCGCAAAAATAAGCTGGAATTTTCTTAATTTTTCTTAAACTTTAACACAAAGAACTTAAGAATTATCTGTACATACATAAAAACAAATGAGACAAAAATCTACATTATTAAACATTAAACATCGGGTTTAACTATGATAAACGAGGCTTGTGTTGTCACTAGGGAATAGAAAACTGCTAGAACCTAATGTTTAAGCATATACATCATCATACAACATCAACCTCATACATTTTCTTTTTTACTTTAGATAAATACAAATGTGATTACCTAATATGTAATAAATCAATATTATTTCATGATGGTGCTGTAGTATCACGCAGAGTGGCTGGTAAGCGTAAAACTGTATTTTAGGCACCAACATATAGTTATTAGCATAATGAGTGTTTTAAACCATTAGTCAGTGTGTAGAAGTTGCAGCTAGTGCTGCATATGTGTTGAATTGCAATTTTGCAACACATACTGGGTACAGCCACCAGGAAGCAGCCATAGATTCACAGTAAAATGTCCCAAATAACCTTATTTCTTTCAAACCATCTGTCTTCTCTGGCCAACATTTCTGTCTTCAAAGGAGTGACTCTTGTCCTTCAGATGCAGATGGACTACTGAGTCCTGGCCTGAAAAGCTGCCTCTCATGTGTGGTACCATGCGTTTGGGAAGTAAACTAGTTTTGTTTCTCATATTACAGGCCAGTGTAATTTGATGAAACCTTGTACAAATCTGAAAAGTCAAATACTCCAGCAATATATGGAATGTGGCAGAAATGGAAAGGTATGAAATTTTAATATCATGATTATAGTGATAAAAATGATCACATTTATCAGTATTATAAATTGTTAAATTTGCTGAAAATGTTTAACAAACTGGAATCATTCATTTGTGGTTATTATTATTAACTCACTATTATGTAAAGTCCCTCTCACAGAGTCAATCGTCTGTATTGCATATAAATACATTGAAGACAGGAAGACAGTGATAAGAGTAACTGCAATGAGCCCAACAACTTACATAGAGTAAATACAGACAAGCAGCGCCAGTAATTTTGGTAAATGGTAAAATGGTAAATGGGCTGCACTTATATAGCGCTTTTCTACCCTATTGGTACTCAAAAAATATAAATATGACAACTTGTATGTATGCAGGTATGAGAAACAAGCAGTGTATAAATATGTATTAGTAAATAAAAGTATTTCAACCTAAATGCAAAAAAATAAATAAAATTAATACTAACAAGCACTAAACATTTTGAAACTACCTTAACCAAACTTGTATTGTATTGTAATTGTATTACTATTTTGTTTTTCGTGACACATAATGGTTTATATCAGCCTCATATCATATTATCCACTTAATCATATTGTACTGTATCATTTACTACAATAGTAGGTCATTTACCAAACAGTGTTATGTTGTATTGTTCCAGTAAAACATATTATTTGCTAAACGGTAAAGAGCCATCAGTGGGTCATTTGTTAAACCCTAAAGAGTGCAGGACAAATGTCTTGCTGGGTTGATGATGAAGGGTCCTGTGCAAAGAGGAAGCACCTGTGGTCAAAGAAGGAAAAACACAGATGAGGCAGGTGGTGCAGCATCTCTGGTGGCTTCAGTATCACAACCTGTGTATAGTTAGAGAGTAATGAGGGGGAGCAGCACGGACACATATTTAGCTCCGCTCAGTCTACCATAGCAGTTTGTCTTTCTTCTTATCCTCAGTGACTTTGAAGCCAGGCTCAAAAGCATATCACATAATATCTTTCATTCTTGTCTATATTTTCTGTGTACTAATCCACAGTTTTACTGTAACCTGTAGCATACAAAATATTTTATTTATCAGTGTATCAGTGTCATATAATATTTTATGGTACCATAGAGTAATAAATCATTTGGTATTGTATTGTGTTGTAACTGTTGTAACCCTTCCTCAAACAAGCTCCTGAGCTTTTGATTTCTCTTCATACCAAATACATTTCTTAGGTAACTTATATGCAACCAGATTACATTTTCTGTTAACACAATGAGGATATATTGTTCATTTACTTTTTATGGTTATGTTTATGGACCCACAGCTCTTGGGGAACTATATAATATGGCTTAATTAAAAGAAGGTCTAACGGTGACTTTAGACACAACATGTTTATTTACCTCTAAAAAAACACACAATCTCATCCTAAAAAGTGCTTTTTTGTCTAAGTGTAACCACACATGACACTCTTGGGTGTGTGGTGAGACCTGAGCTCTCCCAGAAGCAACAAAATATCAATTTTGTGGAGGGTCTCAAAAACTAATAAATATCCATAAACATTCCAAAAACTACTATAAATGACAAAAGAAATTAATTAAATCTAACTACGATCTACTGTCCCATCAGTGGTTGTTTCAAATATGCACACACCTTTGCTCTGTTTTATCTGCTCTCACTAGTGTCTGTAACATCAAGTGTGGGTACTGTCATGCTCTCGTTTGGATCAGGGGATCATTAGCACCACCAGTTGGTGTTAATATTGTGGCAGATCATCTTAGATTAACTTAATCCTCTGGTTCACCAGATGTCATTTTGAGGGCAGCCATCAATCACAGCAGTCAATCACTTAACTTCTTAGAATCAACACTCAGAACAGCCACTTGAACATGCATCAACACAATAGGATTTACTTCCAATGACAGAAATATCAAAATGTGTCTGATGTGTATTTCACGCTCTTATATCATTTTTGTGTTTGTTATGACAACCAGTATTTCCTGTGACACAAGTATGTCAATTACTGAGTTGAATACACTAAAATTGAATAACCTATTGACAGTCCTTTCACTAAATCAGGTGATGATATGGAAAAAAACATCACTGCAGCAGCACAGAAATGTATTATGCAGATGTTCCCATTTCCACAGTTTACAAATGTGAAGAAAACAAAGACATGGACAGATCAAGCTATCAGCCTCACCTTCAGCTATTCAGTGAACAGTATCTGTCAGCAGAGGAAAACAAATGAGTCCACATCATTGGCAGTGTCTCCATAAGAGCAAGTGGTGATAAGGAAGTTGTTGAGACTGGAAGGCTGAAAGGCATTGTCTGAGAAAACAACCAAGTACATGCTCAATACCCAAAGCCCAGACTCTCAGAGAGCTCCTAATAATGAATGTTCTCCTGATAATATTCTGCAGTGCTTACACTCATTTTATGAGAGCAAAGAGGTTTCATCAAATTACACTGGCCTGTATTATGCATGGGAAGCAACAAAAGTCTGATGACTAAACAAATGAACACAAACAAATGAACATCTGTTCTTTCACATCCACCTGTTCCCTTTGTCACTTTAACTGTTTCCATTGTTTTTCTGTCCTGGTTCAGTATAGCCAGGGGACAAATTGTAGCGCTACAGCACCAGAGGTGTTTTAAAGTGGGCCACTAACTAAATCAAAGTCACAGTGTACCAGTGTACTAGAGTCTGAATATGATTGGTGTAAAACTGTGTCTAAAGGTAAGTAACACCGACAGGTCACTAGTCCATCACAACGCCAACACAAGTACAAATGCGCACACACAGACACACACCTCCATTCTCTACGGGCTGGTTATAGCAACAATGCCCCATAAATGAAATCCAACCTGTGTCAAGACAAAATCAACGCTACACAACAATTAGACTTTTATTGCAAATATAATTCTGTCAGTGTACTGAAGAGTTTTAAGTGTCTAATTCTCATGTGAGAATCTGGACAGAACATTTGAGCAGATTTGTACTTGCCATAGTGCAGACCACAGAGCTGCTTGTCTTCCCTTATCCATCTGCTGCTCAACAAATACAGTATATATAGTGTTTACACATATGGCTGGTGGGCAGTTGCATGAGGCAAACGCAAAACTAAAGTGAAACCAAAACTTCTGGAAAAATAAAAACTCTAGTCTTTGTTTAGCTATTTAATACAGTGCTTCTGCTTTTTCTGACCTTTACAAAACCAATTTGCCATAAGCCACTGAACTTAAAGTTATGACATCATCTGAATATAACTACACCAACCAGCCACACCATTAACACATCTGTCTGGTGGTTTTAATGTTGTAATAAACAACATAAAGGGTCAGCATGGGTAAAAACGTAATGTTGAACATGACCAACAGGTGTCAGATACAAACCTGCCCACTGCAACATTAAAACAGGAACACGTGGTTCCACATTCATACAAACGTTACAAAGGAGAAAAAATACCACCTTGAAAAATCCCATTACTCACATGGAGAGAATCAGGTACAGCACTCCCACTGTACCTATAGTATCTGATGTGCACACCACAAAGCCCGGATCCTCACAAGAAATCTATGAATCTCACCTATGGAACAGTGTTAAATGTTTTTTTGTGTGATTTATATGGTTAAACGCTTTAGAAACACCAATAAAACAAAGAAGGTACTGTTTTAGCTTATTCACTCCAGTACTTTGGATAGAATGCTGGCTAAGGCTACAGCCCTATAATTCTTCAAACTGTTTAGTTTTCTAGCTTTATCTTTATTTATATGCACTTGTAAAACAGATAAAATAGAGTCAAATACCACTGACTGAAGTATTTAGTTTTCTGTTTTTTACTTCAGCTACTTCAGTTATATCCATACTGCATATCTTAACTCCCAGCTTAATGACTGCATCCTCATTATCATCTCTGTGCCAATTATAAACATATTGCTTTGTCAGTTGACAGTTAAGCAGATCATAACTAAGAAATGTTATCTAAGCCACTTACTACATCAATATTCAGTAGTGGAGATGTTTTGCAGCAGCTAAAGAAATGGGTCCATGGGTCTGCGGTGTGTATTTGGTGTGTAGTCAGTTAAAACTTATAGTGCGGGTGGAGCCGTCTCAAGAGCTTTGTGTCTATTGCTCCATGTTCAATGAGACAGGCCTATACTTAATGATGATACGCTGAATGATTCAATCACGTGTGAGAATTTGATGTAAATCCCCCTCATAACTAAACCCCACTCACATATTCAATTTCACTAGGAAATATGCAATATTACAGAGTCTATAGAACCTCTAACTGTCAATTCAGTGTGACTTCCTCTTCTATCAGGGGCTTTTCTTATAAGGGATGCATGTCTGCATTCCAAATATGGTGGAAACCAAACTTCTGTGGCCCTAGGTGTAAAAGTAAAATCTTGAATCAACTGCGATTAACCACATTTTTTGGAAAGCTGAGTTCAATTTCACATGTTACACTCAGGCCTGATTACTGCCAGACCTGTTGGATCAAGAAATCACTTAAATACAAGCTGTGAAGCACATCACAGCAGATCCCAAAAAGCAACACATCATGCCGCAGTCTTAAGAAATTCAAACTAAGTAATTGACGTGTAAGTCTGGAAAAGGATACAAAGGCTTTGTGACTCCAGCGAAACACAGTGAGAGCCATTACACACAAATGGAGAAAACTTGGAACAATGGTGAACCTTCCTGGGTTTTTCACTTTTTCAAAGCACTGTATTCTCCCTAATATCAGTCTTCCTTTAATCATACTAGTTGTTATAAGACAAAAATGTATTTGGTGTTCAAAACCAATATTATGCTGAGAAACTTTGTATCACACATTTTTGACATGTTTGCTATAGTCTCTGCACAGACACAGCAAATTCAATCTGAAGTTCATTTTACAGGTTAACATTGTGTAATGCCAGTACTTTAAAAAAACAACAACATCAGTACATTTTCCCCAAAACATGGTTACATGTAATGCATGTAAACACGCATGCAAACATGCGACTACAATACATATTCCTACTGTACTTTTTAAAAATGTAGTATTTCTATTTACACATACAATATAAGATACAGTATTTAAATTCCCTTTAATTTCCTACTCTCCTTTCTTAGTTCACAGCCCTTAGACGCCTGGGAGGCAATTAGAAATGGTAAGACTTCACCTGATTGCTCTTTAATTAGCTCCCCTGAGTCGGTTCCTTGTTAAATGAGCCAAAAGCAGATACAGTCACCACTCGTGCCTTCAGTGGCTACTCTGAATGGCAGTGCAGGACAATAGATGCCTGACTCACAGGTTGGCAGCATTAGCTTGTGATGCCTCACGTGGGTCTAAGTAGAACATTTTACCCTCTACTTCTCCCTAAGGAGCTCCTTGTGAATATGTATTACATGAATTGATTTAGATTGAGTAAGTAGTAATGAAGAAGTATTTAATTGTCCTTTGCTGTCATGCAGCAGTTTTTTAGTACATGCCTTAGATAAATGATAATCATTTGGTCCTGCAGCACAGAGGCTTTAAAATGCTCAAGCCAGCAAGACAAAGAAACAAGTGGTACAAAGAACAACAGTCTGAAAATGACTGATGGTGTTTCTCTTTTGTTTCAAACGGTCATTAGAGCCGTACGGTTCAGAAATTGCTAATGAACAGTAGGAGAGAGTGAGTGAGTGCTGCATCCATCTGCTCTCAACCTCCAACCCTGTCATGTTAATCACTGTATTCACAGTCATGTCTTCCTCGTGCACCATTCTCCAGCTTGCTAAGTCAAAGTTTGTAAATCTATTCCTGGCGTGCAATTCAATATAGCATAGTATGGCACTCATTGAGATAGATGTATGAGTGAAGGATGAGAAGAAAAACTAATAACCTCACGAGGGACACACTGAGATTTTTTTTTAACTTTTCCAACAACTTAAATCAGGTATGCACTGAATCAGACTTTGAGGCCTTGTTCCCATATGTCACAAACATTTTCTTCATTTGACAAAGATGAGAGAGTCTTTTAAGTTAACATCAACTGTGCTGGGTTTTTTTCTAATATCATGCAAATGTTGCACACTTGTATGGAGAAACCAGGCTGTTATTTTTCCCTGCATCCTGCCAAGAATGAATGACACATTAATTCTAAATTTTCTTGTCAGCACCTTTAATCAACACTTAATACTTCCTCAAAACCAACAAAGTACTTGGACTGCCCCTTGCTGCAAGGAAGTTTAATTTACACCATTTATTCATTATACAAATAGAAATAAATGAACTTTATACATTTTCGCTTGTAAAGTTTTTTTCAACTACAGTAAAATAAAAATATCACAAACCAGGCATTTTAAAATGGACTAACAAAACTAACATTCTACAGCTACAGTAAATGCTCTCTGAGGCTTTACTTTCGTCATAACTTTTAAATTTGACCAGATAACAGTGTTACCTAGAGATGAACCAAATGCAGGGTACTCCATGCATCCAGTTGAAGACATGAATGTCTGGTCTGTGTTGCAAGGCAATGATTAGACTCCAAACCAAAAATTCCATTGCAAACCGGTGGCAAAAACATCCCCTGACCGAAAATACTACATAAAATATGGCATGTTTCAAACATACACAGACCCCATGGAAGAATGGGAATGCCCACACAGGACAGTAATCCTGTGGGATTAGCTGTGCATACTCTTGGTGGAATTTGAGAAGTATTTCCCAGCTGCAAAAGAGGGAATGGATATGTGATGCCCATATAGCTATCAACCCATCAACCCATCTCGTCAGAAGAAGAGACTTAAGTATTGGCGCTAAAACACAATGGGGAGATAAAATGAAAGCAGAATACCCTAAAACTGCCTCATTCATTTACATTCGCCACTACCAAAACAAGGCTTTGCAGCAGATCAAATCTTAAAAACACACTCGCGGTTGTCACTCATACACTATACTAGGGCCATCTTGCCTGAGGGGGACAAGCTAAAGTTCTGAATTTTGTGTTCCTTTTTGCACACTGTGTTAGGGGGAACAATAACAGTCACAGGACTTAATAAGTCTTAATTTAGCACTAGTAATTGACATATGTGCACCCACCCCCATGCAATGCATGCATGAAATCAAAGTTGTTTGGAGCTCACGCGAACACCTGAGGTTTGGTACCACAACAAAGGCCCCAATGAACTATGGCATGTGAATATTTCTGACACGCTGAAGCTGTGTGTCATTGCCATTAATGGCTGTATTGGTGGTTTTAGTCACTAAATTGTGTAGATTGAACCTGCAGAAGAAACTTGAGAAGAAACTTGCACTTGAGAGGATTCCCAGAGTGACTGCATTTCAGATATTCGCATGAGCACCACACTTTAAAACATGGTTCATCAGTTGTCTTATTGTTTCTACTAATAAGTAGCTCGTACATACGAAAAGTGGAACAAATAAGAACTGAGATATTGAAGTAGTCTGTTTTATGAAGAGCAACAGACAGCAGTGAAAGGTGAAGTTTCCCAGTGATGCCATGTCCCAGATCATGGCAGCTGAGCAGTTCTCTGTCATCACTAATTAGTTCCCTTCACTGCATTGAACACCCTGTCTGCTCCTCTGCTCACGAAATATGGATCCTATCTACACATTCCTGTTTGAACAGTAGTGCAAACTACTGCTAGTCTGGACAGACAAAGACAGGAGCAGCTGGTATTTTTATCTGTCTCTGGATGGAAAAATGAGTCTGAAGTGAGTGGCATGATGGCAGAGCAGTCCTGTTGAATGTCAGCATACCTGCAGTTGATCAATAACTGGGTCTGTGTGATAATTATATTAGGATTGAAAATTAAATTAGGGAGTTAAAAGAGACGTAGATGTCAGTCGAACCTCTTAGAGCTAATTAACAGCTGGTGTGTGCACCTTCCAATCAGTAAAATAATCCACTGGCATACAGTCTATTATGGGCTAGATTAATTGGTTCACTGAAGCCCAGAGGCAAAAAAGCTTCTGATGAAATTCACAGATGTACATGCACACACACACACACACACACACAGAATAATTGGATTTAAGATTTGCTGTTTAAACTTCACTCAAACACTCCAAGGAAGATGAATTGCACTGTCCCGTCACTTATCATTTGGGAAGCATTTGCACATGATTCATATCCTGCTTGCAGCTCCCTGGACACTCACCGTAACTGCTGTTGAAAATATTTTTCACACTGACAGCTTATAGCCTCTGTATGCGGAAACTACCTGTTTCGACAGGCACACACTCAAAATAAGTTTTATTCCCAAACTGCCAAAGAGTAATTACTTCAAATTTATCATTTACAATCTCCATAAGGATTATAATTGTTTTACCCTCAAGGTACCAAACCTGCTAGTCTTCAAAAAGCCCTATAATTATCGGCTATTCTGTCAGTCATTAAAATCTATTTTTTGTTACTTTTTTAAATGTTTAAATCTTACATGTAATTTACAAACAAAATGTATCTCACCCACAGAACACGGTACAATAATGTTAATTATATGATTTACTCCTACTGTTCTGACAGAATTTTTTATAGTTTTAACAAGAGAAGACAGATGCATTCTTTAATTCAGTGTTTCTCTTTCAAAATAAGATAGCAGAAGGGCAATTATGTTGTTGCCTCAAAGTTTAGTTTACTTTCAATGTAGAGCTTGTGTAGCAGTGAAAAAAGTTGCTTGTGACAGAGTGGGAGTTTGGACAGGAGACAGAACATGGAATCTACACTTGTACCCTATTGATTGTATTGATGACAATCATTAATTTAGGTCCAGATCTCTCACTCAAGTGGATTTGTCAAAGCTAAACGAAGTTTATTAATGATAGAGTTTAAAGGCCGCGACACACTAAGACAACATCAAGAACAAGAGGTGACTGAGAGCAATTCCGTATCGCCTGTAAATATTAACTCTCTATACAAACAGATGGCAGTAGTCTGTAATCATCATTCAAGAGGGAACGCGGGAGACAACCTTGGACTGTAGATACTCAAACTGTAAAATTAGCACTTGGGAGGTTTTTCTTACTAGCACCACTCTCGCTCTACAGACAGTTAATAGCTACTTCTGATCAAGAATATGTTGGGTAAGCAGTTGTAATCAGCACTGGGGTCCATTTCTCTTCTTGTGCAGTGATTCGCTAACAGCCAATCAGAGTGGTCTGTCTCATAGACAGATCTGACACCATTTTACAAACTAAAATACAGTTACAGTATATACTGTATGCCTTTCATTAAAAGAAAGCTCCTGAGTGTAGTATCTATGAGTGCCATTCCAACTCTTTTATATTATTTCTAGAGCTTATTCAGTACCACAGAGATAGCTCTAAAGTGAATGTTACAAAATTAATTGTAAATGCAAAGCTCTTTCTATTCTCTTGCTGTGTGGTTGAATTAGATTAGGTAAACAACTCAGAATAGGTAGGACAGCAGGAAGGGTGAGATTGGACTGTTAATGACCTTCAGATAGTGACTGACGCTAGCAGATGACAAAGCGCTAATTGCATTTCCCATGGCAAGAATATGAAACTGTGTAATGAAAGGAGGACAACTGAAAAATTAACTAATGGCACATTTCAATATTGCAAGATTCCAGAGGTAAATATGAAAGTATATAAGGAGATGTCAGACTTTTTGGTTTGTCTTTTTCATACATGGCCACAGCCTTGCATTGTGTGAATTGTCACACAGCAAGAAGGATTTTCCCTGAACAAATTGTATTTTTCCAATTCAGACCTTCTTCAAGCTCTGCTTCCTGCAAGGTCCTCATGAGCTTGAGGTCACTTATTGCATTGCTTTCTTTTTTCCGGAAGAATCACAATGAGTCTGCTTTCTTTGTTTGGTGCCTCATAATTTATCCAGAAACACAACCTATGATATTCTACTGTGTGTGTGTGTGTGCGCACTTTCCTCTGCTGCTGTGCTGAGGTGGTTTTTAATAACTTTTAATTCCTCATACCCCAAATAAAGGTCACATAGTAGGATGTCAGTATCAATAACATGAAGTTTCTCACACTATTCTCTCTCTCTTATACAGTGCTCTAGGGATGGGTGATACCAACATTTTTCCTTTCGATACGATACCAGTACTTTGGGGTACTTTACAGATACCCCTTAAAGGAAAATCACGATTGCTCAGTGTTCATTAAAAACTTTATCGCAAGGGCAATATGAAATATGAATAAAACTCATGAACATAAATACTTGAAAGAAATGCTTATAAAATGATAATAAAATAGATCAATGAATAAAAACGAGATGTAAATAAATCTTTTTAAAATTATAGTAAAAAATAATTTGACTTCATATTAATACAAAATTAATAAAATTTCTTAAATTTAAAAATCACCGAAGTACTCAAGAAGCTACATTAAACATCAAAATACAACATCATCATCCTCAACAAAATGCAAAATGATAATTTCACTCGTTATTATTACACTGAAAGAGAATTTGGACGTTGACCTTATTCTGACTTTTCATCATCACTTGTGTGATTTATGAACAACACTTCCTGACGATGTTCAATGTAAACGATGTTTAAAAGTGTCAGGGAGTGTTGTCTTTAAATGCTTGAAGAGGTTACTAGTGTTGCTGCTATGTGCCACCACTTTATTACAGACTGAGCACATGGCATTATCTTTTGTCGTGGGTGAAAAATAACACCACACACTACGCTTGTTTTTCTCTCTCTGATGTCTGTGCTGCCGCTGCAGCGGAGAGAGGACTGAGGCTGCGCAGTGAGCCTTTGGCTCCGACATCTGATAGGCTGCCATAATCATGTGACACGGAAGACCGTCTAAAATACGTCCGTGCTGGTTTAAAATGATAAACTATCGGAGGAGAAAACAAATTGCACATTTTGTATTAGCATAGTGGTATCGCGATATCTAAAACAGTATCGACTCCAAAGTATCGACCAGCGGGTATCGAAGTATCGATACCAGAGTATGGATACGCCCATCCCTACAGTGCTCTCCATAATGTTTGGAACCCCCATCATTTATCCAGTTGCCACTGTACTTGGCAAAGATCACATTTGGTTAAAGTGCACATTATCAGATTTGTTTGGTTTTACCATGTAAATATTACAATGTTTATATATAGTTCCTTGTAGGACACCAAAATGTCTGGAATACGGCAATTACAGCAGGCAGCTGTTGAGTATCTTCTGTGGTGATGGTCCGCCAGGCAACTTTAGCTGTCAAAGAAGCCATTATGAGATTAAGAGAAAAGAATACGACACCCAAACTTTAGGCTTACCAAAATCAACTGTCTAGAACACAAATGAAAAAACAAAGGACAGTACTCATGAGTTTACTAATCTCAAACGGAATAGCACACCAGAGCTGATGACAGCAGGATTACTTCCATAACAAAGAAAACATCTTAAATATCTGTTTAATAGTTCAGAAACACTCTTGGTTGGTTGTGGATTTGTCACTGACCATTGTCAGCAGAAGACTTAACGAACACTGCAAAATACAGACCCCTGGTTTAACACAAAAACAGGATGGCCAGGTTCCAGGTTGTTTTAAGAAATACTTAAAGGGCAGCTAGAGGCCTTGTGGATAGATGAAACTAAGATTATATCAGAGCGATGGCAGGAACAAAGTCCAGAAGAGAGAATGAACTGCAGTGTAGTGTGAAACACTACTGTGGGAGTGTTATCAATTAACAATCAACTAAATACATGGCTGCTACAGAAATAAATTCACTTATAGTTAGTGCTGGGCAGCGATACATTTTTTAAAATTAATTGTGATTAATTGCACTGTTACGGGCAAAATTTAATAATGGATTCAAAAGCTTTTTTTTTTTTTTACTTTTGTTTTAAAAGTACTGCTATATGAACAAAATTGCAATAATATTTAGTCTGCAAACACTTTAAACAAATAAGATGTTTTTTAACAGCAGTATTCCCTTTACACAGTAGCAGTTAAATATTTCTTGTAAATCTCAACTTAAACATTAATGTAATCAAATCAAATAGAAAACCAAAGCTATTTGCCAGGACATTAACATTTATCTAGTTTACTATAGAAAAACTAGTTGTTCTCAGAGTCCAGAACCACCTGTGTGTAACCACAGGTCTGTACCTTGTTCTTTTAAACTAACTAAACAGCCTCATGTTATTTACCCTATGTCATGTCTTATGTCGCGTTTCCTCTGATCTCTGTATCGTGCTCGGCGGAGCTCCACTCTGATGCGCAAACACACACACACACACAGAGCGCACGTCGCAAAATATGTCACGTCAACCAGCTGAAAAGCGTTTTTGAAACACAGTTGTTAATTTGACTGCTGTGAGATCCAGTGAACAGTGGACGTTCGTCATCATCATAATAATAAAACTGCGTTAACGGGCGATAAAATAATTGTCGGCGTTAATTAATTAATGCAATAACACAATAACGCGATAACGCACCCAGCCCTACTTATAGTATCTTAAATAATCATGAAAGTGGTGGTGGTAGTGGTAAAATTTAATTGGCCGGTTGTCGATTCCACAGCAGGACTATACCAAACATCCTGCTCAAGCAACAAAGAGCTAAAAAGACAATTCTTGAGCGACCAAGTCAGTCACCTGAATCCAACTCAATATGTATTTCATGCTTTTGCTTAAACTTAAGGGGATTACTCCCAAAAACAAGCATGAGCTAAAGAAGGCTGCAACACAGGTCTGGAAGAACATCAGCAGAGATGTCAGAGATGTATGGGGTATAGTGCTGTATAATCACTGCTGTAATCTCTACATGCTAAAATTAAAATGTTTAAAAATTGCCTTAAATAAAACCTGAGAATGTGCACTTTCACCACATGTGATTTTTTATTACAAATCTAAATTTGTGGATTACATAGGTAAATGCATAAAACTGTCTTATTCCAAATATTATGGAGGCAGCAGCAGCTGTTTGACTGCATATCTAAAATTTCTGAGGCTAAAACGTGATTCTACACAGTATTATATTTTTAATTCTTGTTCAGATCCAACTTCAGTGCATTTTTCAGTTTTTGCTTCATCTCTGTGGTTTAATCTACTCAAAGCACACAGCTCAGCAAAAGTTCTCTATGTGTCATGCTGACCCTACAATCTGTGCCATGACACCCTTCTCTTTCACTAACAGTCGAGATCTGAAACTGTAGCTCTGGCCAAAAGCTGCAAGCTGGAAAGCCACTTCGGGTTGTTCCCCTTAAGGCATAATTACAAAATAGGAAAAGAAAAGTAGCCGTGGGTAGAAGGGCCTTGGGTTGTGCTCAGTTCCGACCATCTGTTCCCTCTACAGGAGATTCTTGATCCATTACATCAGAGGGGGAAAATAATGGACCCTGAGGGAGGGTCACTGACCCTATCGGAGGGCAGGTCTGAGATGATGAGGTTTTTGGCGTTATACTGTTGTCTCCTGATTTTGCAGGATTCAGTTGACCTCTACTTGGCATGGTGTGAGAATGCAGTCTTAAGCAAGAAACCTAACCTCTCAAAAGAATTTCCTAGAGAGCACTGAGTTGATGCAATGTGGACAAAATATGGTGAGCACCATCATGTGCATGTGAGCGCAAGTTACAAATTCTAAACATTATAGTGAATTAACTGCTACAGTTGCATCCTGCCATAAGAATGTAACAATTGATTGACTAGAGACTTCACATATGGGGACCAGTCTTAACCAAAGTGGTCCCTATAGCCATAGGACTCATGTCTGTATGCCATGCCAGTAATGGGGCCCACAGTGGGCTGGCCAATTTTTTTAATGCACATGGGCCAAAAAGGAGAACGTGGAATGTCACAAATAAAGCTATAAAATAAGTGCATGAGTAATAATAAATTCTATTAATTTGTTCCCTTATGGAAATTATTTCAGAGCAGAAATCAAATGTTGAAAAATGTGATCTATCCATAAAGAGTAACTGAGTTTTAGCTTGCTTGCAGTAGTTTCGAGTTTGGAGATTACATGTATATGAATGGCATAAAACTTCTGTCTGCCTTCCCTATTTTAACATCTCTCTCTGCTTCCAACTCAAAATCTCATCCAGATAATCCACTGATTACAGTATTTCAGCCAGTAACAGAGCAATATTTAAATATACACTACCAGTCAAAAGTTTGGACACACATAGAAATGACCATGTTTGTGAAAGAAAAGCAGATTTCATAACATCTTATTGATCAGAATGAATGTGTAGGCATTGTTCATATTGTAAATGACTAGTTGAAAAGTCAACCTCTGATACCCCTTTTCCACCAATCCAGTTCCAGAAGAACATACAAGAACATGTGGTAGTGCATGGAAACATAGATTTTAACTCAGGTAGACAAAAATCAGTGTATCATTCAAAATGTAGTTAATGGTAGTTAGCTAAAGGCTAAAGTTTACAAAGGCTAACATTAGCATCCTACATTTAGTTTCAACAAGAATCAAATTGTTGTCAAATGTAAACGTAGTCCATCACGATCACAATGAACAGTGGAAATGCATTGGACCAGTAGTGTTTGGATGCATCGTAAAGTCAGGAGCAACACTTGTACAGAGACACTGTAGTGCTTATTCTTCTTCTTGGCATTAGCGTTGCTGTGAAAGCAGAGATGTATGCAGTCATATATGGGGACGTAATTTTCAAATAAAGATTACTAAAATTATTTGCACCAGAAGAAAACATTTCAACTTTCATTGATATGATATGAACATCAGCAACCCTGTCATTGTGTTTTTTGACAACTGCAGATAAAGTCATGACCCTGTCTGAGACTGGAGACTTTGGCCTTGGCCCATGAGTCGAGAGCAGTCAGAGAAGATTTATTAAAGCAGGTTTGATGTGGTTGCTCCAATTTGGCCCAGCATGTGTGGCTCAAAATGGTCCAGCACTCACCAAAATGTTTATTATATTTTTGTATTGCATTTATTAATGAAGTGCTTTATTTTTTATTGTACACTTCACCATGACAACTAGTTACTTTTGCATTACTCTGCAAAATGCCTTCAAATATGTGGATAAATACACAAGAAAAATGACTAAGCCCCAGTTATCAAAATACTAAAATATCACCTATATCTCTAAGATGCTTCTTCTGCTCTTCAACAATGTAGTCAAATTCATTGCACTCTGACTACACAAAAATCGGTGTGTCCTACTTAGCTAGCTAACAAATCCTAGCTTCAAATAAACCAACTTGGTCAGAAGATGCATAATAATCTTTCTGGAAACCTGGGGGTTCCACCATTGATATACACTACTCACAAAAAGTTAGGGATATTTGGCTTTCGGGTGAAATTTATGGAAAACATAAAAAGTTCACACTA
>JAUMHL010000004.1:17573773-17596584 GCA_032362345.1 Sandelia bainsii
TGTGAACTTTTTACGTTTTCCATAAATTTCACCCGAAAGCCAAATATCCCTAACTTTTTGTGAGTAGTGTATATGTGATTTAGCAGCACACACTGTGGTGCAAACACATTTTTTTTTATAATAACAGCAACCTGTTGACACACAGTAAGCCTGGAGCTTTTTTTTCCTATTACCACCCTCTAATGTGCCAAGCTCGGTGTTAACTTGTGGGGAATGATAAAGTCGTAGCTTACACAACAAATACTGAAATGTGTTTATGATGTTGTCGATACTGGAATTCTCTTGGCCAAGTTACTTTTTGAAAGCGAGTGTTTTAAATAAAGCATATACAGAATCCCATGTCTGTGTCAAACAAGACAAAACCACTAACATTTTATCTAAAAAAATAGAGGCTGAAGGAAAATCCAAGGACTAGACTTTTTATACATTTATATATATTTGCTAAACTATATTTATAAAACATGACTCAGATGAATTATTCTCTTTTCAAGGATGTTTCCATAAAAAACAAACTTCAGTTTATAGCTAGATAATTTATATTTAGAATGTTTTATTTATATTAACATTATCCATATAGTCAAGCTGGTCCCATGTTTGCTCTGGTAAGCTACACTATTTCCTCACTGACATTCATTGAAAACCTTCATTCTTTGCTGTCCTATCTAGCTCCTGAGAGACCTGACCTTTTCGTAACAAGTTAAGTAATACACCCGAGAGTTACGGTATATAGAGAAAGCAATATTTTTCCCCAGACTGCACCATTACTAGGTATGGCTTAGAAAGGGCTTTAGCCTGCAGTTCAATTTAATCTTACTTGATAAAGAGCAGTGGTTGAGGAGAGCCGTAGAGGATGAAAAAAACACTCATGCTGCGTGATCTGGGGGTACGGCGCTGTGGGGATCATAAATAGAGAAGGCGTGACACTTGAGAGGGGAGGTTGTTATTTGATGCACTGATTCAACAGCAAGTAGCTCAGTCACTGGAATTCAACATCCATTCACCTTCTGCTGGAAGCCTCTCTATCATCTCCCCACATCTACTTAGCAGAGGAAAAAAAACAACTCTTGTGCCTAGGTACTGTTACCACATACAGTATTTCAGCTCTTTTCTCTCATAAACTGAGGATCAAAAACAGAAATTGAGCTACATGAGCAGTCAACAAGCTGAAATGACACACACTCAAAGACACACATTTATATCTGTGTGTTAACTGTAAATAGTTTCACAATTGAATCCTTATTTTGCTCCCCCATGAATCCATGACCCATGACGATCTGATATTGACCTATTATCCCAACTCTAGGCTCTGCCTTTTGCTGGAGGACTATCACATCACATCGGGACAAAACCAAAAAGATATAAAATTATTACTTATGTTAAACAAAGTATGTGCCACAGTTTACAGTTTCAAAATGATCAACATGGTTAACATGGCCTAATGACAAACCCAGGGACAAATGAAATGGTTTGGGGAGGCACAACTCAACCTACGGACCTAAGAGATATGTAACTGGATCTTCAAACCTCTGTGCTGTAAGCTGTATCTGGTATCTAGGGACATTACATATGCAGCTTACTTTAAGTCATGTTGTTTAAGTCAGTCCCTACACTTTTGCTCTTTAAAATCAGTCTCACGAACCCATCACGAGAAGAAATCCAAAGACTGGCAGGCCCGCGTGTTGATCATTGCTCAGGTAAAGGGTTTAGCGAGCAATCAATTACATTTCAGGATTTATGTCAGACATAATCTCATTAAACCCTACAGGCAGTACAAAAGAGTCATTTGAATTCATTTAATCATGATCTGTAGATTTCTTTTCATTTTCTATAATCTGCCATTCCCACAGTGTTGTTTACCCCTGGGTTAATTTAGTAAATACACAGACAGACTATGCTAGTGATTGCTCATTGACTTTTAAATTTGTTGCTCATTAATGTTTCTTATTTGCCATTTTGAGACCTCTCCAACTGCTTTATAGAAGAATTGATTGTTTTCTTCAACAACCCCAAATATTTGCTAATTTGTCATTGATTTTCTTAAAGATGAATGTCTGGATTGACCTTTTGATAAATGGCTTAGCTGGCAGAGCTAAGTAGCATCATTTAGGATATAGATTTAAGTTGATCCTTTCAGGCCTTTTCGTCATGTTTTCGGGATGTCTGTAAATAACGTACTCTCACTGTAGCAATAATTTAGATTCCTGGGTTGCTCGCAGTGTGCCAAAATAATGCTTTCCTCTTCATTTGTCCCAGTTCTGTCAGGAAATGCTGAACTTTTACTTGAGAACATAATGCATTTGCAAGATTTTTGAATCCAGAATACGACCTTCTCTTTTCAGTTTGGAGAAAAGTTATCTCAAATACGCTATTTTATGTATCATTGAAAACTGGTGGAAGAAAAAGTTGCTTTGTAAAACACAAAGGCACCACAAGTACATCCACAAAACCAAGCCATACGCTCTACACTGCTGCAGGATAAAACTTCACAATAAAAGCACTCGATGTCCCGCAGCCCCCTGTGGTTTCAGCCCTGCACAGTTTTCCCAGCGTGAACTGTTAAAGCTCAGCTGCCGGGGACCGTTGTCTACTGGTTCCACAGGAAAAGAGATTAAAGGCAGATGTGTGATGCCCATTCTAACGTAAGCCATTAGTGCTGTCAATCAATAATTTAATATCAGAACATGAGCCAGAAAAAATTCATGAACAGCTGGATTCCAGGGTTCAAGTCAAGTTTACAAAAGAGGCTGTAGAACAGATGTTTTTTCTCTCTCACATACAGTACTCGTTACACGTATTCAAACCATGTGTAGACACACTGCAAATATTACATATTTAATAATGAACATCATTGTGTTCAATATTTATAACATCTGTAGGAGTGTAGTGCTGCTACTGATGTGTTGCCACTCATCATCATCTGGGTGCTAAGGTGAAGGAAAAACACTAACAACAGAGAGTTTTCTATTATTCCAGTAGTTAAAGAAGTATTCAGATCCTTTAATTAAAAGTATCAACACAACTATGTAGAATTATTCACACCAACATCTGCAAAAAATATAAGTACCACAGTAAAGATGCTTCTACAGAAAGAAATGGCATCTGTGAGTGTCACACTAGACATTTTCTGAATAGTAAACATGAAGTTACAGCCAGAAGCTTAAAAACCTAGATTAGCACAAAGATACACAGATTCTGTCCACAGAGAACAAATCTGCCTAAAGGCACTTCTAAACTAAACAAATGTTATATCTCATTTGTTTAGTACGTCAGGAACAGGTGCAGCTAGGTGGTTGTTTTGAAAACTGGTCACTAGTTACATTCAGTGCAAATGCAAAAAAGAGTATAGACATTGGGGTGTTCCATTGCCTTATAGCTTTAACATCATGCAGGAAACTAAAGTCTTAAAGTCTTAAAAACAACATTTCTACTCATCAACCAAGTGTTTCAGTTGCATAACCCTAATTGTCTCTAAACCAGAGCTTATTTGCTATAATCACAACATTGACATCCAAATAAACACTGGGTAACTGTGATCATAGCCACTATGGGTTACTATGGGAGATACTGAGAAAAGTGCTTTTTTTTTTAACTATGGCACTGAAGATAATGCAGAGTTAGAGTTATGCAGAACCATCCAATCAGTGTGGATTTTTTTTCATTCTGATCATCCATGATACAGTTTAACAATTGCACAACTAGATTACTTCACCTCTTACTAAAAGTTAAACAAGGTTGGATGTAAATGCAGCTCCTTGTGGTTGCTATTAATAATAGCATTGTCTACAGCATATTCCATTCAAACTTGCTTTTGGTCAAGCAATAACTTTGTTTTTGCCACCATACTAAACATCCAAATGTCCAGATACCTCAGCAGATACTGTCTGATTATAATTATTATACTTGATCACTAGGCTCTCCAATACTCTCTGAACTGGAGCTTTTCAGAAAAGTCCCCTACAGAAAAGCACTTTAATTAACATTATGTTTAAGATGATTCATTCACAATACTATGACCAGATAAAGTACACTGTGTTTTTATCTTTGACTGAAATAGTGTTTTTTAGTTTGTTATTAGACTGCAACTTAAAAATACTTATGAGAAAATAGGCCTACATTATATTTCATTAATTGTGTAGGAAATGTTTGAAATTTCTAAAATAAGGCTTCACCTGCTGGTTGTTTCAATCCAGCTGTGCAGATGTGCTCCCCATTGCTGCCTCCCTCATCTCTTTATATCTCTCTGCTTAAGTCTCCTACTGTGGGAAGACACTGCTTTATGTTAGCATCCAACATTAACACAATAAGAAAGCACGCATTAAAATGTAAACATTACAAGTTGTCATCTCTTAACACAGAAGAAGGTGATTTCTATCAGCTACATCTGGTGACGCATGTTCCAGCTCATAGCATGCTAACTGTTAGCCCCTCCTGTCACAAGCTACACAGAAGCTACGATTTTAGATTAGCTTGCTTCATATTTATTTTATTTATTCGCTATTTATTAGCTTGTTGCGTGAAAGCAGTAAAAGCCAGCTACTTCCTAAAAAAAGCTGAAGTCTGCATTACCCTAAAATATAAAATAAAACTAACGTTAGCTTCTTTCATATACCTGCCTATATTTTAGCCGGCTAGCTAAGATGTGATAAGTAGTTGGCTAGCGTAATATAAGAAGACACAGCATGGCGCCGTCCTAACATGACACGCTGCGCATTTTTGTGAAGCATCTGTGGAGATTTGTATTGTAATATTTTATTACCTAATCCGTTATACAATTCGTGGTGAATCATGTTCACAACTTCAACAACACTCACCCGGAGCTCTCACACACCATCATCGTAAAGTTCAAACACTGCAGCAAAAAGTGTAGCTCTGTTCTATGGCTGCAGTGTCACATGACAGGGGTCATAGGTCATCACTGTCCTACACAGGCGTGACTGCTTTTTATGGTTTGGTGGTTTTCATCTGGTCTTTAGTAAGTTTAGTAATTATGGACTACTCATATTTCTACAGCAGTAATTTCTATAGCAACAATAAAACTTCTTTTTTCAATTATACAAGCAGCTCAGCCAATGACAGCAATGGACTGTTGCCCGGACTACGTTAGCCTGGTGTTTCATTGTGCATTCATCTAATGGCAAATCACTCATAAAAAAGTGAAAGTGTTTTTAAACAACTCCCCTAAGGCACAGCACACTTTATAGCTCTCACCTCAGAAGAACTACCATTAAGCTGCTCCATTTATTCTCCGTGAGTAGCCTATAATATTCAATCCACACAGCTATAAATGGCCACAAGAATTCTACTTATTCAATTATAACTTGCGATTAGTTTATGCGATCAGCTTATATCAAATACTGCACTAAAATCGAACAATACAATTCCATCTATCAGCCACTAATCAGATCTTACATTTACATTTAGCAGACACTTTTGTCTGAAAGCAACTCACAAGTTACATTTAAATAATGAACAACTTGGGATGATGTCTTCCTCACAAACACTTTGATCAAACTACCAATCCTGGGGTCAGTGGACAAATGCTCTACCAAGTGATCCACAGCTGACCCTGAGAAGTTAGTTAAGATCTGACTAATCAGTCAGTTAGTTGAGTCAGAGATGATGATTAACACAATAATGGTTATCATGTGCTGAGGAAAGAAAGAACTTGATTATGGTTCCTTCAAAAGAAATATAGATAATATAGGGAGAACATTTTTCACACGTCGCGGATGTTTCACTTGCCTGCTTCAATGAACTCAAGAATAAGGTGACCCTGAACTCCAATTAGCAGGCATAGAAAAAATGACTGAATAAGCATGTCAGGAGGTCTTTTTTGTAAAAGTTCTGTTATGCGTCCTTGACATCAGCAATGATGCAGCTGAAACGCAGGAAGATTTCCACAGTGAATCTCTGAAGACAGATAAGCCGCCTCCTATCCGGTCCATGTTGTGTCCTGTTTCTCTCACTTATCCTCTCTGTTTGTCAGCATATTGCCAAGGTAGTCCGGAGGGATTTGAGAAATGGCCAGAAAGTACACTTAAAGGACACAGGAAGTCCAACTTTACTCTGACCCGAGCTGTGCATCAGTCTGGGAGACACTAACCTCTGCTACTGTCTCAAGGGACTGCTGCTGCTGGTGGGTAGATCCTGGATACTGGCCAGGTAGATCCTTTCTTCTTCTTTTGTTTTGTTGCATTTTTCAAAGTCGTGTTTCCAGCTTTTTCCTGGATGCAACAATTGGTAGGTCTAGGAGGAAACAGTTTTTGCTCCTGGAAATTTGCCCCATGAGTATTCTGGAAATCACGTCATTTTGTATGCTGAATGCTCTATTTTTGGATTGATTATTCATGCACACCCCACTGATATGCTTATTACTGCATCCACCAAGACCTCCTCTCTGCTACCACTGAACAGCTGAGAGGAGAATTTGGGGGAGTTCTGGTGTCCATTTCTAATAATACTGCCTGTATGTGGCTGTAAGGTTACTGTAACATATAGGCTGCGATGCACTACAGCATGTGACTTGAAATAAGAAAGTATCAGCCAGCTAGATACATACATGTGCTGTTTAGACACCTGCTATAGCTAATTGCTGCAGGTTAATGACGCAAAAAACAGTACTAAACAACAGCCATATGGAGCTGCAGTGTGTGTTAATAACCTTATGTCTTTTTTTTTCCAACACAAGACAAACTGTGTTATTGCATCTTGTTAAATTTTTCATTTTGCCTCACACAGAAATGGATCATTAGTTATTGTTTGTGTTCCTATCATTATCTCTCTGTGTTGTTTGCCTGAAGGGAGCATCTTCAAGAAATCTAGCAACATTTAACTTTAGTTAACTTTTAATGTAACTAAATGTGTGTGATTTGAAGATGCAAGAAAGGCCAATGTTACAATGTTCTATAATGTACTTTGCACACTAACTTCATAAACCAGGCATGGCCCGCAACTTTGGCTTTAAAATGTATTATTTATGGCTCGGGGTGGGCTGGGATAAAAAAAGACTGCCCTGGCATCTTGGCCCAGACCAGCGCATACAATCACACGCACACATCTTAACCACCGCCATATCGCAAGTCATGCACTGTCTCTGTTAGCTCAGCTGGTAAGGGGTTGTGCTCTGACACCAAAGATCTGGATTCGCATCACCGCCGTGACAGATAGATACATAAATTCATCAACTGCACACCAACACAGAGACAAGGGCAAATAGTCTTTTTCATTTGTTCACTTAGATTTGGTTAAAATGCCATTTAAAATGATAATTGTGACAATGAAAATAAAACTGTTATAAAACAGTGCATATGTATGTAAATTTTACTGTAAAGAAATGTCTGAAGGGACCATTGGCCCCTGGGACGCATCACATTATCAAATCTGGCCCTTGTTAAAAAAGTTTGGACACTCTTGACATAAACACTGAATTTGAGACAAAAGGCGCCTATTTAGGCCAGGGAAATTGCCAGTGTTCACTGGCTGTTTTGTCACAGCACCGTGCCAGCACACTCGTGGTAGCACATGGAGCGGTGCTCATAAACGCCACGTGATGTTTATGTCTGCATTTGCCGTCTGGCGAAATTACACTACATTAAAATTCATATTAAACACCAAACGACAGGAAAAAGGGAGTCAAATTTTAACCCCTTTGGCTTTCCATACCAACGTAGCTCCTGAGCCAGGATAAGCTCATAAAAAATTGATTGTCCCAATCATTATCAATCATGTTACAGGAATTATTGAGAGCCAATATGAGCAAAGTATTAAACTCAGGCACATTTGCTGTAGAATAAGAAGTGTTAATGATTATTTAGTGGCAGGTGTAGCCAAAGAGAGGTTAATGGACAAATTTACCTTTGGAATCTGACAACAGTACAGGGACAGGTGTCATAACAGATAAACAGCATCCTACAGGGCAGTTCTGTAAGGAATGTAGAGTGTATCAGCTATATATGTTTTGCAGTTACTGTACTTCACACTCTGTTCACAGATTCTGGTGATGTGGTGAACAATTGCACTTTGGCTTTACTGCACTTTAGATCCACATGATTGTCAATGATGCTGTGAAATATAGTCACCAGTGAGGACAATCACAGAGAACAGAAAAGAGAGCGGTACAAATGCATCTCATCTCACCTGAGCGCAACAAACACACTGGTAAAAATGTGTTTTATTGCTAATTTTCCTCTTTGCGAAATATGTGAAAACACCAGAGTAAATCAGAATCATCACTGGTCTCAATCCAATTTCCACACTGGGAAAGGTAAACAAAATAGACATAACCAGAAGATGAGTGCTTACCTGGCAGATAGACCTGAGAAAATATTATTTCAGCTAACACAACTTGTGGATGGAGGTTATTTCCTGGACCATTTACAACTTGAAAGTGTGATATAAAATATTCATAAAACTTGCTGTTGAGAAAGAAAATCTCTCTCCTCAATTATAGAAGCTATTTTTATGCATGAGATTTGCAAACTAGCTTACCACATATACCTGCTACAGTTGGTTGCAATCATTTAGTCCCATTCATTATCCCAACCAGCTGGATGACACAGGGGGTGGATGCCGTTGCGTTGGGGAAGGGAGCCACTGAGAGAAACGGCTCAAGGTTACACACACTTCCTGTACTCTATTTACTGGGTGACATTTACACAGTGTTTTACTGTGGGGTGAGCTGAGGAAAGCTGCTGAGATGCATCATGCCGTGCTTCAGATGTCAACCTGAGCCACATTAAAGTGGGCTCACAGTTTGGGGTACAGCTCAGATATGAATCAATAGATTTATACTTTTCCCTTTCAAATGCTTTTTTCATGTTCAGCTTGTGATTTGGCACGTGCCGCTTTCTGTGAAGTTGTGTGTAGTTGGGTGCTTTAACAGGAAGTGTTCACTGGTCACTTCAGACTGATGAAAATCAATAACAGCCTGTTAGTATAATCCTCTGCTAATACTCTATGATGGAATGTTTCCACTAGCCACATATTGTGAAACTGTGCAAATAGTTGTTTTATGTTTCATTGTTTAGTTATGTTTCTTCTGGGCAACACAATAAACACACTGACATATCATCAAGGTAATATTAGCACTCATTTGGTGGTTTGATTTTTTCTGATCTGTTCTGATTATTATAAAGTCCGGACATTCACACAATATTTCAAAAAACTATACCAGTTTTTGAATGGTGTTGATAAGCCAAGTAAAACCATAGTTAGGATAACATGTGTTAAATTTCACAAATTAGGATGCATCTGGCAATGCCTTGTCCTGAATATTTTTGTGTTTTTTTTGCAGGGAGAAACAGTAAAAAAACAGGCAAATCTGCCAAAGAAAATACATAAGAAACATAATGAAGCAAAATGAAAAAGCCACACAGGTGAGGTTGGGCTGAAAGAAATTACACCAAACACTGGCATAAAAAATACTGACCCACTGTCGCAAAGGTAAAATTTAAAGTTGTCAAAAAAAGCAAACTATGCCCTTAACGTCAAATGGGTTAACTTTAACTTGTTTGCGCCCCAAGTCACCAGCTAGCTAATAGCAAGAAATAAAGCAGTGTACAGTAGGTTTAACAGAGCATTTTTGCTAAAAACTGTCGTCTACTGCTGCACGAAACTGGGCTGAGTTGAGGGTCTGCCAACCAAAACCATGATTCAAACTAGACTTAAAGGCCTCACAGAGTTCAGGTGAACTGCAAATTCAAGTGACAATTGTCTGTGGGCCTTATACCGTGCATGACCCTTTTTTCATTACGCATGGTTGTTTCATCCATAGATAATGCAGAAATATTGATCAGTGCAGCTTTAAGGAAAAAGACAAAGCTTTGTTGCAAGCTTTCAATCAAGTCAAACTGTCATCCTTTATCTCTACTTCTCTCAAACACATCAGATGTTGCTCTTTGAGCTGTGCAACAAGGCCTCCCCTGCATTACTTTTCCTTCAAAGGAAAACATTAAATTAAAAAAGCAAGATTGTGTTCAGACGTCGTTTCGCTGAGACTCGAAGACATTCAACAGAGACCAATCTTTCCAATCCTGCACGACAAGAAATACATTTTGACTTTCACTTTATCATCATCACCATGGGTACCTTCAGTAAACACTGACAGCCAGATTGTTGTGATTAGCTGTCAAGTGAATGATGTATTAGGCAAGAAATTATCATCTGATTTGGCAAGAGCATAACTGCAACATGAAAAGATAAATTTGAAAACCTCATACACAAACAGACTTTAATGTATTGAAATGTGGGCTTGTTGATAAGACTTTCTGACACAAGATTTATGTTTCAGCTTTATGAAGATAAGAGTTTTGCAAGTTGTCCATTAATGACCCTTACAAGGTTAGTACTCACTGGTCACGGCTATCAGCAGCACACAGAGGGGATTTCAGTGCCAAGTCTCATCACATATAAGGTGAACATGGGGTCAAACTCCACATTTTCCAGGAGTGAGCTGTGCTTAGACATACTTTAAGGAGGGCAGATGAGAAGTTGCAGGTGGCGAAAGAAGAATCAGTTGGGGTGGGAGAGGTGTTGATGCAACCCGAGGCACACGATGATTGGGTATTTGAAAACTGAATGTCTCCCCGCAGACAAAGTTGTCAGGGAGTTGAGGCGTAATGGAGGTGCATCACAGGAGGGGAAGTCGATCAGTCACTAACAAGGATTGCTTCCTCTGATTCTCACAGCTCACTCACTTAACATAATTTCACAAGATATTTAAAGAAGAGAAGGTTATATAAGAAAGGTCTGTGTAAAATAAAGGGAAAGCTTTACAAAACGGTGCCTGCAGATGGATATAAATGCTATAAAACAGCAGGTAATAAAGTGCCTCACAATTACATTAACTGACAGCTACACTTCCTAGTTACATGCATATCAGATTAAGTTTTTACACAGAAAAACATGTATGATGATCTTAAAAAATATGATTAATTGTTACAGATTAAATTAAATAATAATTCATCACTTTGAGTACTTGTCATTGTCCAGTGAGAACAATCTATCCACAAATTTTGAAATGTTCAGACAAACTGAAGGCTCAAGTGTTTCTATACGGGTTCCTAAGCTACTTCTTAGAAAAATAATGTGGGCTGTAGGTCCATGACAAAGAGGTGAAAGAGACTGACACCCTGAAGGAAACCAAGGCAAGCTGGTTTTTGTCACTACAAGTGAACCATTTCACATAATCATTTGATCCATTGTTAAAATCAGTAATGTCGATTAGTGCAGCTTTAATTTGAATGTTTAATACTCGTAACAGAATTATTTTTCATTTTAGGAAGTAAAAGATCATCTTCATCTGCGATACCTAGTAAACACAGGTGCTAAGATATTGCGCTCACTCACAGTGCTAGAAATGAATACGTCAGCATTTGAATTACATTGTCTGTTAATATGTAATGTCCTTATGAAAAAATACCATAAATGACAGTTAATGTAATAATGTGCTGAATAATGTGATTGCATTTTCTAACCATCCAGTGGAGCATTTTATTGCATTCTGACACTTTATTACACTACACTGCAGATATCACTTAATTTCTTGTTACACAGGGAAGGGAAAGAGTGACAGCGGATGAGATGCTTATTAAGACTGAGTGAGAGGATACCAACTCTAAGATAAGATGAAATTTTGGCAGGCTCAATTTTTACTCTCCAAGAACCTTTCTCCCCACAGACAAAATAAACAAACCCCACACCCAGCCAGTCTGTCCCTCATGCATTTAATCAAGTTATTAAGATAGGATTGTGGGAATAAGAAATCCCTGTCATCTTCCCTTTAGATGCTTTGCTTTCAGAGATCTCACTGTAAAGGACACAGGAATATGAGAGTCCCCCTGTGCAAACTTTTAGTCGTGACCTCCATCTTTGCTTCTGTAAAATGACAAAAAAAACACTGCTGCAGGCTGTGGACAGATGCCCTGCAGGGCTTTGTTGTAGTAATTGGAATAAAACACCAACAGCGAAGGTCAGAGATAAGAAAGGAGCAAGATAATTAGTAATAATGTTCCCAGCAGCACAGTCAAATCAACTGTTCTTGTTCTTTATGGATCAAACATCTTTTGTTAACAAATAATTTTGTGTGTGTTTGTCCACACAGACAGGATATCAAACCACTGATTTACCTCTGTATGTGTTGGCACATGTGCAAGAGTCCTGACACCTTGCATCATGGCTCTACAGCAGGGAAGGCAGTGTCTATCTGCGGGTGGGGCAGTGGGTGTTTGCTCCAAAACAATATAGCCTACAAATGTGGTGGTCTCCTGACTTCTCCTCTAGCACCACCATGAGGTTGATGGTTTTTATTGGAATACCTCAGCAACTATTAGATAGATTGCCATGAAACAGATATGTACAGAATATATGGACATTTATGATACCCATGAGATATTCATAGTACTCAGATGATGACTGCTGCCAATTTTATTTGCAACATTACCTGGTCAAAATGGTTGTCTAGTACCTGCAAATTGATCTCAGCAGTACTATGTGTTTATTAACAATAAGGAAATATTAGTTAGCACGTTACTAAAACTTCAGCTAAACTTCATGCCTACCATAGATGTAGACTGGTGGGATATTTGCTAAGGATTTGTAGCCCTTTTGTAGGTGTCACACAATCAAACGGCACTTTCTTTACTAAAGCACCCCACTGAGGTTGGGTAAGAAGGAAAATCAAAGTATTTGTCACACTGACTCATTCAATCACTGACATTTTTGCTACGCTAAAAACGTCACACTGTTTAACTTGTATTTTTACAGCCTTCATCTTGCGGGATGAATGCACAGTCGAATTTCCAAAAATGTCTTCTCTGCAAGCAATTTTCCATGTTCAGCAGCAGAAGACGCTTTCTTTTGTGCTCCATTGCTCTTTAGACATGCACAACAGAACAGCCTGTGTCTTATTTAGCAGCACTTTACACAAGTCAGATGTTATAAAACTGGTGTTGCTGTCAGAAGACTTTTCAAAGCCTGATTATACCAACCTTCCTAATGTACAGGACATTCAACATGCAGCGGTCATGTTCCTCCTGAGTCTTCAGCAGGTGCATATCTCTGTCTTATCATGCAATGCTCGGCCCTTGTGGAGATTATATTTACTCTGTGCTGCCGTAAGCACCTTTCCTAACAGATTATATGAATTAAGGCCTTATTATGGGCTCTGACCAGGAGAGGCATGTACCGGCGATTTGTAATAAGGGCAACGCTGAGGTGAGTCAGCAGCAACTGGCCTGATAACAGCAGCTGGACCTCAGGAAAAACCTTGGCTCATCCATGATAAACAAAGACAGGAAGGGAGGAGGACGCTCCATTGGCTACTTTGTACTTTGAGGGCATGAGCAGTGAGGCAACACTTTCAGCTCTTTCTGGATGAGGGCTAAATGTATAATTAGTAATGTAATCCAAGGCACATAAAATAACTCGTGTATCTGTGAGATGTTGCAAAAAGACAAAATACAGCAGAGCCAAATTGCTTCCTAGGAATTAATCAATATTTTATATTTTTTGTAGCAAAATGTTTTCACACAGAAACAGTTTTTTATTCTTGTTTTTGTCTTAGAACCTCAGGTGAGAATCAGGACTATGTTGAGTCAAGTACACACTTAAATTTGGATTTTTAGTTAGCAAAGTGAAAGGCGGTGTTACATAATAGCACAAGCAGAGACAGTAGGTTAAAGGCTTGGTTCACCCAAATGCACGTCTTGGTTTTTACATGTCCAGGTTATGAAATATCCCCCTTCCAGGTTTCTGCCTCCACTTTAGTACAAAGAGATTGTTTGTTTCTTTTAGTATAAAACTCATCATTCCAGTGCTCTGTAAAATTTCTTACAAGAGACTGTTCACTACATATTGAATAGTAAGTTTTACATTTTTGCATTTAAAAACTTTCTATGAATTAATAGTTACATATTAGTTAATGTCAACCAATAGGTTGTTATACAGTGAGTTTTGTAGACAATCCATTAAATACCTGCTTACAAACAACATGTGCTGAAAGGAACGCCTGTTACTTTCTAGTTATAAACCATAACCACAATTTACCCTAACCTTAACCAAGTGTTTAAAATAATTTAACTCTCTATATTCCGTTTTTTTTGCCTTAATCACTATTCTTTCTTCACGTTTATCAAGCATAGGTGCTACGCACATATATTGTAATATCAATATTAGACATAATCTAGGGTTTTGCAGAATTGTCCAGTTTGGATATAACTGTGCATCAATAGGGTTCCACACTAATGCAGAAATCTTATAAAAATCCAATACTGCCATAATGCAGTTCTAGTCATTGCTTTGCATTATTGATCACAATGGATTAAATGATCTATAAAGGTTAAAGGGGGTGGATATCATAATATAAAGAAGGAAAAATCTTGGACATTTGACAAATTCAAAGTGTCTCACAGTATTAACCCTCATATTGCCCAAGCCAACCCCATGATATTGTGCAGGCAGAAAAATCAAAACCTGGGGAGATAATAATAATTTCAGTGAGCTGGCCCTTTAAGAAGACCTTGTCCTCCACTTCTCCCTTGTAGTATCATGTAACATCCCATTTCAGTGAGCCAACTAACAACGATCAAGTCGGTACACCACAGTAAAGCACCGTTCTCACTGTTTGCTTCACATGAAAATAAAAGTACTACTGCACATATTCCCCCTTTTACATTCTCGCCCAGTTATTGTACAAAAGAATGGCAATATACAGAACGGTACACCTAGGGAGAAAAAAAAAAAAACAGATGATCACCCCACATCTTGAAATGCAGCAGAGACCCACAGGATATTGAGAAAGGCATCAAAATGTGTGGGGATGTCTCAGTTGACCATAACTCTGAACAGCCACTAAGTAAGAATTTAAGTATTTTACTGTAATGTACAGTCCTGTATGAAAGAGAATGAATGACTGTTGTGATGAACCAACAAAGGCTACATGTCATGCAGTTTGGTGAAACAGATTTCTAGAGAGTTTTCAGCTGTGTGACCCTTAATAAGTTATCTTCCTCTTCCATTCTTCCACTTAATGTCCCTTCCTAAGCAGCATAATGACCTTTATCAGGCTACTAAATGTCGGTTTGGACTCATTCCATCATTTAACCTGGCTAAATGAGTAACTGTTATACTCTCTTGTTTGTGTAGCCTAAAGAGATTTCCAGCCGAACAATACGTCCCACTGTGGGTTTAAGCAAATGATTAAGTGGGCCTGATGGATTTCAAAGACCTGTGATGTGTGCTGATAGCATCTGAAATCGTACCCTGAGGCGAACACTCTGTTTACATCAATGGCCTTTCAGCCTACAGGGACCACTGTCACCAGCGCTGACCAATGGGGAGAGTATCAAAGCGTTCAAAAGGACATTTTGTCACAGCAGGATTTCAACCTGAGCTGCAAACACACTTGATTTGAGAGAGTGGAGAATGAATTAGTATTTGTAGCATTTGCAAGCAATAAGGAACTTTGTGTTTTGAGCTGTTTGCAATCCTTTTCACTTTTACTGTATTTCCATTGACTTGAATATATAAATAACCTCATATGATACATAACCTGAGGTAGAAATACAAGACTGGCTTGTTGGGGATCAATGTTACTGATATCTAGAGCAGATTTCTGAAAATGATTCATGTTTTGTAAGTGATGAAATGATTGAAATGACTGTGTGTGAAGGGATAGAGTAGCTTCTGTGTGTGCAACTGAATATGACTTACAACTACCACCTCTTGAGTTCTTCCTCTTCCTGCTGATGAATCATCTCAAATAATAAATAGTAAAAATAATAGAAAAAACCCCAAAGAAAATAAAAATGACTTTGTTTTAATATTCTGTTCACGCCTCTGGTCCTTCTCTCTACAGCTGCACAGTAGTCCCACTTCATGTTGAGGGTCCGTGACATTGTGATGCACATCCAGTTCACCACAGTCGAGGTAAATGCTCTTGGCATTTTCTTCTTTTTTTAAATGATAAAGACACAGCCAATCCACTTTGAATTTCTCATCTTTCTTTAACCTTCTTTTTATCTGAGCCATGTGGATTGGGAATTATTTCATCCAGTTTATATATCTGCACAATTCGAGAATCCATATTGTTTCAAATGAGGACAGTTTTACAGATAGAGACTGTCAGACAGTCAAGATGGCCAGGAATCAATCACTTTGAGTGTTTTTTTGCACGTAAATATTCACATGGATGAACTTCATGCAATATCCAGAGGCAGCTTCTCTCCCTCTGCACTCGTGTTCCTTTAGTTCCTGACATAGATTTATTGTTTAGCCAAGGCCCTCACAGTTTCACCAACTGTACTCAAACTGTGCTCTCCATCACCCACTCCGAGCTCTCACAAGTGGGCTTCTCGTCCTCACTGTCATCGTACTGCAGCAGCATGCCATTAACAGACAGACTGCGTTTAGTCCAGATGTTGCTGATCCTGCGAGGGTAGCTGCTGCGACACTGTGTGGCCCCCACATGACCCATGTCAAATGAGTGGCTCCTCTTGGGCTTGCTCTCCTGTGGCAGCCCTAGGAGACGACCCAGCATGGTGGTGGACTCTGCTCTTCCTAGCAGGGGTTCTTTATCAGATGGGGGTGCTGCGGCCACCACCATCTTAGCATTGGAACTGGTGGAGGGGGCAGAAGTCCCTTGGTGGTCCCTCGTTACACCTCGCAGCTCCAGTGAGGTGAAGGCCCCTAAAAGGTGGTCCAGGTTTGGCCGTGCTTTAGCGGCATGCCCATGCCTTCTGAACTTGCTGCTGGGCAGGGTGCTGCATTCGCTGCCCTGAATGCTGTAGCGGTCGCCAGCCGCTCGTCCTGTTTGGCTATCTAATGAGTTAGAAGAGGAGGAGGATGAGGACAGGCTGCTCTGGAGGGAACCGCACTTAAACTCTACCATTTCCTCACGCATTACCACCACAGTGGACTTGACATGTGGTGGAGCGCCATTGAACCTGTTCAACCCCCCATTGGTCTGGGAGTATGTGTTGCTCACAGTGGGCAATTTACTCGTCTGGATGCCACTGGTCACCTTATAGCGCACCATGAGGATGATGATGAAGACCAGCAGCGTGGCCACAATGATGCCTCCAATAACCAGGATCATGGTGCCACCCAGGAAGCCACTGTGAAGAGACTGGCACTGCGCATAGTCCTCGCTGGTGATAAACTGGATGCAGCCGACAATATTGGTGGCAGTAAGGGTGGTGGCAGTGTCATCCCAGATGGCCAGGACACACAGGTCATACTGCATTCCTGGGACAAGATTTGTGACTACAAATGCTCTGCTAGTCATCGGAATCATCCTGAAAACACACAGAGAGAAACAACATCAAAAATAAAGACCTCTTGTCTTGGGAGTTAAACATAAGGCAGGAGAACCTCATTGTTATAAGGCATTTCTGGCTCAGCCTGCTATGTTGTGACAGATCAAAGAAATAACCAAAAAGAAGCAAGCTAAAGTAGCTATTAATATGCACAGAGTAACTCAGAAAGATGACTTCACTGGTCTCAATGTCGCATTTGATATGCATGTAGCAACTGTAATGAGATAAGCATTCAATGACAACTTTTTGAATATTGTTCTGGCTAAATGTAATTTCTTGTACATCCCATTTAACACACATTACGTTGTTATAATTCCAAATGTTTAAATATATGTGATTAACTGAGCCTCGCTTCTTTTGGAATAAAATTGAAACTCAGTGCTGCTTTATGTTAATTTTTTGTGATGTATTGCCAATCAATGAAATGCTGTGCCTCTGTCTTTTGTGGCGTAAACATGCGGCAAAATCCATCCATCATCCATCAAACTCATCTGTCTAGCTGTAGAAACATCTAATTAGTACTGGAGTTGTTGCATTACGGCATGAAAAATAGACATTTAAAAACTCCTGACAATATTTAAACACTTCTTTCCCTATGGTGATATGAAAGGGCCTTTCTATCAAAAGCTAAGTTAATTGGAAAAGTATTTAATTGATGCAGTTTGTCTTGACGTGCAGTTTCTTGCAGTGCTAATCAAACGTGCTGCAATTACCTTTTTTAAAACCTTACACAAGCTGATTTGTGAATGCCATGTTCTGAAGGAATCAGATCAACGCTGTCACTGTTGTAGCTTTTGTTGACATGTGCTGTAAGCTCTCTTTTAAGTGTAATTAACTCTAGTGACTGACTTTCCTAGCACATCACTGAGATGTCAAACTAAGTGGACTACCTGCAGACATAATTTATGCACAGCACAGTATCACTACGAATAACGGTCATTCTATAATCAATATGGATGATGACTTGCATCCACAGTATTTGAAAAAGGTAATATCTTTCTTCAGTGCTGCGTATAGTTAAAATCTCATATTCCCAGCTCATACTGAGCCTTCTTTTTTTTCTTCCCATATTCTGTCAATTATCTTTCATTAAATAGTGTGCTGGAATGCACAACTGTGCACAGAATAAGTTATTAGTTGAGGCTGAATGTATTGGGGTTTTGCAGAATCATCCAATATCAACATTTGTGTCTTGCGATAGGGTTGTAAACGCATCAATTATCCTTTCATTTGGCATTTTATGTTATTTTTTTAAAGAAAACCTTCACTGACCTTTAATCCCGTCTCCTAAAAATGATGTTCCTATACAACTACGCAGCAAATGCCATTATGTTTTTGCAAGGAATATAATGCACTGGCTGGATTATGTTTGGATGCAGTATGTTTTGAATGACTGAAGCACTGCATTTAGTAACCAATGCAAATCAGAGGAAGATGGTCGGGTGATGGGCATACAAAGCGCAGGACTGACACACCACAAGCTCCAGAGCCTCATCTGCGGTTACGTTTGGGCAAGAAAACCACTTTGGTTAAGCCAGACCACAATCTTTCTCTAACCATAAACCATAACCAAAAATGTGTAATAGCACTTTAGTCAGATAAACTGGATATATTTTTGCTAAACTGAAATATGTTGCTTGGTAACATTTTATTGATATGTTCAGAATCAACGTATTGTGTGACTTGCTATTTAGATTAATTATATGCTCATTATGTTAACAGAAAATGTAATTCGTTTGCAAATACGTTTGCAATTTAGCTATACTGAAACATATTTTTTAAGAGACAAGGTCGAAAAACTGTGATTGCACCAAGTAGATAGTTTGGGTGGATACCTGAACTGAACCTTTAGTAATTTAGTAGTCATGTTCGGGTTCGAGTAGGGTTCGGTTATGTAGGACAAACTAAACAGGCGCAATTACACTTAGTCTAAATGTTTCACCTGCACATGAAATTAGATACAAATATAATACGCTTGTCAGGTTTGGATCGGCTTCGGCCACC
Organism: Sandelia bainsii; assembly: GCA_032362345.1. Lineage (NCBI taxonomy): Eukaryota > Metazoa > Chordata > Actinopteri > Anabantiformes > Anabantidae > Sandelia > Sandelia bainsii. Next base: position 17,593,090 of record JAUMHL010000004.1, read on the forward strand.
ACACTTTCTGGCTCAGGTGGAAAATTTGTCAAGGACATTATTAACAACGTCAAATTCTACATTGTTTAAAATGCACAGTTTTCTTAGTGGAGTACCTTTACTTTTGTACTTTAGATAACACTTAGCACTTTACTTGAGTAGAAATTACTTGTAGTGGAGTATTTTTTGTTTCAGTGTTTCAGGGCAAGTATTTGCACTTTTACTTGAGTATTGAGTTTGTGTTCTTTATACACCAACTGCAACAAATGTCAAAATCTCAGCTTCGGCTTGTCAAAGTAGTAGTAGGACTGCAAGTGTAACCAAAATGACAAAAGAAGAATCAGCAGTTCCACAATCACTATGCCTTGTATGATAAATTAATTGTAACCATTTCCACTTTCATACAATAAATAGTGTTAGATTTGTGTGTGGTATCAGTAAAATCATAGCTTATGTGATGGGGCTGTGAGGGTACCGCTAATTAAATAAAAGTTGGAAACCACTGCATATACTACTTAAGCTGATAAAAAAAATTGAGTGACAATCAATGATTATTACATAATGTGCACCACATTTGTCATTAAATGTAAACAGATCCCTCAGTCATCCATTCATTGTTGGCTTGCTTCTCTTTTACAGTACATGCATCTGAAGCTTTGATCCTCCACCACAGTACCGAGACACCAGTGGGACCGCAGTCTATTGTTCATCCTTAACTGCCTTTTTCTAAAACAAGGAAGAAGCTGCATTGTCTCACGTGTTCAAGAGAACTCATGCAGTCTTTCTCTACCCCTGTGTACCTCTGATTGATCTGTAATCATGCCACTGCTTCAATGTGGACAGTGCCCTGAGAAACAGAGTCTGCAATCTAGCCAATGAAGTCAAATAAATATGAATTCAAAAATAGTTGTTGGCCTCACTGTGCATGTTATCTTTTCCTACCAGCTTCTAATTTAGTTTTAGACATGCAAAAGAACTGTTCAGACATTATTAAGTAAGATCACTTACTAAAAAACATGTATCAAACACATTCTATGGACCTTGTATGTGTGTTATTATGAAGTAAAAACTATTAAAAAGTCAGTTAAAAGTTACCTGAGCAGTGAGGTTAAACTGAGAAAATCACAACTGCTATATTACCGCTTAAAAACCTGTTAACCAGACAATAAGCATAATTCGCATGTGCTAAACTAACATTCAAAATAAATATGTATGCTGTTGAGATGCATTTTGTTAGTACTGATTCTCAGTTTCCACAAAATCAGGCCCTTCAATAAGAATGATCACTTTTCTGTGAAATGCTTTTGCTGCTGAAAACCAGTGACTGGGTTTATAAAGCACACATCATTTCTATGTTTGCAATTTTGTAGACATTAGAGAAAATTCATAAAACATTTTCCAGAAACACACAGATGAGTCATCCAATGTTTCCTTCACCAGGAAGAGAAAAAGGTATTGAAAATTGAACATTGTTCTCGTTTCTCTAGCATGACAAACTGGCACAGAGTGTGCGAGTATAGAAATCAGATAAACACCTTATTACTGAATTCACAGGACGGTGAATCGCATTCACAGTGTTTGAACAAAGTAATATCTTTTTTCAATACTGTATAGAGTTCAAATCTCATATTCTCAGCTAATAACCAACCTTTTTTCCTTCCCATATTCGGTCAATTATCTTTCATTAAACAACATGCTGTAATGCACAGTGCAGGTACATTGTGGAGGACCACTGGATGCAGAATAAATTACTGGATGAAGTGCAGCTGAAGGGATTCACCATCAGTTGTCAGTGTTGGAGGAAGCATGAAACCATAACATAAAACTACTGGAAATGCTATCCACAACAGGCCACTTTAACAATTTTCACATTATTCTGATGCTGTAAATAAGAATAAACAAAGCTGTTCTCTAGAGGAAGCCATGAATTCATTTACAGAATACAGCTAAACTAAGTACTTTCCTGTACAATATCACAAAAAATTATATAATCTTAGAATAATTGTATTCTTTTTAAGTTAAAGTGTATTTGTTTTTAAACATCTGAATGATTAAAAACAAACAGGTTTGCCTACGATCACTGCAGTAAAAGTGATTACACCTGTGATTTCCAGTTACTTGCTGAAATAGCTCAATTGCATTGACAAAGTCGTTAAATAAGCCTTGACCTCCACAGCGTTCTCTGTTTTGGCCTGGCTTGTGTCTAATGCAACATGGCTCCACACTGTACTGTAAGGCAGCATGCCTGAACAAGTAAGAAACCAGAGAGTGAAAGCAGAAAATGGGGGATGATGCAAGAGTGTCAGTAAGATACTAAACATAAGCTATGAACAATTAGCTATTTATGCAACCTTGCACTGCCAAACGGACAGAGACGTGCTGCTGACTTGGCACAAGGAGTGCCTGATCAGACACTGGGGAAGACATTGTATGAAATCTACTCTTTGGATGGCATCCAAGAAGAAAACCATTGCTGACAAAAACAAAACAAAAAACAAAAAAGAAACTGCAAGATTGATCTTTGCCAAAGAACATGGTAAGAAACCTGATTAACATTGGCAGCGTGTTCTTTGGTCAGAAGAAAGCAAAATAAAATCAGTTTTGATTAGATAGGGTCCAGCATGTTTGGCATGGAGCTAGCCAGGACTACCACAGTGATTGCACAGTGCCAACTTTTAAACAAGGAGGCAGAGTAGTATTGATATGAAGCTGGATGAGTGCAAAAGGTGTAAAAGATTACATTTCTAGATGTAACTATGGGTACACCCCTGTTCTCATAATTACATCCCATTTTCCATCACTTGCGTCTTAGTCCCTCCCACTAAAGATACATAGAGAGATGCAGGGAAAAGATGCAAAGAGGGGGAAATGAGGAAATAGGTTTTTGGAAAATGTGAGATGTCCCTTCCTCTGAAGCGTCATCTGCTGTGCTGTCTGTTTCTGATGACAGCCACTCAGCTGGATCAGCTGTCAGTCAGACTTTAGAGATGCTGTGGTCACTTTTGTTGGTCTGGAGTTTTTTGTATATGTCCAAAACCACACTGTCCAAATAATAATTAGAATACACAGTTGCCAAGGTCTGTGCTTTTTTTTTCTTTTACTTTTCTGTATATCTTTATGTTTGAATATAAACATCTGCTCATTTATTAAAACCTGTTTCTGTATTTTTATTGTTGTCATTAATAATTTAATACATCATTAATTTAGACTTTAATACTCAGATGTGTCCTGAGCTCATGGTTTTTAATGACAAACACGTTCATTTATTAGTTGCATTACATTTGGTGGTATTCTTTTTTTAAATTCATTACTGATTAATCCAGACTATGTTTATATCGATTTGTAGAAAAGCATGTTTAACTCCAATGTAAATTATGTGAATATATTGTAGACTATTTTTACACCGACACTACCAGTGAAAAGTTTGGACACACATAGTAATGACCATGTTTGTGAAAGAAAAGCAGATTTCATAACATCAAATTGATCAGAATGAATGTGTAGACATTGTTCATA
>JAUMHL010000004.1:17596684-17622994 GCA_032362345.1 Sandelia bainsii
TTCTGCAAACATTAGTACTGTCTTCCAATAGCATGTTATGTTTGCTAATGCAAATGTATTAATTTAAAAGGATAACTAATCATTAGAAAACCATGTGCAATGATGGTAACGTAACTGAAGACATGTATCTTTTCATAAAAACATGGTCATTCCTATGTGTGTCCAAACTTTTGACTGGTAGTGTATGTTCAGAGTCTCCTGTCTTGATGACAATTTTGTTCACTGTAAGAAATTACAGATGGTAAGAGACCTGCAGATCTACGATCCAGATAATGGATTTAAAAACAAATAGAATAAAAACTTGGGTGTCTTATTTTGGTTCTATTTTAATGTTATCAATTTATCATTGTACTTCAGTATAAAACTGTTTCAGATTAGTGTGATGAGCTGCAGCAAATAACCAACTGCTTTGTAAGAAAGAGATGTGTCGATTCAGTAAAAGAGTTCTATGAACAATGGTCTTGTGTATTCTTATGTCACCCTTATCTCACCCCAAACATTGATCCAAAGAGCAAAATAAGATGAAGGACCTTCAAGATGGAGGACCGGAACAACTTCCAGGACGAGTAAGGCATAAGGATTTAGGAACAATCAAATAAGGGAATTGGGATATACACTATGAATACAAGTTACTTTTCCCACATGCTGGTAGGGAAGCAATTTTCAAACATGCAGTACATAAAATAAAGCAATCTCACTAATGAATGGTGTACTAACATTTGTTGCAGCTGATTTTTAAATATATATTAGTTAAATATTTGTGCTTTTAAATTAATTTGCTTAATTCTTTGTAGACGTTGTCTAAAAACAAATACAATGGAATAAAATGCACAAAATTGATCAAGCTTGTACCAGTGGAGCCTACAAATTCAATGAATTCAAAAAGTATGTGATATACAGTATACTGATATATGTGATACATGAGTTAGGGTTAAAAGCTGAAGAGCTGTCAGATAAAATCTGTCCTACAGATTCATATCCATGAAACTGATCTGTTTGTTCTTACATCACAGCCCAGTTTGTTTTCAGTGCCTTCCCCAAACTGATTTAATGTTAAGCACAGATGCTGTCTTCTATATTTCAAGCTCAATTATCTTGAATGTCACTACTTTCACCATCTTATTTGACATAGGAAATTGATTTCACAGAGCCCAAAGATCTCTAGCTGCAGTCTCCAGGCTTACACTTTATGGACTTGACCAGCTTAAGAAAAATGCATTAAAATGAAGGTCCATAATCCTTTTTCTTCTCGGATTTCTAATTAATCGTTGAGGGCAAGGATTTCACTTTGGGTTTCTTGAAAATATGAAAGCAGCATTCCCACCAAATTGTCAATTTTAGGAAAAAAGAAAAAAACATCTCAAGGAGGATTAGGAAGAAATGAATACTGATCTCTGAGTAACACTTCAAAGAAATTGGCTGTTTCAAATTCTCAACCAGTAAACAATTAGCAATTGACTCAAGAAGCTGAGTAGTAAGAATTCTGAAGTAAAAGATTATGCTGTGGGCTTATTTCACCACTTGGATCAGAAAGGTCTGAGATTTTTTGTGGGAGTAATCAAGTTTTGTTAATCACTCTTACCTGTAAATGAGGACTTCATCTTCAGAACAGTTGTACTGAAGCTGAAACATTTTGACCTTTGGTGTCGATTTGTTAACAGTCCACTTGACCAGAGCAGAGATGGCAGTCACTTCTGATACAGACACCACCTTCTCTGGAGGTTTAGGCTCTCCTTTACTGATCTTGGTAGAACTAGTTATGTCTGAAAGCCCTGACTTGGACTGGGTGGTACGATTTGTACCATTGCTCAGATGGGGGAGTTGAATGATAGATAGCTCAATGGAGGCTGTAGATTCCCCAGCAGCGTTAGCAGCTATGCAAGTAAAGGTCCCATAATCCTTGGATGTGGTGATTGTAATGTCCAGGGTGCCATTTTCATATACCGTGGCTCGAGAGGAGTTGCTGATCAAACGGTCATCAGGAGCAACCCAATGCACAGTAGGCATTGGATCACCAACAGCTTTGCAACGCAAACTAGCTGTTTGGCCTTCTAGCACCAGCAGCTTGTGCGTATGTTGCGTGATCAAAGGGGGCTCGCACACAAACTCCTCCTCACGAACTGACCAAAAATAGCGCCCCTTTAGACTTGCAGGTGATGCACAAGTTTCCATATCATCCTCACGCTCCAGTCTTCGTAGCCAGAGTACTTCACAGTTGCAGTGCAATGGGTTTCCACCAAAGCTTAAAGAGAGCGGAGGTGCATAAGGAGTGCTCAGAACTACACTGCTCTGAGAGCGTGCAAAGATCGGGTCTGGAGGCAGCTTCTGCAGACGGTTGGAGGTGAGATCCAAGCGAGCCAGTTTATCTAGATCTGTAAAAGTCCCCTCAGCAATGAAGGAGATGAGGTTATGATCCAGACTCATTTGATGAAGGTTGACCATCTTGCGGATGGCTTCCCAAGGCACACTGTGCAAGTTGTTATATGACAAATCTAGATCCTCCAGTGTCAGTAACAAGTCATCAAAGGCTGCTTTGGAGATCCGACTTAGCTGATTGTTGTTGAGGATCAGGTGTTGCAGGTTCACCAGACCTCGGAGATCATCTGGCCCCAGTTCAGTCAACCGGTTACTGTCCAGGTGTAGGGATCTGAGAGTCTCCAGGTCAATGAAAGAGAAAGGCTGGATGGTGCTAATGGTGTTGCGGGACAAGGTTAGATCCACCAGACCTGTCATGTTGGCAAAGTCCTGAGTGGTGACCTTCAGGATGAAATTGCCACCCAGCCTGAGCTCCACAGTTCGCCGGTCGATATCTGGTGGGACGAAGAGCAGGCCTTTGGAGGGGCATAAAGTCCCCAGTGACTCTGAGAGGTTCTGGCAGACACAGTATTTGGGACATGCATGGACCATCATAACTGCGGTTCCCAGGAGCAGGATACTGATGACCACTTTGTCCATGTTACTTCATAAAAAGGGGACCTGCAAAAACAAAAGAAGTATTAAAATTTGATTTGGTCACTTAGCATTTTAACATTTTTGCATACTTTCTGCATTCTGTGCTTCAACAATTACAGCACTTTGGTCCGGTGCTGGTTGTTTTAAAGTGCTTTATAAATAAAGTTAAATTGGATAAAGTTGGAACAACTAAACAACCTGGTTATTTTATTGCTGTGGTGGGCCACAGCCAGGGGTTGCTATGGGCACATTGACTGGTCTGTGTAGCCCCATACATAGCAAGCTGTGATGTATTGTGTTCTGACACCTGTCAATCATGGCCAGCAATAAATCTTTCCTATGCTAATGTCATGTCCACCACAACTTTAAAACAAACATTGTGGCTGACTGGCATATATCTCACATCCAATAAGATTTTCAGTTACTTATCCATCCATATTTTTTCCACTAAAAATTTAAAACAGAAAAGTTCTACAAGAGACCACTTAGGCAGAAATTGCAGATGATGAGCTGGTCTGATTACCATCCTGGACAACTGTTCACATTAATACTCTCCATTATAACATGTGCATGTATTTTGCAATGCAAAGCAGGTGTCTGAAAAATGCTGTTCAGTGGCAACTTTAACTGGATTTGTTTTAACTTGAAGACATTTCACCTTCCATCCAGGACAAAAAACCCAGACACAAACAGAGCAGTGTAGTATATGCAGTTCAATGCAGTGAAGACTGTGCAGATTTGTACATAGGAAAGACTAAACAACAGCTTCACAAATGCATGGGACAACACAGAGGCTCCTCAGGACAGGATTCAGCAGTCCATCTGCACCTGAAAGACAAGGGCCACTCCTTAGAAGACAGTAATGTTCATAATATGGACAGGGAGGATAACTGGTTCAAAGAGGTGTGAGAGAAGCTGTTTACTGCAAGACTGAACAACCCTCATTAAACAGAGCAGTTGGCCTAAGGCATAACCTATCACCCACTTACAAAGTATTACTTCAAGTTCACAGTTGTTCACACTGTGTCTCAGGTGGTCAAAATGACAGACATAAAAGCCAGGTAGAACAACAACCCACAGGTGACCATCAAGTGCTAACGACTCGATGACTCCACAGGGTTTATAAACCTGCTGCTCCAGCCAGTCAGTCAGAACTAATGAAGCCTTCTGGACGAAAGGCGAAATGTCTTAAAACAGAACTTAAAACAATTCCAGTTGCCACTGAACAGCATTTTTTGTGATAACCATGATCTGGACAACTGAGAATCTTCACAGACATGAGTCTGAATGAAGCCCAGGATTAAACAGTGCTAAGAAGTTTTTTTTAGTGGTGCACATGCTTATAAGCTGTCATTAAAGATGTACTAACACGCATGCGGTGGGAAACTAGTTCAAGTTTAGGGCAAATGCATGTATATCAATTAATATCCAGCAAACAGTGGATGAGTTCCTTATTGGAATCAGACTTGGAGGTCTAAGTTTTTTAGATATATCAACATGATCTTCCTTTCTGTATCTCTCTTTATGTTTTTCTCCTTTTCTCTGATTTGCTCCCATTCTCCAGCATCTCTGCACTGCTTTTTGGCAAAAGATAATGCCACTTGGAAAAAAAATATTTCACAAGCTGCAAGTGTTAGACTCTGTGAAAGTCTTAACAGTTGTCACACCTGGCTGACTCTTCTGAAAGGATGGCCACACTTGGCTTCATCCAAAGAGCTATTGCTTCCCCCAGACATTTGTATCATTAATTCCTAATACACTCAAACCCTAAAAATCAATTTCAATCTTTATCTTTTTTTTTTCCACGAGCAATATTTATTAATGGTAAAGGGAATTCTAGACTGAATGATTCTTGCTACAACCATGGCCACAGGAGGCTGTAATATTTTATATTACAGTAGTTTATGTGTCTCTGTTAGCATTCATCATATGTCAATAAGTGTGTCAAATGCTGATTGCAGCATGAGGCTATGTACAGTATGTATATAACTTGCATTTCAATAACTCATAACAGGGTATATACAATATATACTGTAAATAACTGCAGTATCTTTTCAGTTCATCAGTTTGTAATTACATCAAAGTCTCATAAAGTGACTAATCTATGAATAAAAGTGGAAAAATGGACATTTTCAGAAACATTATAAATTAAATGTGAAGTGTTCAATACAAAGTTATCAGAAGTGAACAATAAAAACTGAGCTCAAAAAACTCAACCCTGTCTCCTAAAAATTACGTTCGTATAGGACGAAACTGCATTCCCGATTACGTTTTGTTACAGGACGTATTTGCGACCCGATTACATTGACCTTGAGTAGCCTGATTGAATTGAGCAAATGTACATTTCAGTTGTTGCCAATTCAGTGATGAAGATTAACAAAGCTTTCTCCCCTTCTCAAGCCCACATAGCATTGATTATGTAGCACCAAGTTGTTCTGCAACCTCAACATCCATAGTACAGTGCTTTTCATAAACCAGATGTACAGAGTAATGTAAGGAGTGCCTAATCAGCAGCTAACAAGTCTGGACTCCCAGCTGGTTAACTGACAACACACAGCTGAAGTTGTCTAGATAACCATATTGGTGCCCACCCACACAAATATTACACCAATTAAATGACACTACTGATTTACTCTATACTGTCAGATTATTGATGTAAATCTCTTCTTTTTGACAAGTACAATTTTGTCCAAAAATAGTAAGTATAAAAAAACATTAATTCTTATCAAATTTAGAGGTGTGGCAGGAAAAAAAATGTAAACTGCAACCATTCCACATTCACAGATTGCCTTTTTTTCCCAGCTGTCACGTTTCCGAGCAGCACATTATATTAAAATTCAATCAGCACTGCAGAAAAGGTGTTTATTTTAGCCCAATAATTGCAGACCTGATGCATACTGTTCTGACCCTCTCAGCAGTCTCAAGCTAATCCCCACAAGGCCTCATGGTGAGAGCTGTCAGTGATGACAGACACTTTCTCTCATGGACTCATTTTAATGGACTACATCTAGAAAAAACCAACTGAAAAGCCCTGCGAACCTAAAAGAAAAGCTGCCTTTTTATTTTGTTTTGATGTTCCTTTCCCCTGAAAAGGCACAATTGTGGTGCGTAAGCACTTTCAAAGACTGGGGAAAATATCCAAATTTGCAGAAATGTGCATAGTGCTGGCTGTATTCAGCTGAAAAGTTCAGTATAATTTCCAACCTTGCAACTGTTTCCCATTAAAGTGTGTGTCATTTGTGGGTAGCATTGTGGTTACTGGGCAGAAAAAATGAGCAGAGGAGAGGCAGAGGTGACCTTTTAGGGAAAGAAGAGGTTCAGTCACAAAGAGAGCCATGGGTGATGTATAAGGTCTACACCAATTTACTCCTGGCCTTTACCAAGTCTGCAGCACCAACTACAATACAGTGTAACGGACAAAGATACTGCTAAAGCACCCAAAGGAATACGTTCTATATAGTCCCACAGTGCTTTAGTGGTGATGGCATATTAAACTGTAAAATTCATTATGAAATTATTTGAATGGTTGTAACCATCTGGCTGGAAAGTAGGGTACTGGGCTTTTTATTTCATTTATATTCGTAAATACCGCTTACATACATTATCTATACAATATAGAGTATATTAAATCTAATAAAAGATTTGGCTTTATATATGTAATAGTATCTTCTTGTTCACTGTGAATCATAGTCTTTGACCATATGTTAAATCCCTTCCCAGACAGCGAATGTCCAACCCTGGCCAAAAGAAACAAGGCATAACAGATCTGGCAAGTTATGTCAGGCCTGTTTTTCTACATGCAGTGGTCTACTATGAGTGTATAGTTTTAGTTAGAGAGATACTCAGCATTAGCAAAGGTCTGATATCTTTTTATAAATTAATTTCTGCATTCAAATAACAAAAATTACAAATCCCTGTAAGGTCTGACCCATTAAATCATAACCAAAAAATAGAGTTTTTTGAAATTGGAATGTTTATTGGACCCTTTGTCAAAATTATTATTATAATTTACTTAGTTATAATAATCAAGACATTGTAATTTGCATTGCGATAGGCAAAAAGCAGATTTAATCATAAAACCCCATACAATGACTACTGAAAGATTTATAGCTATTTTATATTTAATACCTGTTTTAACATTTTCATCACAATTTCACTCTAATATAACTTAAAAATATTAAGTAATTAAATGTTGCTTTAATTGATCAAATATTCATATTAAAAGATTTCTGAAAATATAAATGTTATTCTTAACATAAATTTTATAAAACTGGCAAAGATTTACCTGCCAAAACCTTGTGGGTCAATACGTGAAGTCGTTTTGAATTTAGCTGTCAAAGCCCCCTCATGCCTGTGCACAGATAATCCACCAGGGAGCAGAGTACATGTGTCAGATTGTATACAACAGGTTTTTAGGGAAATATTGATCATGTTGATGATTTAGAGGTCTCAAAAATCCATGCATCAAATTTGATACAAATAGATATAAAGGGTTGTGGCTATCTAGCGTGCTACCTACACTGGAAATACTAGAGTAACCATAAAGAGTGTACATCATATGTACATTATGTACAAGTGAATATAATATTATTTAGTGGGGTTGCAGGTTAAGTACATTTTGATCTGCTCATTTGTGTGGCTGTATGAGCAGTATAAGTGTTTAAATTAATGTTAGTAGTTCCTGTCCTTCCTTTGATTTGTAATTTAAACTCCATCTAGACCCAAACATGGTTACACACTTACTTCCATATCTTCTACATGGATCATCAACTGGTGAATAGGTTGATCTCAGTCTTTGGGCCTGATATCATATAAGAAACCATGTGGTGTATCTTTAAGACATGTATTGCTGTACATGGTTCTAATTTTAAAATAAGTAAGCTGGAGACAGCGTTTTCAAGCAAGTCACAAAGTTAGTATTAATTAAATACACCCGTCTGTCCAGCATGTGTACCATACAAGAGTTGAAAGCTTATCAGATGTAGCATTTCTCAGGTAGAATCTCCGAGGAAGCCTATTTCATAGATTAAAAAAACAGTGGCTATGTGGAAGTCGTTTTTAAACACAAGATTTCACTTACTTTTTCTTTAACTGAAACGATTTAGACCCGAGGCCTATCACACAAATCTAGTCAACAAAAAATATCCAGTACGCACTGCAAATTGTTACATTTATTCTGCTTCCTTGCACTCACCACATCATCAGCAGATAAAGAAGAGAAAATATCTCATTAGGTGTTTGCAACAGCAAACAGAAAAGCTTTTAAGACTTGAATCAGTTGTTGTGGCATCACTGTCAGCGGTGCTGGTGTCAATCAAATGCAGAAAAGACGAAACATTTATTTATTATACACCTCTATGGCTTCAAATACTCGTCAACAGAAAAAAAAACTGGCCTTTTATTCTCTTTTCCAGGAATGATTCAACAAGAGTAATTTGTAGTAATTGATTCTTCATTGTGAGTTTCAGTGGAGCTTAGATCAAGCTCACATCTTTCCTTTGTAGGTTTTGCTCATGACTACGTAAAAAGTTTGGTCCGTTTAATGTGTACTTCATGCACCAGGTGCCACTAAAAAGAACCATGCAGCAAATGTGACGTAATCCAGACATTATAGTTTTTAACAGATTATTAAAAAGAAAGAAGTAATAGAGTAATAAAGATGATGAATTTCTTTCTTTCTTTCAAAGCTTTATGACGTGGAACTGTTACAAGAGTGACAACAAGACACTCACCGTGCCACTCAACACTGTCGTTTCATACATCAGTCTCCACATAGAGTTTTTGCATATTTTAATAATTGTATTATACGCAGAGGAGTGAAAATAGTCTCAATTACACTGATCAGTCTTTTGCCCATTTCCTGAGAGGACACATGTATTTATGGAACTGATTTCATGTCAGTAGGACCAGAGCAGACATACTTTACTGACACAGGTTAGCGAACTTCCCTCCACTCAATCGACTAGTCATTTTGTCAGAATGGCTGCTCAGCACGGCCTAATGAACTACTGACAGTATTTTCTGAAACAATCTGAAGGCCAAGCACAATTTATATTTAGTTGTGATAGTAGAACTGGTTGTTTATTCTGTGGGGAAAAAAAGACAATAATAGAGACCGGTTCGTCCTCTGCCACTGTCACCTATAATAAAGCCTTTAAAAGCCCAAAACAGTACTTCTGTAGAGATTCTCAGTCATTCAGGACGCCATTCATGTGGGTCTGCGACACCACTTATTGCCAACTTTCAATGCAGTCTTGGCTTTTCTTCACCTGGGTCTATTATCCAGTCAGTTAGAACTGACTAGAAGAAGCCTTTTGGATGAGAGGCGAAACGTTCTTCAAGAACCAAAGGCACGTCCACTTGCAAGGGTTGAAATTTAATGAAAAGTCAGTCATGAGTTGTGTCAAATTTCCTATATTTAATCAAGATTTTTCTGTTACCTTAAACTACTGTGACTCTGAAATGTTTTTAATATGTATGAGGTATAGCATGAGTATGAAAATATGAGAAAGTAATCTGGGTGCCATTACATTGCCTTCAAAACATTGCCTGCAAATAGCAGCGCAGTAGCAGTAGACAAAAGTCATTTCTAGGACACAGGGTAAGAAGCAAAGGCAGAACTAGGATAACATAATCATGCCGCAATAAAGTGTGTGACTCTCTATCAGTTTATTTTCATTTCTATTAACTATGACCGCAATGATTCTCTAACTTGCCCGGAAGATCTGACCACAGTCACTTTAATCACTTTTCTAAACATCATTTATATTTTTGGAAGGAAATGACAAACAATCTGTTTTGTTATTCATCTAGTGGAGAGAAAAGGACACAGAGAGAGACAGGCAGGCATGGCACAGAGACCGTGAGAGTTTGTCAAAAACAAGGTGGGTTTTTTGTGAGTGGGAATTTGTCGTACAAGGGTAACCTTCACATGAACATGCCTGCACAGCTGCGTTACCATCTGTTAGACAAAAAACCCAAGTGTACTATAGTTAGTGTGGGCCCTGCAGGGAGAGGAGAACGGTCATTCTGGTGGCTTCTTCCTCTCTTGGCACCAACAGACCTGTGAAAATGTCATGTTATGTCGACTGCGGTGAATGGTTTATATCTTTCAGTGCCTCAAATTGCAAACCGAGGCTGCAACAGCGAGGACAGCCGGGATGCTCCTTAGTGAGACCATCCTATCTGAGCTGTGCCCTTTTAGCCTCGGTGATATTTGCAGTTGTCAGCTGGGTTCAGTGGTGTAATCTTGCAACACACACACAGAGGGAGGGAGTGTGAGATACACCACAGCTGTCTCCTTAAAAAATGTCGAGTGAGCGCTGAGCAGAGCGAGAGCTGGACTCACCGGCATTACATCTTTGTCTTTCTTCTTCTGCGCTTTGATAAAATGTCACAGGATGACGCCTAGAAACCTGCGTGTCGAGCTGCATCATTTGCCGGTGCTGACGCTCAAAGTGGCTGTCAACGGCTGTCTCTCAGTGCTGTTTGGAGCAATCAGCATGCGTGGAATTGCTTTGTGGAGCTTTGTGTGAGCTGATAAACTCTTTGTTTTATTCCTTAAGTTTCACCTGCATCAGATCTAGAATCTGTGCATCTTTTATGAAATTATATGTGAGAGTAGTAGACGATTGTCTACAGGATTTCGAAGCTAAATCTCACCAACATGGAAACTCTTGCCAAAATATAGTGATTATCAGAGTGGAAAATGGAAGCAGCACATTGTGGCTGACACCTGACGCTTCTCTGGATGATAACCAGAGTAATCTTTCTGTCCAATCAAATATACCCACACACACATTGTACAGAATCATCTGTGTCTGCTGGATAAGAAAAGACAACCTGAATGGTTCTGGCTTTCTAGAACAGGGACAGCCAGCTATTGAGGATTACATCAACCAGCTGCATGCTTGTCTTTCTGCTACCTTTCCTGACAAGCTGCTCAGAAAAGACTCTCAGAAATAGGTTCAGACTTTTAGCAGTCGGGGGCCTGTAGCATAACTCAGCTTTAGTGTGTTTAAGCAGACTTAAAGGCGAAAAGAGTCTGTTCTATTTGTTGTAGATTTGGTGGCAGCTCTGACAAACTCATGTCATTTAAATTTCACTACTGCAAACCGGTTTTCTGGATAGTACACAGGCTGGTTAGCAAGACTAGAGATCTTCGTGGGACCACAAGTTTGGACTCATGGCAAACCTACCCAAATCGTACATGCATAAATTAATTTAGAAAAAAAACAGAAAGTCAGTCTGAAGAGAGCAGCCAGACTCAACCTGAACAAACCCGTGGATAATTAGACCTGAGCAATTAATTAGATCAATTAACAAGCAGCTGCAGTGGAAAAGAGCAGAATCGTAATGACAGTGTCGTCCACAATGCATGTAAAGAAGCGTGGATGGACATAAATGTATAGAAGTGACCAATTTGTTTTCTGCATATAGACAATATGTGGTAGGCAGTTGCTGGAGCTCTTCCAGGAATTCAACAGGCATGAAACGCTCCATCTGAATCATTCAACAAAATAGCTTGCTAAACTAAACCCTCCACACAAAAGTGACAGGAAACCATGACTTCTCAGAAACAAAGCTAGACGTATTACAACTCTTACTACTGTTGTACTAGAAATGATCTAGGATACACTCGTGTTTCTATCCAGAGGAACATCAACAATAGAGTTAAAAGAAATCTTTGAAGTGGGAATCTACAGTGTGGATGTGTGCAAGTCTACAGTCACCTGCCTGTCATACAGAGAGACAGTTTGATGTTTGTGTAGCCTTATTTAGGCTGCTAGTTATGGAGCTTTCACTTAAGTACTCAACACAATATTAGCTCTAGGTGGGTGGAGGTTTCAATCTCTTTTTCTTTCTCCGCCTTTTGTTTTTGTCAGGCTTCATTCAGATGTGTCCTTGTGCATTAGATCATCTGTGTATGATGTAATTTGACTGAAAGAGTTAAAACATCCAGACTGTTCAATTATCAAAGAAAACCAACATTACTCAATAAATACACTTCCCAGTTGCCATAGTCACTATATGGTTGACTGGGGCTGTGTCAGGTGCAGTTGTATTGTAATTGTGTCTGTACTTTTTTGAACAAGATAACTTGATGAAACCGACGCTTGTATTCTTTGAGAGATGAGCTTTTGTGAAGGAACAGGAAGGAAAGGAACTTTTGGTTCAAGTCTTCATTTAAAATATGACCCCAGATATTCTTTTCACAGCAGTAATCAAGACCTCTACATAACTGGTCTTTGATATAGTAAAGTGATTAAAAAAGGCGTGCTACCAATAGTTACTATTCATTGTGAATGAGACGTGGATTTGCAGCCTGTTAAGCTTGACAGATTCAAGGAGTGCCCAGCAAAACTACAGCACAAAAACCCACATAGGACTGCATTACTTTTACACTGGGGGAAAAAAAAAAAACCTATGAAAAAATGTGATGATTGTCAGGGAAGTTCTAAAATTATATACCAGAGACTCAACAACCCAACGCAGAATCAAATTAATTGATGCTGCTTGAGGCCAGCAGTTGTTTATTTCTGTCAATCTAATTAACCTTTATCACATTAAACTGTGTCTATTTATTGTTGCTTTGCTTGGCATACTATTTAACTTGTTGTGACTGTCCATATCCCTGAATGCATCTTATTTATTAATTGTGTCCAATGCTTCTTATCAGTTTCCTAGTGCAATTACGTGGTAATGAATTTTAAAGCCATGTGTTATGGTCAGAGAAGTGATTCAGAATGCTAGGGAATTTCAGATGAGAAAAAAGGAATTAAATAAAGAATAAAGTTAGTAATTTTTGTCATTTAGGGAAATTAAGATACATGAGTTGACAAAATCTACGTTTAAGAGCAAAGTAAGAAGAAGCTTAATCGTAACAATATTAGAATGTGCAGTCTGGGGTGTCTGATATGAGCTTAATTCATATTGAGCAGCAAATGTGCCAGTGGAGGTAAGCTGAATCATCCGAGCAGGTTGCACTGAATTTTCAGGGATATTTAGCAGTAAAGATGTGCCAGAAGCATGATTAAGACGTGGATTCTGCAGATGGATAATCAGGCTTTAGCAGAGCTTCACTTTCTTTTCAACCACTATAATGATGTAGGTTCTGAAACAATCTGGAGTTTGTCGCGCATTGACAGAACCCTTGATATCACCCTACTTCGGTAGCGTAATTAGGTGGAACTAGATTTGAAATCATGGTTGGTCACTGACATTTCAGTGCAGTCACACTGGAGTTTTGCTCGCTTTAATCAATCAGATCATTTCACAGAATGCTGCAGCCTGATTGTTAGCAGGTGTTAATGACAACCCACTGATATCAAAGTAGACCACGTATGTACGTTTAAATTGGCTGTCAGCTCTTGCAACTGAGAGCAGAGAGAGAACAAGTCAATAGAGGGAAAAACGTTTTCTGTCAGTTGCTCAGAACAAAATACAGTGTAGTGTATCCGCTACTGACACAGAGGAAAGAATATGATCAACAAAAATACATCTTGTCCATCCATCCATTATCCCAACCACTTGTCCTCTTAAGGGTCACAGGAGTGCTGTAGCACTGAGGTTGTCAGTCTATCACAGGGCTGACATATAGAGACAGACATGCATGTCTTTGGACAGTGGGACAGTGGGAGGAAGCCGGAGCACCTGAAGAGAACCCACACGGACAGGAGGAGAACATGTAAACTACATCCATACAGAAAGACACCCTGACAACCTGTGGATTTGAACCCAGGGTCTTCTCGCTGTGAGGCGACAGTGTGAATCAAATGACATAATCAAGTAATATTCCAGGTAAGGGTACTAGTTTGTTTTTTATATTTGACAGCTTTGACCAAAAAATGCAACAACAACAAAGCTATTGTTGTTCTTTACAGTTTAGTTTCAAATACATTTTTCTTTAGGTAAATTAATTTGCTTTCTTAAGAGTTCCCAAAAAGCTTCCTCCACGTGAGCTCCTAAAATGGGTTTCCCCAAAGGAACTCAAAATGGTTTCTGGGTTCATATTAAGTTTACTAAAAAGGTTCTGAGCTCCCAAGGGAGTCATACTGTAGGTCATTTCTCCCTCCCACCTTATACAACCCATAGGACTGTAGAAATAGTGTGCTTAGAGCAGCAGGCATCTGTTGAAATAGCATTCTGGCAGATTCAAAAATGGGGTCATCGTACCACTGTGGAAGCCAATGTCTCTGGAAATGTCTAGGTCTACCGTACCTGTTGTCATGGAAACAATATAAACACCTGGGTTAGTGTTAATATAAACAGCATATAACATATTAAATGTTAAAATACGTAGGTTCTACAGGTTGTAGTGACATTAGGCTCGCTCAAGATGAGCAAATTGTGTGCAGATTCGATCACTGGTGATCGAATCTGCACAATCTGCACAATGCATGCCTGTTAGTTTTGTGTCCGACTTGATCACGATTTGCTCTGACGTCATGCACATGTAAGCAACAATGTTACTGTTGGTCAAAATGACATGTTTGGCCAAATGACATATAGAGTTGTATTGTAGAAGAGAACAGCATCGTTGAACTCCTGCTAAGTTTATAAAAAGGTTCCTCAAAGGGAGCTGGACCTGCTAAAAAGGTTTCCTGGGTTCCTCAAAAGCTCCCTGCTAACGTTTCTGCTAAATGTCTATTTCTGAGAGAAACCGTAAATCAGAACAAACCTGAGTTTTAGCATTCATGTAATGACTGCATTATTAAATGATGCCATCATTCTGTAGCTGCTCAGATTGTGAAAGGGGTGCCTTTAAAGGGTCTGATATTGAAACCTGCATATACATGTAGTATGAAGACAGGAGGAATATGAAGGGATGAGTCAGTCTGCTGTACAGTTACAAACAGCTCCCACACAAATCCAGTTTAAAGCTTACCATACACATATCTCCAGTAACACCCCACACACCTCCCAAGGCAAGCCACTGGTTCTGCGCTATATCAGACATAAATCAGTAATTGACAAGTCATTGCCCACGCCTTATGCTTTTGCTCCCTTTATCCAGCCAAAGCATCTCACTTTTGTATCTTATTCATTTAATATCTGGTTGGCTCCCTGCCTGGCACATCACATCGCTCCTGACTGCTGAACTTTCCGGCCAGAGCCTCTGAACCTGTCAAGCGTGAGATGGAGCAAAGGGTGAGATACGCTGGGTCAGGAATTGTGTGTGTGCGCGCTCTTGTGCGCTCTGTGATGTGTTTGATCTCATGTCTAACTGCAGAATCAAGATTCTGACACAGAAAAGCCCTGAGGGTGAGCGATGGATACAGATCCTGGATGTTTATTCGAAGGTCATAATGCATTTTATGGTGATTTGACTGAGAATGAATTGAAAGTCCAAAGGTTCAACCATAAAGGAAACATCACATCAGAACGATGCTACAGCTATGTATTCTGTTGTACAACTTTCATACCCAGCATTTTTCTTCATTTATTATTATTATTATAATTATTATGTCTTTCATTACTATAATGAAGTTTGATTTTGGAGTCTGCTGACTTTAAGAATCAACGTTGATGAAGAGCACAGAAAGATTTGATTTTATTATTGTTATTTTATTTTGAGGTTTTTGGACACATTTAAGAGGTTGATGTAGTCATAGAGTGGAGGCGTTCCTCCTCTTTGATTCCACTCCTAGCAAAGCAATAGTCAATCTGTGGCCCATGATGCCTCACATTCCTGTGTGCGGCCTAACATAGAGATGATTATCACAATTAAGTGTGTCTGGCTCTTCCCCTGGAGTTTTACTTGGAATTAATTTCACAGTGATAAATATTGTTGTATTGTATATGATTAAGTCCCTGTACCCTGCCCCCATGCCTCCAGGTCAAACACATAATTAATATAGTGAAAAAGTAACAGGGGAGATACTTTCATTTAACAAAGTAGGCTAAGGAGTCAAATTAATATACAGATGTTGCACTGTATCCACTGAGCAATTAATCCAAAAACTTCCTGGAAAGAGATTTCATCTGTGATAAACTGCAGCCTGTGGCTCAGATTATCTATTCACAATCAGCACAGGAAGGCCAGGGTTTGCCCAGAGTGTTATCCAGCGAGACATGAGTTGTCAGGAGCTGAAGCAAGGGCACCATCAAAGTCGGCGTCTTTGTAACAGTAAACTTTAGCAACGTATTATTTTTTCACCTCTGAGACAGTTTGTGATAAATAGGCCAACAAACCTTAAAGCTTTTTTATATAGTATTAACAACTGATCAAGTTACTATGTTTAATAAAGCCTATATTCTAAGTGTGGCATGAGCCTCAAAATCAATTCACTCCATCCAGCTCTCCTTCTCCCTGCTCTGCTGCCCACATTTCTGCTCACTGCTGCCAGACCTTTCAATGAATCTGGATCACAGGAACCTTTCACAGTACCTCTCCAAATTAAGACAAAAAATAAATAAATAAATAGAAAATTGTTACATACGTAGGTACTGTAGCTTTAGCTGATTGTTTTAGTTGGTTTTCCAGCTCGCTCTAATCAACCTCATTTCCAGACACAGAAGAGAGCTCTTCAAAGCTGTACACTACCGGACCAGCATCATGCAGTCACTCACAGATAATACTAGCAAGTAAGTGGTGAACATAGTGGAACATTAAGCAGATAAAAAACAGGAATTAGGAGAAACGGAAGCTATAAAAGAGCAAATATTGGATGTGTGTTTATCACATGGACAGAAACATGACTCCAAATGAACATCTGTGTCTGCAGGATGTGCAAACAGGCAATTGTTGCCTAATGTCAGTCACATTTTTAAGGTAGCATATCATAAGTTGTGTTACAGCTTCTTTGACTTTTGCCAACAATTGGACAAAAATGAATTAATGGGGTTTTAAAGTTTAGTGCAGCATGTCAGAAACTCACAAAAGATCAAATAATGACATGCCCCCAAAAGACATTTTTACTTAAGGGCACATATGGTCACCGTGTTTACTTTGTGGTCTTTTGTATAGTAGTTTTTTTTTCTACAATGTCCTTCAGACACAGTTAAAAACCTTCCTGGATGACCAAACAATTTTTTTTTTGAAAAACATCTCAGAAGGAATAACACCAGCTCACTCGCTCTCTTATCAGAGGCTGCCAGATGCCAGCCCACAATACTATCCCACACACAGCCTGAAGGTGCACGGCAACACGAAGCCATCGCATTGGGTTGGGAGAGCAAGAGGGAGAGAGTGAGATACAGCGGAGAGGGAGGAGAGAAAGAGACATATAGCCTGGGAACATTCGGAAGGAAAAGTGGATCACTGTGCGGAGGAGGGTCGATAGGAGCACAGTGAGGCCCGGAAAAAAAAGTGGATCAGTAGCGTCAGAGACCAATCTCTTTTTTTTTTCTCCCCACCGTGCCTGAGAGGCTAAAGAGGAAAGAAAGGAGAGATAAGTTTTAGATGGCTTCTGACAGAGTGTGATCTGTTACCGTGAAAAAGTAGGAAAGAAAAACACGGTTTATGATGGTGACTGAGGCAGTTTTGTGGCAACAGTAGCGATGATGCAAATTACTTGTGAGTAACAAGCTCCATCCATCACCCTTGTTAAAGCTCCAATGTACAGCACAGGCCCGGCGGCAAAGCCACTCATGCACATACTGTATGCAAAAGCCTATAGGCTGTCTTTCACTGTGGGTGGAAGCTTTCTAAAATTTACATGTGGAAAGCAGAAACCCTTTTACCAGAGTGAGATACACTGTCTGATCAAGCCATCTGTGATTAGATTTTGACAGGCTGCTGAAAGTGCGCTGGTTGACAGCCTCAAAATTCAATTTTGTTTCACTTTCTCGTGCGCTGCTTAAAAACAACTATCTGTGGTGATATTCGGATGTGCGCACATTTGACAGATGCACCAGCATCCACACTTGTACACACACATGATGGCTGGCAGCTGCTCACTGCCTTAACTTCTTTTTCTGGCTGCCAGTCGAAAGCTGATTACGAGCGCCAGTCATCCTCCAAACAGCAAAGAGCTAACAAAGTATGTGAGCATAACATTTGAGCTTGAGAGAAAGACAGAGAGAGACAGGGACATACAAGAAGCTGTTATGAAAGGCGCTGAGCCCTGTATAAAAACATAATTCTAGCATGAAAAGTGAAAGAAAAGGAGTGAGCTTCATGTGGGTGTTTCGAGGAGTTGAAGCGACAAGAAGAAATGGAACTGGCTGAGCCATGAGGCCAGACTGAAGGATGATGATAAGTTAATAAAATATACAAATTTATGTCCACTCCAAACTTCGCACATCTTCAGTTTAAAGCAAGGTACGATAGAGAAATCACCAAAGTTGACTGAATTAACTAGCTTGCTGGTTTCCCATCATTAGCTCTTTAGCTATAAGTGAAACATTTTACTTTCAGTAAAGTAATAAATTTTTGTGGTGCTAAATGAGGCAAATGTTAATCTGCACAGCTTAGAAAAAGTTTCAGTTCAAGCTTAAGAATTCATCCTCATGAACACAAAGACAAGAGCAAAGAAAGTTTGAAACTACACATATAGAGAACATTGCGAGCTAGTTGTAGATAAATCGGCCATATATTGACTGTTAACAGAGGCAGCGTATTACTGCCATCAAGAGAAAAAAAAAAAAAGCTCAGTATCTCTTTATTATCTGATACTTTTCTTGTTATAACATAATACATTTCTCATTTTTACAAGATAGTTTCACGTTATTACGAGATATATTTCATATTATAACGTGATACTGTACTCTCCGTAATAACGTGATGCTGTACTTTTACGTTATAACGAGATTTGTACAATGATCGCTAAGAGAGAACTGAGAAACGGACAATGAGTAGCATATGTGGTTTCATTAAGTTTTATTTCATGCTTGGATTGAGACGTGGCGAAATTTTGCAATTACTGTGCACGTTGAATGGTAGAGTTTTAAGTACAGTGTAGCGGCTAAGTCTAAACTTAAAGCCACTGAGGAGCTGCTAGACGGGAAGAAAGTAACTGACTGTCAGGTGAGCAGGTCAGGTGACCGCTAGGAAGGGCCAGGATTGGTTAGGACAGGATATAAACAGGAAGTCCACTCACCTGCTCTCTGCTCAGACATTGTGTTCCACTCATGTCCTGAGCTCTCATCACTGCGATCATTCAGAAAGATCTTCTCTCCTTCATCTCCTCTTCAGCCTCCGGTACCGTGAGTACTCCCCTTGCTCTCTCTTTTCCTTTGTTGGCTGGTTTTTGTAACACCGGTTCCTGGTGGAATCCGCTTCTAGTGCTTGGGTGTTACAAGAGCAACGCGTGTGGTTTCCAACCCTTCTGCTACCACTCTGCATTTGGGTCGATCCCGCACGCTACAAGGGCGTTCATTCATACTTTGTCTGTGTAATATACACGCCTGACATTGATGTGCTTTTATTTAAATGACGCTGTCCAAACACTGCTCTTCTGTTTGAGTTAAAATCTTTATTGTCCATTATATGCAAGGTGCAAAGTGTCCAGTCTTTGGTGTGAAGGGTCTATACCAATATGCCATACATTTCCATAAATCCAATAACTTACAAATAACACAAGTGTTGTAGCGTTACACAGCAGAGCAAGGTACCAGCTGTAGTATGGCGTGTGAGCATGCGTGCGAACGGTCAAAAACTGTTTTTTGGTCTGTCAGGAAACACATGCCACGTGCCTGATGGTTCCTACCTTGAGCGGACCCAATTACATATAGTGACACCTAGTGGCACCAACAATAAAAGACACCAAATGAAAAGTTTGCACTGTGTGTAAGATGAAGAAGTCCCTATGCCAGTGTTGTTATCCTGTATGCACGGCCTGTTGCAGTTCTTTAAATAAAGACAGAACGATGAAATGTGCACCTCTGCGTCTAACAGTCTCTCAGTTCTCAGTTCTCTCTCGGCGATCACTGTACAAATCTCATAATAACGTAACACTACGGTATCACGTTATAACATGAAATATATCTCATAACAACGTGAAACTATCTTGTAAAAACGAGAAATGTATTATGTTATAACGAGATACTGAGCTTTTTTTTTTTTTTTTTTGTCTAGGTGGCAGCAATATGCTGCCATAGTTAACACTTCAAATTTGCTCAAAGAAACAAAAATTCACTTTACATGACATTTGAAGCTAACATAAAAGGACAATTCAACATTTTGAGAAAACTTTATTTGCTGTCTTCGAAAGCATTAACTGGGTACACTAACTAAAAGTAACTGAAAGGCTGCAACTAACAGCTTGTTAGCATAGCTTAGCATAAAGACCAGAAACAAAGGGAAAACACTTAGCCTGGCTCTATCTTAAGACAACAAAATTGGCCCACTCGCATCTTTTATCGCTTGTGGTGTGTGTAGAAAACATTTTGTGGGGTTATTTGCAGGATTTCTCAGACAGGTGTGGTTAACTTCCTGGAGTTTCCACTGGTTTCCTGAGGATGTGGACAGTCAGGCTATACTAACCCCTGTGAATCTTTCCACAGTTTGATGCTAATCCAAAAATGACAACGCTGTGTTCTTAAATCAGTCAAATCAAGTGAGACTGGAATGTCTAGACAATCACAGGCCAAATGTTTGTGAAAGGAATTAACACAGCCATCTGTAACTCAAACTTTACCCAACTTTAAAAAGCTCACCCATCTGCCACACCAAGGAGGATTAAACAAACACCAAGAACTGTTGGCAAATATGAATTTAACCCAGGTTTGCCCTCACAAAGAAAGAAAGCGAACGGACGCGATGTCAGACATGATACCGGATCTCCATTTGCACCGTGTGAACGCTCATGCAAGCAGGAGACTGTCCATATGGGAGGCTGTTCTATAATTCATGTTGCAGGTGTGAAACACTGTAAGTGTCATAAATGAGATACATCTTTGACATAGGGCCTCTGTGTGTTCACAAAATGGCTGACAGGAAGTCACTGAGGAGAAATATATCCAGGATAGGGATGCACAATGGGAAGGGAATATGAAGGGCACAAAACCAATCAGCAGGCTGTCAAGGACCTTTTTATCCCTTGTGGACACTGTGCTACTGAGGATTCTGCATGTGATTCAGTCAGCCAATATTCCGTTTACAATAATAGGATTGTCTTTTGTATCTTACTCAGTGCATGATTTGCTTTCAAGGCCTGATATGGGTGCCTTTTAATTAGTTTCAGAAATTTTGATAATAAAAGAACTGAAAGTGATGTATGATGAAAGCAGGCAGTGATGCAGAGATACTGAGCACTCTCTTTGATGTGAAATGCACTTTGCTGCATATTCTGTACAGTAAACATTGCTGTCACAGAGCAGATGCTGCTGCCTCGCTTTGTCATACTACTGGCCCAAAGACAAGAGAAAAAAAAGACTTCCTATCAGCAGACACTTGTACAACAAAGGCAGCTGGTAATTTATAGAGCAGAGTGAATCTCTTTATAGCATGTTGAGGCCACTGAAGCTGTACAATAAAACTCAGCAGTTAACTAGTGGCTACTTCTGATCTCTGCAAGTTTCCATCACCGAGTGGTGACACTGGTAATAGCAGAGGCATGATGCAAATTTGTTTTTCTGCTATAGAGCAGGAAATTTGTTGTCTTTCTGTGTGAGCTAGTGTCAGTCAAAGATGAGCACCAGTGTGCGACTAGCTGAGCATTATATCGAATACTGTCTCTGCTAAGGCTGCTAAGGTGGTGCTCTTCTAACTCTGACTTATGCAAATCGTTGGTCTCACCTATTACAATCTTCAGTTACTGTGCATCTTGTGTTGCAATTTAAGGCCCAGTCTGCCCTCAGCTCTCACTGCGTTATTAATGGGAAAACTGCACAAATGCCAGCACCGATGTCAATGAACATGCAATAATTAATATGAGAGAAAAACCAATTAATTCAAATGCCAAATATTATGATTATAAAGATATAGTCAACGTCTTGATTTTTAGCTCTGTTGGTGGAGCTTTTCACTAAATCTTGAGAAAAATATCTGGCGCTTTAGGTGCTAAATGCTCCATCGTTCACTGTTCACCTGATTGCTACTAACATTGTATTTCTGCTGTTTGTTATATGTATATATGTCATTGATTCAACTTTATAGTGACATTAGTACTGATATACATAAAAATTCTATTTTAGTATCAATGCTCCAGAGTGCACAATAGCAACTTGATAGGCTCTGATGTTACTGGGATGGCTGTACTGACCAGAGACACCCAGTCACTGGAGTCAATTGATTGAAACAAAACTGTCAAGAGGCGTGTGAGAGAAAGGAGTGCGTGCACTGTCAAACTCAGCCAGTGGGTATGCAGACTCCTACAATCCATTTATCGATCCTTGCTGGCTGCTCACTGCCTCTTTTCACAAGGTAAGATCTTCAGAAGGACACCACTGACGCACTGTACTTCTAAAATCCTATACCTTTGCACTCAGTCCGCCACAGGAAAAATACAACAGGTTAATCTGTTGTGGCCTCCGATCTATTTCTATTGTAATTTCAGTTTTTACTTTCTAAGGCATGGATCAAGTCTTGTACTGACTATTCCTGCAATGTCTACACAAGCTCTCAGACTCAAAGATTCTGTTTTCTTAGTAAAACAATGTGTTACTCAGAAAATCTGTGTGCATTCTGTTGAGAAAATAAGATTCATACAATTCTGACAGATTTTGCTTGAGGCAGTGGAAACTAAACATGGATAAAATAATTATGCACTGTGTCTCGGCTTCACTAATAATTCATGTTGTTTCCCATAGCAACAGACAAAAAAAAGATGCTGAAAGTTCAGATAACAATGCTAACTACCCTGTTCTTTACCTTATGTTCAAACCTGAGAGTGAGAGGTTAAATTCCCAGTCCCGGCAGGCTACATGTCGAGGTGTCTTTGGACAAGACACAGAAACTCTAGCTAGCACTGATATGCACATGTCTGGCAGCTGTCCAACAAAAATTTCTCCACGGTGATCAATAAAGAATTTATTATTTTTTTTATTATTATTATTAAGGGTCTAATTTTTGTCTTGACCTTGATGAGCAGCCTGTTCCATGAAAGTCTGGGTTTCAATAAATAACCACTAAGCTGAGAAAATTACTGCTCATGGAAGAAAATCTTTTTGCAAGCTCCTGCCTTTTTGCAAGTCTTTTTGCTTATTTACACTCGAACGGGCAATTTTACACTCACCAATAAAAGCTGCATGTCTTTGGATTGTGGGAGAAAACCAGAGCATCCAGAGAAAACCAACAGGGACATGGGGAGGCCTCAGTCGGCTAAAAGGTTGGATACCGTAACCTTACTGCTTTTTTTATTGATTTAAAGAGTCTTAAAGACCTGCAGAAATCCTGAGATAGGCAATCAGTAACTACTTTTGATTGTTGAACACTACTTGTCAAAACAGATTTTACAATTTTCTTGTACTACCAGAAAAAAAAAGTTTCATCTCACACCTTTTGGGTTGTGTTTACACTTGCAATAAAGTGTTGTTTTTTTTTCTCATGCAGAGGACACATCCAATCACAGATGGCATGTCAATGTCAGGTGTAAATGGCCTAACATCCCAAAGTAGACTTGCAATTACACATCTGAAGGCACGCATATACTAAGAAGCTGCTAGTACACTTCTAATCTAAGGCATTTTTCAAAATAAAACTCCAGTCCACACCTTTTCTTTCACTCCATCTGTCACTTCAGTCACAGGCTTTTCAGTGCTTGTTTCCTGCTACATACTTGTGAAAAACACATTCAGTAGGATAATAGAATACCTTGCACTGATGAATCCCTCTCAAAACATTTCCAAGCCATGAAAATTATCCTGATTTCATGATGCAATGAGGAGGCAATGGAACAAACCTATCCTCATGCTTGTCCACAAAAGCTTTAGCCTTGATATTGTAATTGAAACAGCTCATCGTGAAGAGGAGGCAGGTGAGGAACAAACACTGTAACAAGGTACACGACATGAAACTACAAGCAGATGGTGAAGGGAAATAGATTTGCTCCTACAGGTGAGATTTCAAAAATGGCGGCACGAAAGATACAGGACAAGCTCTTTCTTGGTAATGTTGCTCTCCTTTGCTTTTTGACTCAGCTCTGCATTCACTTGCAAGACTTTTTGCTTTCCCTTTTCCCCTCTGCGGTAGCAGTAAGCGAGGCAAACACAACAGACAGAAGCACACGGCAGCTGGTGCAGCTTTTTAACGGCATTAGTTCAGCTCCAGCGGGTTTGTCACACCGCATAGGGTGGGGATAGAAAACTTGCAGCGATTTAGTGCAGCTCAATGCCCTCCATTCTCAGGAACTGTGCATTGGGTACAACACAAAGGCGCGACAGAGGTGACCTAGTTTGCGATGCTTCAAATAAGCCTGTCTAGCTGATGGGCTCTGTTGTGGAGGTGTTACCTTTGGACTGAAACAGATTAATTATTATGTGAAACCATTCAACAAAAACACAACATAATCCAAATTAATAGGCAATTAAATGATTGAAAAAAAAAGATTTAAATTAATAATAATAATAATAATAATAATAATATTAACCTTTACTGATGAAAAAAACTGTCAGTGATCTAACAGCATTATCAGATGAGTACATAAGGTATGAAATATATATAATATATATATATAATGCATAGGTATTGCTATGCCTTGTGCAACATTTGCTTGCAACATAATACATAAAAACCCTTTGTGGTAGTTTTTTCTTTACAAAATACCTGCATCAGATGTGAACCACACCCAGTTCTTGGTCTTACAGGGACTTTTATTTTGTAGTACTCAGACGTGGGTAATGTTAAAGGAGGCTACAGCGCAGCTCAAATTAATGTAGTAATAACTAAGAAAGTAAAAAAACAAGCATTACACCCACTTGCAGTCCTAGCCAATTCACTGTGTATTCATCTTCATAAAGCAAAAGATAAGTGTTGAGTGGGTTTGCTGAGTGTTGTATCTTGATAATTAGATCTACAATTGTATGGTGCACTGCAAAAAAAAACAAAAAACAGTCAATTAATCTAATAGTGACTATTAAAATCTTCACTGATAAACTGTATCTGCAAATGGGGTAAGATTTTGATTGCTCCCAGTGCAAATCATCGTCACAACCCCCCACTTGAACAAATAGCCTGCTAAAGAGATTTTTTTGTTGTTGCAGTGAATATGCGCCACGCCTCTATATGAAGCTCAGTATCGCCTCTGGAAATCATAAAGCAGAACGCGGTACAGATCAGAACATTTTCCATGGCGCTAGTGATGTAGAAAGAGCTTCTAAGACTGATATAGATCCTGTAATTGGTTGATCTCTAGTGTGTAACAAGACAGTGGAAATTCTCAAGCCTTACAGCAGAGGAAAGAAAGAGGTTGGAGAGGGGCAGCCAATCAACAGCAAGCTGGCTGCATGAAGAAATAAATCAAACAGTAATTGAAAGGAAAAGCTTGTCTTGTATTTGAATATGCATGATGGATGCTTTTCTACTCTTGTACAGCAGTGGTCCATATTGTGTTTGAGCCTACATTATACAATCTTACAGTATAAAATATAAATTTGTAGAGTCAAGAGGGGGGGGAACTGTAATGGATACAATCCTTTTACAGTGTTTTATAAGAGCTGAAGGTAGAAAAAACCCTACTGTGGTACAACAACTGAAGCACACAGGGGAGGGATAAACACTATGATGCCTGCATATTAACATTCACAGCTTGCTCCATAATAACTTCATAGCTTTGAAAGCTTCTGGTGAATCTCAAAAGCATCGGGTTTAATGACTAATGTAAAAACAACAACAAATTATGTCTAAGAGGTGGTTTGGCTTGGGATAGAGACAGTGTGTGTGTGTGTGTGTGTGTGTGGTTGATGGAAAACAAATGAGGCAGAAAATGACTTTTTTGGGGGGGAGACAGTGTTTGTCTTAATCACTGTCACCACATTGTCTCAGCTAACATGAGCTTAGTACAGACAGCTCCAATTAAGTAGACTAAAAAGAAATATCTTTCTAGCTTCATGTGACAAGTCTAATGCTGAATTTACATTTTGGTTTTGAAAAACTATTTTGAGTTAATGTTCTTGCACTCTTTATCTCAGTGGTTTAAATTCCCAACATTTATAAAATCTAAATTATTTTCAGCGTTATAGCATAGCTGTAGTTAATGACTTAACATGTGGTTTAGTCTTAACCCAGTTGCAGCATCACTACAGGTTTACAGTCATACATTTCCATATAACAGCAGACATAATTTAGATATGGAGTTCCACAGGGTCCTGTAATTTTCTACTCCTTAATTCAGACAAAACTGAGGTTATTATATTTGGGCCCAAAACTCTCAGAGACATGTTATCTAGTCAGATTGCCGCCCTAGATGACTTTGCATTGGCCTCAAGTACTACTGTGAGGAATCTTGGAGTCATCTTTGACCAAGATATATCATT
>JAUMHL010000004.1:17623094-17665081 GCA_032362345.1 Sandelia bainsii
CTGTATATATTTATATAATGTGTAAGGTCTTAAACCTTACACTGTAAAGTGCCTTGAGATGACTTATGTTGTGATTTAGCGCTATATAAATAAAGTTGAATAATGTGATAACTTCATTATATACATCCACATATTCCCTGATCTATAGCCCCTGTCAGAAAGTCACAGGTTCATGGATTATAGTTAAAGGGGTGCTACACCCCATTACAATGTTGCTATTTTTGTCAGCAAAGATTTAAAACTTTAGTTCAGCAGAATCTTCTACATGTGTGGTGATGACAATAATGATGGTCGTAAGGAAAGTTAACAGCATATTCTCAGTGGTAAGTTGACTCTAAAATGACCATTAACAACTAATTTCTCTAGAACATGTGAAAATTACAAACAGTTGTTTTCTACATGAGAGCTCCCACAGAGAAAATACATTTTTATTTGTACTGAAAACGCTATAAACTTCCTTATTTCTTGAAACTTTGTATCTTGTTATGCAATCTATTGTGTTGCATTTTATAATCAGTGCCTTCACACTTTATGGTGTAAATGATTTACTCATGTATGTCTGTATTCTCTCTTTTCAGGCTGAAAGTTTGTTACCTGCAGAGGCAGACACAGTTTCTGCATGTGCTGGCCCACGTTAATTGACGTCTGCAGTTATACAGCCGTGTTATTTCATTTACACCTAACATTCACAGCGCAATAATGTTTTAATTGCTTTTGGGGTTTCATCCACTTTATGGGTTCAGCTCTCAGACTACACGTTGATGCTCTTAACTTCATTGTATTGCACTTTGGGAAACACTTATAACTAATACATCGATGTAAACATCTCTAGAGTAAGGGATCTACAAAATGTTCATCTGACTGTCATGATGGTATATGACCCAGGGGAAATTTGCTTCTTTTTGCCAAGTGTCTCAAATAAACATTAGTTAAAAGTACCTACTACTACCTATGTCAACAGTGTTATATTATAGATGAGCTAGATCAGTGGTTCTCAAACTTTTTACACTGGGTACCACCTCAAAAAATATTTGGCTCTCCAAGTACCACCATTAGGACCAGGGGTGGGTAGTAACGAGTTACATTTACTCCGTTACATTAACTTAAGTAACTTTTTTTTCTAAATGTACTTTTTTTTACTAGGAGTAGTTTTATTGTACCATACGTTTTACTTTTACTTGAGTAGTTTTGTGAAGAAGAAACGCTTCTTACTCGACCCCTTAATTCTTTTTTTTTTTTTTTACCATTTATTCTACACATTAGTTTCACCAATCAGACATAGCAACAATGATCACATGACTCCGTTTCACCACCGGTAATAACATCGCTAAATTGATTGAAGTTTGTTCTCGCTGACACACAGAAGGCAGACAGCTGACAGATGTGAGCAAATGCGCACACTTCACCCGTGAGGTCACCTGTTAGCTCACTCTGGATTCAGAAATAAATGTTATTTACAATTACATCCTGATCAACCAACAGACTTCAGCGACTAGACTTCAGCGATGTCTGTGAATAAGACTCTTTCTGTCCATGTGACCGTGCGTAAAAACAGCCTGAGAGATCGTAATGCGGTGTTGTGACTCTAATGCTGTTAATAATGTTTATGGAGATGTTAAGTGTATAAAGGTTTGACGTTGTCCAGTGAGTGGAGACAGTTCACCTGTAAACTATAGCAATATTATGTCTTTAATGTTATTATTTAATTTTCGTCAAAAATTCTCAGGTGTTCCTGCGTACCACTAGAGGGAGCCCGCGTACCATAGTTTGAGAACCACTGAGCTAGATTATATGTTCCCCTTTGCATTAAAGAGTTGCTGGTTAATTTACTTGGATCCAAAAAGCCGCTTCCCTTTACTGTTGAGGTAATGCTTAAGATGTAAGATTGTCCTGATATCACGTTAAGCCTGTTTCCTATATACTGAAGCCCTAGTCTACCTTTGCGGCCATTGAACAATGCACTGAAAAAAAATAACATAGTTGGGATTAAGTCACTGAGTCTCAAGTCAAGCCAAAGTTCTATACTTGTCTTTTCAAGTCTATTTATATCTGTCATTTATCAGATTGATGGATCATTGTTGTTCTGTCAGTCAGTTACTCCAAAACTTTGCTCCAGACTGAAATATTGCAACAACTGCTGTGGATGGACTTGGAGTTCTAAACACTGCTGTCAGCCTTAACTACTTGCTTATGTGGCTGCAAAGTCTCAGCAAACACCACACTGAAAACTCATTTCAGGGAGTATGTTAATTGTAATCAATGGCAAAAGCAGAGATGTTACACACTTTCCAACACCCACAACTAGACCAGTTTATCACGTTCACATTCAAGTATGGCTATTTACAATTTTAAAACAGTCATTTCTGATTTAAAGTTAGTGTGTCACTTCCAAGTGTGGACTCATGTCTACAGCTGCCTCCTGCCTTGGATATTTGAAGTTAGTTGCCCTACACTGAAAACCAACAGTGACAGTGTTCTGGATGACTATTTCAACACAGTTTATATTGTTCTCGGTGGGAATGGATCCCATAGCAACTCCAGCAGCTGATGTCTCTCTCTGTATCTTTGATCACTATTCTTTCATCTTTTGTGAGTCTGAGAGTGGCACAAAATTGCTGCATAGCATGATATATGACATTCCATCTCAGCAGCGTATGAAAAATAAATTAGATTTCCCTACACCATTTCATGATCAGCTCCCACAACCACCAGCCCTCCCTCCTTTCATCACACCTGCCTCTCTCTTCCTGCTCATACACTGGTGGCACCTCGGCTATAAAACACAAGCACTCAGGTTGTGTTCACAGCAGCGTGTGTTAGAGAGGGTTTGTTCAAATGCTGATGACCGTTTACCTCTGATATTAAGTTCTCTCCAGAAATGCTACTGAAATATCTACAATAATTTACAGTAAAGATTTACAGTAACGATTTAGATGTTTGAGATCAATTTGGGATTTTCTGGGAAGTTTCATATAATAACTGTTTCTTGACGAACAACTAGCACTTCTGTAGAGACTACAGTAGTGGTTAGTCCCTGTACAGGCACAGTGGTACCAAACCTGACAGCCTAATTGTGACAAGACATTGGGATACTCCACTCATAGCAACGGTGCCTGGCTGTAATAGAAATAGGTCCAACATGTTACTTTCTCTCAAACACATTCAGATCAGGTGATTAACAGAACACTTCAGATTTCTTTTGTAGTATTTTTCAGATCAATGGACATCTGCACTATGAAGCGCCGTCAAATTACTTCTGAAGCATTTGATTGAGTGTGAGCAGATTATAAAGGCTGAAACATTCCAAAATTAATCATGCTGCTATTGTCAGCTGTTAAAAACTAATAAGTAAAAGGAAATTAGTTCCTTTGACTGCCAAACATGTCCACACCATAACACTGCCACCAAAATGCTTTGCAGATGACGTCGTCTGGTGATTTGTTTCAGATCATGAGCAGTACCTTCCCTTCTCCACACTTGTCTCTTCCAGAACCAGTCCACCAGACAAGCTTTTTTTAAACATGTACAGGTACATTGACCTTGTGGAGGGTGGTTTTGATCTTGACAACTATTGTAAAGCGGTTTCTGTTCACCAGGGAAATACTTCTTCTGTCATCCATCACAGTTGTTTTCCATGCTTGCAGACCTTTTGACATTTCTGAGCTCACCAGTGCTTCCTCTTCCTTTTAAAGAATGTACCAAATAGTTGATTTGTCCACACCTAGTGTTTCTCTCTGCTCTGATGGATTGTGTTGGGTTTTCAGCCGTACTTAAGGCTTACTTCACTTGCAGTGGCATCTCTTTTCATTTCATTGACAGTTAAGTGTAAACTCAATATCAGTCCTAAAATGTTATCTGCTTTTATAAATGAACAAAAGCGGGAAAAACACACACCTGGCCAGCAGCAACAGCTGACCATCCAAATGTGCAAAATAAAGCGACAACAATATTTGGGGTTTATGAATAAAAATGTATAAAAATAATTCTTATGTTTCATCCAAACCTTTATTAAAGCACCTGATGCATATGAACGTATATTAGAAATTTGTTCGGGGTACTGTGCAGTATATCTTAAACCTAAGATATAAAAATGCAATAATAAGAAAAACTGTGGCTGTTATCTGACTATAACACAGACCCTGTCACACTAAGCATACCCAATAATTATAAAGTCAACATCTACAGTGTTTTCATTAAGATATCAGATGTGCAGAATCATGTGATGAAGGGGGAACTAATTGAAACATTGCACAATAGATTTCCCGAGACATTCCTAAGAGGAAAGCAACTGCTTTATTCAGTTTGAGCTTGTCAGAGGTTCTTACTGCAGGTCTAAAATGATTTATCAAGCTTTCACTTATTGTGGTGTAAGAGATATATCTTCATCTAATTGTTTTATAGTCTCAGTCTCTGATCAGCATTTCACCAACATCAGATGTTAATTAAACATATGTGAGACACCTCCTCCATACTGCAAGAGATAATTTTATGTTCTAGGAGACAAACAGTAATCATTTAACAGTGAAGCACCAAATTCATTCTATCCAAGCCTGCATTCTTTTTTTAAATTCTGTATCTTAGGGTCAAAATAACACCTTAAAGTAACATGAGGCTGATTTTATTCTTCATTACCTTACTAATATGGTTCATATTTTGTTCATGCCAACAATAGTCAGACACCACTTCTTTCATTGGAAGTACTTATACTCTAAGCTAGTCGTACTTTAGATCAATATAAATCCCCCGCAGCTTGGTTCAAGCACTGTTTTGCTTCAGTACAGGGTTTACAAAGATTGAGGCCACACTAGTGAAAGAAGCATAAAAAAGCTACAAATGTGTTGTTTCCGATGGCAAAATTATCAAGTATCATCTCATAATGCATCCTCTTATTTATTTTTATTTTTGTATGACCTTCACAAACCTCCTGAGTGAACATGCATAAAGCATCAAAAGCATAAAAGCGCTATTTTGATCAGCTGTCTGATGCAGGCGATTCAAAGTTTGTGTGAAGAATGTAGAACAGCTACCGCTGTGTCTCCAAATTGGCACTCACTGTACAGTAGTGCAGTAGTAGTAGCAACAGATAAACCCTAATTTTGAGACAGTCAACAGCTGAGCGTCCACTAAGATCAGCTTGAAACTCATCACTATCATCATCATTTTAACAAGCTGTTAACACCTGCAACCTCCTTTTGAGATTTCATGCATTTTACGTTATACTTTATATAATTAAAGACTGAGAGTCAGCATGAGCAGGGGTGCAAGATGACCCCTCACAGGTTGCCCTTTGATTTGACAAACTATAGGGAGAGCATTTCATTTGCAAGACAACCGCAAGTATGCTTTGGAAAGGCTGAGGGGAGAGTTGAAAAGAAGTTAGAGATGATGGGAGATTTAATTTATGAATATTGTGCAAAAAGGTTTGGAATTTGTGAAAGTAAGAAAAAAGCTGTGGAAGTCTAAAGCTAGTGAAAAAGAGGGCACATTAATGTCCTGGAAAATGACCTCAAATCTGGACTGGCAATTTTAAAGAAAGAAGAAGGTCTTTCGAAAATCAGATTGAAAAAAAGGAACCTGCTAGGACGCATTTAGCAGTTTACAAAGGCACTATTTAGTAGGGAAAGAAATGGCACGTTAACAGTGAATAGGATTGAACTAGGTGCTTGCAAAGATAGGAACAGCGACTTACAGGTCTGCCTCTAGATATGCTCCCCATTTGGACAATGGATGTTTAAGCTCAAGCTTTGAAAGAGGCAGAAATGTTAGTTACAGAAGAAGACTAAGGTTGGCATCAGCCCCTGAGCCTAATGACGTGCTCTGTAGGCTGCGTGAAAATGCTCCGAATGTGTTGTAGTTTTTGTGGAGGCTTTTTAAGGTAGCATGGAGAAAGTAGCTTATTCCTAGGCCGTGAAGAAGGGCAGGAGGGATCTTTGGAAAGGTTTTGCTGATGTAGGGCAGTTTCTTCAGTGTAGTGGCACAAGTTAACAAGCCCTTTGACACCTTTGTGCAACTTTTTCTGGATGCTTAATAAAGTAACAAGAATTTCCCCAAGGGGATTAATAAAGTATCAATTATTATTATTATTATTTATTATTATGCTAGCACACAAGCATGATGTGGCATCAAATTCAGTCAGTGAAGAAGTAAAGAAGAGATTTGAATGTGGTTCTCAGGCTTCTGAAATGTATTTGGTTCTGTTACTAAAGTTATAGCATACTGTAATAAGTATTAAGTGTATTTTAAGGTACAAGATTTAGACAAAGGGTTAGCGAGGAAATACACTGCCTGGCCAAAAAAAGTCACACAGTCTAATATTTCTTAACCATCTTTTGGTTTGATTACAGAAAGCTTTCGCCGTGGCATCGTTCCGATAAACTCATGTAACGTCAAAACATTTATCTTCATCCATTTCTGCATAAAACTCTCAGCAAGATTTTGTACTGATGATGGCCGCTGCATAAAGTCTTCTCCAGCACATCCAAAAGATTCTCAATGGGGTTAAAGTCTGGACTCTGTGGTGGCAAATACATGTGGGAGAATGATGTCTAATGCTCCCTCAATCATTCTTTCACAATTTGAGCCCAAGGTATCCTGGCATTTCATCTTGACAGCTCAAAATTCATCAATTTATTTAATTTGATCCACCTGTGGGATTAATGCCCACACTGTTTTCGAAATCACGACCTCCACTTTGTAGGCATTATATATTGAGCTTGCAGTCTTGAAGACCAAGCTGGGCTTAGGGTTATTTTTCAAATTTTAAAACTCCATCCAAAACCAGAACACACTATTCAACTACAATACACAAATTATATACACAAATTGAGGTGCACTACTAATGAGAAAAATGACCTTCTGTGTGTAGAAATTGAGAATAGATTTAGTGTGTTGAAAGGGAAAAATATTTTATATTTTTTGACCACCACAACAATATCATGATAGGTGGTCAATAGTGCAGAAATAGAGAACATTTAATTGCATTTATTAATCCACCTTTCTTCTAGCAAGGAGAAAGACGATGTGCAGGTAAAGTACGTGCACACTGTGCATGGAGCACAAGTGCTTTGTCACTACAATGATTAAATAAACATGTAGGGCTTAATATGCAAGCTTATTATTTGAGTGGGAGGCACTATCAGCCTTTAATTTGTTTTTTGTTCTCCACTGCAGTTAGGAATTCAACTGGAGGTAAAGAAAAAAACTGATATTGCAAGCATGCGAGGATATTATTGTAAAGGTCAAACATGGACCTGATTGATGTATTTATGTCACGTGACAATTTGACTTTTCACAAGATAGTTTGATGTTTGTAGAATTAGTAACTCAAACATTCATTGCAAGCAAAGAAACTATTGAGTGAAAGAAACACTGGGAAGCTCCCCCAAGAACTATTTTTCTACCTTACTGGTACTCAAAATGCTGTTACACTGCTGCTCATTTATCCATTTGCACACACAAGCACACACTCACGCTCCAGTGGCAGAGCTGAAATGCAGCCAACCAGTCAACTTGTGGTTCAGTGTCTTGCCCAAGGACACTTCGACATGTGACAGGAGGAACTGGGAATCTAACCACCAATTCTACGATTTGCAGATGACTACATAACTGTGTAAGCCTGCTGATGGTTGGTATGCATTTACGTATTCCTCTTGATTTGTGGTGAATCCACAAAGTTTTGTCATATACAATGAAATGTGTATTTCTACTATCCCTTCAGCCAAACTGGCAGCAATACATAGATTTCAAACCCAACACCAGCTTTGATTTTACAATGGCCCAGTATTCGATCAGTCAATGTATGCTTAACGTCACTCATTGTTCTGTTGTGCTGGGAGAGTACCCAGTATGCAGTACCATGTGCTCTAACGCTATGTTCACACTACACAAAAATACCTAATGTTTGATCTTCTAGATTCTAAGCATCAGTCCTGGGTGGAAAATAATGCAAGTACATAAAGACTTCACCAACTAAATCCATAAATCTGGCGTTAAAGGCTCAAGTTTATCACATCCCCATGAGGTTTGTGTCACTTTTATCACAAAAGTCCTCCGAACAGTGAACATTCAGCCAAGGCCTGCTTTGATAAGAAAGGTCAAGAAGTTTTCAAGGATATTTTCAGTCCTCAAACTGTCTAAATGTATTTTTTTTTTAATGAGGATAAAAATCTTACCTATATCGTGTGGTATTGTGCCATATGGTCCCTCAAAAATACATCAAGGTCACACATTCACACTCAAAGAGCAAGATGAACAATCGGCCTATAGAAAAAAAGATGTGTTAAAAGTACATTTTATACACAATCAGTATCTGTTCTTTATGGACAAATGTAATTTCCCATTATTATGTTAGTGCTCAGGTATAGAAAATCCAATGAATATTGTATATGGGATCGGACATACAGCATTTGATCTTTGTAATAACATGAATTTTATTCTCTGCAATGTGACAGTGTGAAATAAGGCCATCTGACAATCCTTAGCTACTCTTACATACAGTACATATTTGCTGTGAGCTAATCATGCCGCTAAGCTATGAAACCAGTGCTATTGTGATTTATAAGGAATTATGAGTTTCTCAAACAAAAGCATGTAAAAATCTCCTTAAAGCACAGTGTAGGATGGAGGGAAGATTAGACTGGCTTATGGAAGATGACTGAAATACACAACAGCGTGTGTGTTTGTGACATGATCTCAGCAATGACTGAACGCACATTATCTTTTTTGCCTCTTATGTTAGTGGCCATTCGTCCCTACGAGCGGTTTACCTTTCTCAGCACACAGCCAGAGAGCTGCATTGTTTGTTTGCTTTGCAAATACGTGTGGGAGTGAGAGTGTGGGTGTGCATGTGTAGATGTCTGTGAATATGTTTGTGCTCAGCTTCAAAGTATGAGCAACTGAAAAAGACATTTAATAAAAAAAATAAAAAAAAGTCAGTTTACAAAGGAAGAGAAACCATATGGTCCAAGTGAAAAATAAGGGTAAGGATGTTCGGTTGCAGCCTTGTTAAACGAATACATGCTTTTTTCTTCTTCCATTGATAGTGAACATCTTCATATTGCACTCAGTGTTTGTCCTTTCAGGTGTTTATATGTATATGCTGCCTTGATCATGCATTTGACCTCTCTTTCAAGGTGATGCTTTCAATGCAGTTGCTGTGTCTGTGCGTCTCTCTGGGGAGTCATGAAACACCTCTTTGTCTTGATTCAGAATGGTTGCCAGCTCTACCTGCTGCCCCTCCTTTTCTATCCCTTGTGATCCCACTGAAGATGTCAGCCTGATAAGTGTAAGACTCACCCCCTCCCAACTGTGATTTGATTTCTGGGGCGGACCCTGCCCATCAGCAGTTGTCTGTTGACCAGTAGACCCTAATAACAATGTAAGCCTCCGTTTTTAGCGGCTGTGCTTAGCCTGTCAATCACAAAGTGAACACAGGATGCGCTCCACTCACCTAAAGGAATTTCACTTTACTCAGGCGTTTACTGAGTGGAATATTTCAGACAAAATGATCTGAGAAGATAGATGATGTTTGATGCTGATCACCTGAGATTTGCCCATTCATGAAATCATTATTAGCTTTTAAGGCACAGCAGCCAAAGAATCCAAATAGCAGATTATTGACTCACTGTCATTAGCTGTCTTCATTCAAATTCCATTTAAAGACACTGCTGCCAGCAATAACCTGCTGTGGTGCGCATTCAAGCTAACAAAATGACTGAGGGAATTGAGACTTTAAAAGACACCAAGAGAGTGCAGTTTCATTATAACAACACTGCAAGTCTATTAATAATATTCATAATGCATTTGAAATCTGTTGGTCCTTTTTTCTTTGTGACATGTTGCATCACTCTGCTTCACAAGTGGTCCATTTACAAATATGAAGGTAATCTACATGTAAAATACACTGCTTGTTGATATGGTTTCATAAGGCAAAACACTAAAGGAGACATTCACTCTCTCTGTATTAAAACAATGACCATGTGCCTACAGTATAGGAACACTGTAACAGGACTATCTTGCTGTAATCTTTCCTTCTGTTTACACTGACTGTTGAAAGATTTCTTCCCAACATGCTTTAAAAGAAAGTGATGGACTAAATCCACAGTCCTCATTCCATGCAAGAATATATTCAAAAATGTGTCTCCAGTCACACTTGATTTTTAAATGCGTTGGATCACAAGTGGACAGCAAGTGTTATTCACTTGCCAATGTGGTCTGGGACACATTTAACCACATATTTATTGTAGTGTAAAAGCTAATAACTCCTGATGTGTTTGGAAAAGGATTTTATAAATAGGTTATCAATCCAGGACATGGTGGTTGTTTTGGTGAGAATGCACCAGACACCACAACCCCCGTCCCTAACACACTAATCCAACTGGCCTGATCTTAACGCTAGTGGTTTGTTGGACACTTTGGCGATGCATGTATATAGACAGGTGTGTCTTGGCTGTCCACTTGTGTGCGTTTTATAACCAAGTGTAATCAGAGTCGTACTTATTTCATCTGAATTAGCTAAGAAAGGAGGGACTTTAAAAGTGTCATCTGTATTTGAAGATCCACTCCTGTTCCTTTGTATTTGTACAGTCACTTACACTGAAAGAACATGAGGAAATGATCTTTTACTGGTCAGTATGAACAGGATGAAACAAGAACAATCTGCGAACTTGAAAAATGTGTAACCTGTCTTTTAAGGACACATGCTTTTGTAGCTGATGAAATCAAATACAGTAATCCTGTAGGCTTACAGGCACACACTGTGGCAACAAAGAGAACAATGTAGGGTCACAAGTGCTCAAGGAATCAATGCACCACCATTAGAATGTACAACAGAGCATTTTCAGGCGATCTACACAACTTGTGTTAGGCTTACTGGGTGTGTAACTGGGCTGAGTCTGAAAAGCTTGCAGTACAATGCTGCCACACTTGCACACGTTCTGTCACATTTTTAAATGAGGGAATGATGTTTCTCCCTGTTTGAGTAATATTTGCTAAAACCTACATGTCCCAACTGTCTTTAAATATTACCTACCTGATCAGAAACAAATAAAATGTGAGAATATAATAATAGTAATAAGATTCAACCACCTGAATTTGGCAACATACAATAATCAGGTCAAGCTTAGCCACCCGTTTGTATGCTAATTAGCCTGCTACCCCAGGCAAAAACCAATATGTTAACTGATATCAGTCTACAATATCTGTGGGTTATTATCCTAGTATGTTTCAATTTTGGAGGAATGATGTGTTATTTTAAAGGGTGCTGATGATGCCCATGTTCAAGTAACATAAATTGTCAGTGAAATCAATTATGAAATGTTTTTGGCTGTGACCCCAGTGTTCAAACACATCTGGTGTAAAAATGAGGAAGTTCTATCTATTTCTGTATCCGTATAATCAGGCTATGTCTCCTATTAAGTGAGAATGTTTGCAGATTTTTTCCATTTATTTGAAAGAAATTTTCTCAAATTTCCTGCTAAATCTAACTCAGTATTGCATTGTATTAAATGAATAAATCCAATATTTTTTGCTTTCATGTAAAATTCACTTAGAAGAATTGAGTGCTGGATTGAATTCCTTCCTCAGAAAATAACACAAGCATTTTAATCAAATGTTCTGCTTGCGCTAAACACCAGACATGCCTCTCTGATTGGCAAAGAAAGTAGGAAATACACAGAGATTCAGCATACTTTATCCATTCCTGTTCCTTTTTTTTCTGATGAACATGGGCATGCAAGTAGTTTTAGTCAGTCCTTCATACAGTACATCACCCAACCTTAAACTATCATTGAACTAGAGAAACCAAATGTGTCAAAAAAAAGGTGAGAAACAAAGAACAAATCAAAGGCGAATATATAACAGGATTCCTAATAACAGCTTTGGGCCATGACTCAACATTAACATTCATTTTTCTGTTTCATTTTGTTTGGTTCATGTCATTGTTTCTAGTGAGTGGGTGCCCTTTCTTTTTCAAAGTTCACTATACTTTCACAAACAATTACATTTTTTCATCTCACTGCGCTTCCTTTAATCTGCCAGTGCTAATGAATGCTGCTAAAGATTATGTTATTCTGCGTCTCTGTGGCACCAGTGCCAAAGCTGCAACTCTGATATGTTTGAGGTTTCTAACATGACACTGAACCCACTTCAGCAACAGAAATAAGTCAAAAATCTAAAAATTGAGGATTTATTTGAAAGTTAGGTATTTCTTTTTATTGTGTTTTAAAGATGAGTTAAGATATAAGTCTAAAGATTTTGCATTTTTTTCTTTAAAACCTGTAGTGGTCATGTCATCAGGCAGCTGGCAAGTATTTAAGTTCAAACTGGAAACCTTCAACTTCACTTCACTTTACACCAAAGAGGCTACAACACATGCTCCTGTGCACACTGCGCATCATTCAAGTGGCTCAGCTTTAAAAGCAGACAGCTACCGCACGATGCACACAAACACTCGTCCACAGCTCTCGTCAGACATTATATGCGTGTCATTTGTTGTTGGTGGGTATGAGGCAAGGGACAAACTGGGCTCTCAGTGACAAGCCAAGTCCTCCACCTCCCCCACTGCAATAACATCCCACCGCTGCATCTCCTGTGGTAAAGTGTAATCACATTTTCCACAAGGGTGGCTCTAGTGCCCGTGAGAAAAGGGTTTATCAAATTCACACACATTGTCATTACGCAGTCCGTGTGGTTTCCCATCCATATCTGCAGCCACTT
Organism: Sandelia bainsii; assembly: GCA_032362345.1. Lineage (NCBI taxonomy): Eukaryota > Metazoa > Chordata > Actinopteri > Anabantiformes > Anabantidae > Sandelia > Sandelia bainsii. The sequence goes on from JAUMHL010000004.1 coordinate 17,635,809, forward strand.
ATGTCCGGCCTGTGTGGATTAAAGAAGCTTTGAGGATAAGAAACACACACACACACATACACTTGACGTTATGCTCGGAGTCCTGCAGATAACACACAGAAAGAAATTTCAAACAGGGTGACGGTGATGTGTTTGTTCAGCTTCTTTTTATTTGTATTTCTGAACACACAGGAGATCTCTCTGGTGTAATTAATTGATGTATTGTAATAGTTATATTATTTAACATATAGCTATTGTATATAAATTTTAAAACTGTTACATATCACATGGCTTTATATTTTTTATAGCTAAATAGCTGTAATTTTAGCTTCTACCAATGGTGGCTGTAGTATTGTATATGTTTAGTATTTAGCTATTACCAATTTCACTTCCATAAAGTTGAAGCAATTGCAGGCAATAGGTAATAAGGGAGAGTCTACAGTCATGCACAGGAACAGTTCTCTTTTGAGGAAAGTGTCCTCCTATAAAATAAGACCAATATGTGTGTATTACTTTTTGACGATGCCTAGTGGCTGCACTACTCTTTATACCCTCAAAGTTTGTTAGGAACAGGTTTGGGTGGATGCTTAATCCCAAATAAACTGCTTTGTTTGTGAGACAGCTGCTGCCATTTTGGTACCTGAAATCAAAAGGTGAGACATCTGCTTCTGTATGTAGGGGCATGCTCCCAACAAATGCTCATAAGGGTTGTATGAGAGGGGTTGGGACCAACAACCATGTCTCCCAAAAATTAATTTCCTATGCAGCTAAATTGCAAACATAATGATTTTTTGTAGCTACCATGATTGTTATGTTATGATGCAGCATATTTTTTGAGTGAAGTAAGCACTACATTTATTAATGAGATATAAGTTGCTAGGGGGTTGATGGGCACGATGGGGGACATATTGTATGATGCGCACGACTAATAAACCGCTGATTTGACTCTGACTCCAAACTCTCGTGTGGGTAGATTTAGGCAAGAAAAGCACTTTGGTTAAGGTTAGAGAAAGATCTTGACTTTGTTTAGTTTACTAGACTTGTATGAGAAGTGTCATTTTTCTCTATTATGTCACCAGATATTTCGGCAGAAAAAGTATATTGTGGAGCTAATGTTTAGGTGGAAAAAAATCCATTGTCTGGTGACATTTCACTAATATGTTCAGTATCAACATATTTACAACTTTTCAGCCATTGGTTGCAATTATCAACACATACAGTATATCAATATGTATATAATCTGGTTCCAATTATGTTCCATACAAAAACATCCCATTTCAATCTCTGTTTTAAATTAATACACTTCAGTAATTCTAACTTTGTGTAACAGTAGTGTGTAGTGCCACATTAACAGTAGTGTTTGTTTGGACATGACAGCACAGCTTGGTTATCTTGATCATATGCAAGCTTTGCTAAATGCTAGTTTTGCCAGACAGACAGTAACATAGCCCTTTTTCAATTAAAAATGTCAATTAGCAAAGAATTGTGCTATATTACCTCCCATTTTACAGTTAGTATGGTTAGTTTAAACCAACCACAGTGGGTCATTAAAGTCAGTAGGATTCACCCTCTGGCGATCATAAAAGTTTGTACAACCATTCAGTGGTTATTGAGATGTTTTGCTCTGCATCAAGTGTTGAATTGACTAGCTGACCTTGCCACCCCTGGAGCTATACTGCTAGTGCTGTTAGAAAAGAATCAAACCAAGGCCCGCACCAGCATTATTTTCTCAGGCTTTGGAAACCTCCCTCCACATCCACAGAAAAAATTACACAGCTGTTTACTCCACCACTTACTAAACTTAGTTTTAGGTCCCTTTGTGGATATACTCATACATACTGTAAATGAATTGTGAAATGCTGAATTGTCTGATATGGTTGTTACTTCTAAGATACTGGGCTGAATAAAAGCTACATCTTCACAGATCAGGACCATTTCAAAGATAGACAGCTGGATGGAAAATAATTCCAATGTTAAAGTAAGTAAAGTTAGCAAAAAAGTGCAGGTTGCTTGAGGCCTTTTGCACTCTATATTTATTATTTATTTTACACTCTAAAGTTTCTATATAATTCATTTCTTAAAACAACCTCCAATGCTCTTTTTTGGGTTGATAAAGTGAACACATCAGTTGATTCTGGCACATTGTGTAGTGTTCATTACATCAGAATCCAGTGATTATGTACAAAATCAGATCAATTCCCTGAACTAAAAGTCATCAAATCCACCCACAATCCACCACATCCACACACCACCTATTACAGTATCAATACAAGAATTGATTGTTAGCAGGAGGACTGAGCATGCTTCTGTGCCAAGTAAAGTAGATTCCAATGTATTCTTTAATTGGGGAATGGGGCATGTAAAATGGGCAGCTGAGTCTGTTAAACATAAACTGTAGCTGCAAAGGGCAAAACAAAGATCTGGTCTGTGTATTCTTGATAGACAAATTAAAGTGAAAGCCCTTCAGTAACTGATTAGAGAAAGCTAACAAATGAAGATTTTCCATACTGGGCCCAAGAGCTCACTGACATAAAGTTTTATGTTGGGTTATAAATTCACAGTCTCTATTGTTTATCCATTATAGTTGTTGAAGTGGGCTAAGAAGTTCATTGGCCTGCTTAGAACTACAAACTATGTCATCCATGACGTCTGAGCATGGAGGAGTACAAGTATGTTTACTCCAGTTTGGATGGCACAAGCAGACTGGCCATCTGGAGTCGTCTTTCACTGGGAGGCTGGTGGATGTGTGGGCCAAGCAAAGGTTTAAAAATGTCCCACAGTGGTTTTGGCTGCAGAACTGTGAAGTTCTAGTCCATTTTTCTAACTCAAGACGATGTTATTTTGGTATACTGTACCTTCTGGACACCAAGCAGATAGTAACTTACAATATGAGTGTAAAAATCAAATGTAGTGTAAAGTTAGAAATAAAAAAAAAGTAAGAGACCAGAGCATGACATGTGCTAAGAATTTGAAGGGGGAAAACCATCCTGAGGGCCGAAGTGGCTTAATGCCACTAACTGAATAATTGATCTGGCAAGACAAAAACATATCAGTATAACAAGCTGTATATTCTCATCACTTAGTCCCAGTCCTCTGTTGTCCTGCCTCTAGGATTTATCCCCTCCTGGGAAAATATAAGCCAACAAACATCCAGAGTCTTAAAACGTGTAAAGCAGAGAAGCAGTCAGCTGTATATGCATTGAAATGTATATCGACAAGCGCCCTGCTCAATAAAGGATGACTAACTACAAGAAGTCAAAGAGAAGATGTGAAGTCCACCTTTTATTGATAGGATCTGCCTGAACAAAACAGAGCTCCTTGAGGAAAGTCAATTACATCTTGCACAAACATCCACTTGAACTAAAGATGGAACTGATTAGATTTTGGTGGTCAAAGTGGTCAAAGGTCACTGTGACCTTATGTCTATCCCATTCTCATCAACACAATATCATCCAGCACAAATGTCCACTTAGACTCACTGATGAAATGATTAGAATATGAGGCTGGATAGACATGCATGTAAATTGCAACAGGCTGGTAACAGGCATACAACTGTGAGGCAGTAATTCTAGTTAAGTTCAGAAGTCTGTCTCCAAATTGTATGACTACAGTAAACCAGTGGCTTTCAGACCAACAATTAAGTGTCAACTGAAGACAACCTCATCATTCATACACATGCAGTATTGGGTAGAAACTTGTAGCTTTGTCTAGCTTGCAAGAATCAAGAGAGGAGATCAAACAGGCAAATTTGCCTCAAAGGTGCACAAACTGTTCACTGTGTTGCCAGACTTCTTGGTTTTGTATTTAATCTTATCAGTGCTACACACAACACATCAACACCAATGCAAAACTTTCCCAGCATTTTTTTTCTACCAGCTTATTGACGTTAACATGGCCCAAATATGGGATTTTGAACAATTCTTCATGTTCTCATGGGTGAAGGAATCACTGTAAAAATTTAGGGACATGGCGTGATTAGGCTCTAAAAAACACCCTGAACGTGATTTAGACTGGATTAGAATTTCAAAACACCTACACGTCTATAGGTGAAAGAAAAGTAACGACTACAAAAAGTAAAAAGATAAAGTCTTTATCGTTGTATATGGTTTATGCTCTATCTGAATGAGAGTGAAAGTGCACATAGAATAAATGATAAATGATGATGAATAAAAGTATATGCCCTTTAGCATGTGAAATATATAATAACATTTGTGTGTTGAAGACAGCTAAAGTCACAAGAAGGGGAAAATCCTATTCCTCACAGAAAAGAGTACTTACACACCAAATTCATTAGTCTGTCACCTTGTGTTATGTTGCTGGCTGTACGGTTGATTCCAAGACAGCTCTGTGTTTTTATTTGTGTGGTATGTGTCTGTGTGTAAAATACTCACTGTGATTTTGTAGTGGGCACATGCTGACAGAATGAGGTATGCTTAAAAAGAACCAGCATGAATGTATATCTGTGGAGTGATTGTATTTTTGGTTGAGTATACATGCTTTTTTGCCTCGTCTTGCTTTTAAAACATGAGTATAGAAAGGTACTGGTGCATATGAAGTTATAATGTATATTGAATTTTAATAGAAATCCTCCCATACATATCATGGGAGATTGATATTTGGGGTTATGGTATTCTCATTGTCACTGATGGGGGCATAATAATAAAGATTTTCTTTAATGCCAGTAAAGAAAATGTGACATTAATGGGGGAAAGTGATAATGGAAATCATTATTCTTATGTATTACCAAAAAATGCAGACACATTGAATTTTAGGACAGGGTTTCATAGTATGGAAGATTTAAAATGTCTAATTAGAAATACATAAAACAAAGTGAAATACAACATTTTTTATATCTACTGTTTTTACATATGGATTTATTATGACACACGTTAAATGAATAGCATATTTTAAATATGACTTTAAATAATGAAATATTGCACAAAGCAGGGTAGACCTGCTAGCACCAAATGCAAAACAGAGATATAGAGATAGATAGATAGATAGATAGATAGATAGATAGATAGATAGCAATAATAAAACTGTCGGAATACTAAAAAAATATTATAGGAAAACACTAAAACATAAAGTGCTAATACAAATGGCATGATACATGATAATGAAAAATATCACATTTTCTATTTTAAAAAATACAGTATTCTACACAAGTGCCAATTTGAGACAAGCAGTAAAGGATTTTTTTTTTCCAGTTTAGCCTTTATTTTAAAGGTTGACAGTGGAGAGGCAGAGAAAAAACAAAGGGAGAGAGGGTGTGACATGCAACAACGGTCCCCAGGTGGTCTTATAATGGGGATGTTGCGGTTAGGGGGCAATAACACAATAACCATAAGGATACCAGTGTGCTCCAAGCAATGAAGAAATTATAACAAGGGAACCATACTGCATTTTGTATTTAAAATGAAAACATTTTACCTGCTCCATACTAACATGTAAAACAGTTTTATTTGTAACTAAGCAACCATTATAATTATGTTTTATACAGTTATGTCTTGTATAAAAATGTGTGATTTTAATCAAACTATAAAACAATATATAACTGAAGCCTCAGCATCAGCTGTTTCCATGGTTTCAGTTCTAACTGTGGACCCTTGTTGCAATTCATAACCCTCTCTTTTTCTGCAGTGTGTACCTCGCTGTCAAGTAAAGGCAAAAAAACATAAAGAATAAAAAAATCAAAAAATGAATAAATAAACGTAAACAAGAGTTTATGTTTAGAGGTTTCTAAGCAACAAAGATGATACGCTACATTTACTGCATTGTGTGTGAAAAAAAGAAACAGTTGCGTAATGTTTAGCTGTAATCACCTCAGCCATCCCTGGTTCTTATGTTTAATACTGTGTCAAATGTATGAAACTCCCCTCACTGTTACACACACACTCCCGTCCCCTTTCTTAGTTTAGTTTAGTTTGGTGAAATTTATTTCAAACATATGTACATTCACCATAGTTCCATATCATCATTACATTCTTGTGTTTGAAAAGGAGTAGGCAGAAGTATAAACTTATTTGGCCCTACCTGCTTTATATTTTACATCACTTATTCAAAAATAATTTCTTCATTCAATGGAGAAAACAAACAAAAAACAAAACAAAACAATATAATTTCTTGGATTAAAAAAAAAACAAAAACGTATTAAAAGTAATTTAGAAACAGAACAGCCCATCACTCAGAGTGTATTTCTAATAGAGAGCCAAAGCTGCTCAACTCTGTGATTCAGTTTCTCAGCAGATGATCTGTATCCCTCAAACCCATCTTCCTCTGCCTGTCAGTGGAGCTTTAGCACCGCTTGTCATGGGAAGTTATACGACTGGATGGGCGTGCTGCATCGCCGGGATTTTCAGATGCAGGTCAGCCCTGACAACGCAGCTTCCAATTGGTTTCAGTTGTTTCCAAGATGAATCAGAAAGGCTTTTAATAAGGAAATCCAAAGAGCTCATGGGCTGTACGGATAACTTCAAAGGGAGGTTAATATAGATCCCCTGAGCGTTTGCCTCTCTGTTGCAACCTTTATAAAAGCTCAAGAATGAACAGAATTATACTGTGAAGAAAGCTCACTTTTTCAGGCTATGAAAAGTGTATTTGTATTCTCACTCTCTGTACCTCAGGGCGAGTTTGATATAAGAATACTGCAATAAGACAAAACATAAATAATAACAGCAACAAATTCAGAGATGTATGCTGCCCCGAGGCCTAACCTGGACTATCAAACACTGCATGCACACATAATACTATAACTATCGCTTTGACTCATATTGATCCTGAAAGGCTTTTTAAGATATATTAACCTGAGTCCAAAAACAACCACTTCAGTTCCAGTGCAGGTAAATACACAGCATGCTTAAGGTTAGCTTTGCTGTTAAAAGGTCACACTGATATAAGGATCCATGCAATTTCCAACATCTGCCTTTCCCCGCGTTCGTCCTGCAACTGACAGAGATATCAAAAATCTCGACACACACTCTGTGATATTGAGCAGGGAACAAATTCCTGCACATGCTACCAAAGATGAAAGCCACAAGTCTGGTAAAAGGCATGCAGGAATAGATGTACAGTAACGAGAGCCTTGGGGTCTGACTTAATGAGAAGGATTAGTGAACCATGATAGGGCTGTAAGAGGGGCGGTGAGTTCGGTAGTGGCGAGGGCTGGATGGATGAAGGAGCACCAATTTGTCAGGTAGAGGACGGCCTAACCTCAGCTCCCAGGAATCTCTTAAATGAGGCAGAGGGAGTGCAGACCAACAGATGAAGCCAGATTGTAAAAGCTGACAAGTGCAATCAATAGATTGCACACTGATATTAACCTCTATCATCTTTTTGATATCCTGCTGTGACGGGACAGAGGAGGAAGGCAATTCTTAGCTTCAAGAAATGTGATATGTCTTCTTGCTGCAAAAGCTACATTTTTCAGCACAAACATTATGTGACCTCAGAGCGCTGCATGAATCTATTTCTAGTTAATTACTTAATTTGCCAATAATATGCCATCAAGAGGCATTTTATTACTTCACTGTTCTCATCCTAGCAGATGGGACAGATGGGTGCAGATATTTTTTGGAGACATTCTTCTGTTTTAAAGACCAATAATTATGTCATATTTGTCTTGTTTATGGGTTTTGTTCGCTGCTTTGAGTGCCATCTCATGTGGTGAATTCTCCAACATGAAGAGATGATATCCATCATTTAGCACTGCTAACCTTTTAATCAAATTTGAGACTTGCCCACATCAGGGCATCAAATGCTACATTTCTGCTGCCATATCTTATAAATGGGCAGGTCACTGCAGAAAGTGGCACAGCAAATGTCATACAACCTTCCTCTCAATGGAGACAATGGTAGAAGTTTTAGAAGTGATCAGAAGTGGTGACATGGATTGCATGCTAACTAGCCTGGTAGATACTAGTCGTACATGTTAGTGCTAGTAATTCACTATAGGCTTCACTCCTTTGTCCAACAATTTACTAGTGGACAATAGTTTATCACATAGTGAGAAGTAAATACAGATATTAGATCATAATCATTGTCATTTTGCATCATCAGTGTGAAGATGAGAAACTGTAATGTGTTGTGATGGATTGTGGACACTATACAAGGGCTACAATTTCAAACTCAGAATTTGGACACTTAACACTATAAAACATATAAAATGTAATAGATCCCTCTATGCATTGTAAGGAGCTTCTTGTCTTGATGTCAGTTCCATCTATCTTCTCTTCTGGCCAGCTTATTATCTCAGCGGTGTATGTGATGTCTGGCAGTGTGTAGGTGTTGATTGCCCGGGTCTTGTTATTCCCATTCAGCTGATTCCTCTGGACTTGCCTTATTCGCTCTCTCTCTCTATATATATATATATATATGTATATATAGTGTGTGTGTGTGTTTATTTATTTACATTAAGTGTGTCCTTCCTCTTAACTGTACATACAGGGAGCCACATACACATGCATCACATACTAGCATACGTGATCACCACTAAATTTGACCTCACTGCTAAAACATACTGCAGTGTAATTTAATTAGCGCCTCTATGACAATGTTATGGCACAACAGCTTTATTAGATTCGACTGTAGAGGTACACCTAATGAAACAGACACCGAGTGTGTGCACTTTCATCTCTTTATAATCTCTCTCATTCATAATTTTGTGTTTCTCAAGATTTTCAAATTCCCTGCCGCTACAGCACAAGCTATTAAATGTTGAAACCTTCATGAGTTTAAAAAAGATAATCAACAATTTAGTCCTTGCCATCTGAAAAACTACAGTCCCCATGAAATAAAACTACAGCAGAGCATCATTTTCTATAACTATTCTTTCAATGTTCTACCTGTAACCTCTGCTGTCTAAAACAACCTACACTGCTCAGACCAGTCTGGACTCGCTGCCACTGAGTCACTAATGGACTAGTCTGTTCTGTGGAGTCATGATGTTTAGCCCAAAAGCGACCAGGGCGCTTGGGAAATGTTCTTCCACTGTAAACTTCATTATTGGATAAAAAAATGATGTTATATTGCTTATCAAAAACCTGCCGTGATTAACACACCAAGAGTAGTAGGTGACACGACATACTGTAAAAACAGGCAGTTTTTATTATTAACTACTTCATGTAATGAATGTTACTGGGATTTGTCTCCATATCATACTGTATGACTGTAAGCAATCTTACTCTAGGTCTTGCATAAAACTTTATATTTCTGTATTCCTGAAACAATTTCTATCTAAGACAGTTCTGTAGAACAAAATTCACATTCAGTTCAGGGGTAAAAAATGATTTGGTTTATAGACTGACAGTCATTCTAGAAGCCTCTGACTAGGTTATAACTTCGTTTTTTTATATTTATAACGTATGTCTCAGGGTGCTGATAATATTGATGAGGGAAAACGTCTCTGCATACACCAGTTTCCTCGCCCTAGATTTCTTAAATTATTTGCTTTAGTCTAAATGCAGTTTTCTGTGTCTGACATTCTTGGAAGCAATTTTAGTCTTTAGAAGAACGTTCCATCAATCCCAGAGAGGGAAAAAAAGCTCATGGGCACGCCCAACACATCGCTGACATTTTTGAAGAAATCAACACAATTTGGCTGGCAGATTGCAGTTTATCTCTTCCTTAACCATCCCAATCATTGTAGTCTGTTTTTTCTCCTGCAGTGTGGCACCTCTTTGCCATCACTTACCTGAACTCCTTATCTTTGTTACTCCCCCGAAAAGGGAAAGTGAAACAAGTACGGATTAACTCAATGTCACAGCAGCTTTGTCCCTGGGATAATGGGGGACAATGAGCTCTGCAGTGACAGGAGTAAATGATGCCAATTTACTCTCTCAAAAGAGGCAATGATAGAGTGAGAAAGGAAGAGAACAGTTTGGGGAGATATCTTAAGACTATAATCCAACTTTATAAATCGCCATGCTCTGGGTTTTGCTGAAGTGATTTATATCATCTGATCATTGTGTGCACACAGCATGAATGCTGAATGAAGAAATATGACAGGATACTTTTAAGACAGTTAGGTAAACAGTGTCACATTTGTGTAATAAAGGAACTTAATGATAAAAAGTTTGGGCCAGTTGTTCTATCGAGTCCAGGTATAAATCTACTGTAGCTCCATTAATACCTCAGTCACAAACATCCCTCTGGGGAATGCTTTTATGCTCAGCACACTGTCCACTACTGTAAAGGTGTCCAGTTATTTTTATATACTCTGGGTCAATACTGTTTATAACTGCCAGAGTTACCTTATTAACTCAAGCATTGCAGCTGCCATAACCCCTCAGACCTTTCGCAAACAAATTGCTGCGGTCATTCTGTGTTCATTAAAGCTAATGATGTGCTGCTAATAGAACAATTCACATGCACTCAGGTAAGCAGGTTTCTCAACCAACTCTGGTTACATACAAAACACCATACACTACAAAGTTACACAGCAGCATTATCATTTATTTAGAGTCGTGTTTCAGGGCACCTGACGGATTTAAGTCCAGTACTCACTCTTTTAGCTCTGTTCTGCTCAGGCTTTTTAAGCTGCTAGATGTAAGACAATCTTCCACCATAAGAATCCACCGGCTTTGTGACTGTGCCCGTCTGCTGCTTGGTGCTGAAAGAGCAGCTGGAGATGATCAGTAGGTTGTTAGGGCATTTTCAATTAAAGCAGCTGCCTGCTATGACTGGGGAAATAAGGAGGTGGGTATTGATAAAGGTGAATCAAATCAGTAAAGTTGCAGGGCTAAACAGTGAGCTGAAACTCACTATAACGCCCCATGAAGCTGAGAAGAGCTGGAGATCACTACACTGCTTTGGTTGTTAAGGGGCAAAAAAAGGTTTGCAGACTAAAATCAATGAGATGTTTCCTTTCATTTAACTCAAATTGTCACAGGCAGAACTGCACAGACATATTGGCTACGCCCTCTTCTGTGATTGCACACTGAAGAAGACGAAGCCAAAATGCCTGATGATGGCATGACTTGTAAAACCACTCTGAACAGCTCGCTGCATGTAATATCTGAGATTAAGACATGTGAGCGTGCACATGTCAGCATGAGTAGATAATCCTCTTTTCAAACAGTGTGGTACTCACAGTAATAGGATCACTTGTTTGGTCAGGTCAGGTATCCAAACACATATTGATTCATGTCAAGAAGGTGGGGTCCAGGTCTTAGTAGTTGTCACATGTATCTCTGTTGGATCTTTCAGATCACCTAAAGCAGGGAGGCATCACAACATAAAGTCCAAATTAGTGACAGGAAGTTATGGGTGATGGTTCGGGTTACAGAGAAAACCTGCAAGCTGCTGAGTTCTATGAACAAAATAAATCATAGAAAATTGGAATTTTTATTATGAGTGATTTTGAATGTTGTAGATTTTCTGCAAAACAAACTTTGAATCTTTGCTATTTCAAGGTAATAAACACAGAAAGATGTGAAGGGTTAACATAAAAACGTCTTCTTTTTTTTGCCTGTGATGAGACGTAGTAGCTAGCACCAGAATCACATGATCGGCCATGACCACAGCGGAATTAAAACATCCAACATTCAAACTGCACTTTAGAGTGCAGGAGTGAGCAGCAAAACAGCGCTGAGGATTTCAGTTTGGTAATTACATCCTTTGATTTTAGTCTGTTGAATCTGAGGATAGGTGTGTCTGTTTGCACAGAACTATAAAGACAAGGACGTGAGGGTCAGATAGCGATGGATCTAATCCATGATGTTTTAAGACAAGGTTTCAAAGGAATCCTCTGACAACATCTTGAAAAAGAAGAAATAACTGATGTCTAATAATACAGTATTTATACATCTCCTCATTAAAATTCTGCGACCATGTCAGAGCACATGTCCTCCCACAATCCACTGCTGCTTCTCATCCTAATGGGAGAAGATAAAAGCGAGAGAAAGGTAGCTACAACAAGATTTTTTGGGGGTAAAAAAAAAAGAAGAAGTGTGTTCTGGCTCCAGTCTGCAGAGGCCGAGGTGAATAAACAAAAGCAAATTTCAAGTCTCAATGCAATTAGTGCTGTCTTTACTGAACAATCCCTCTTTCTGCCAAAACAAAGCTCTTCTTAAGTTCTGCATCTGCCAGACTTCCATCTTTGCCAAATCAGACCACTGGGGCAGAACGTTCAGTGACACAAAATCCCACTGGCTGAAAGACAAGAAGCTGCAGTCTTATGGCAATGGACAAGAGGCACCAAATTAAATAGTGTCACTGTCATACTGAATAATAACAGCAGTGTCACAGTAGTCTAGCATAACAAAAAATGGCTTGCAGATTGCTCGATCCCTGAAAATGACCATCCTTTCTATTTTCTCCAGTAATAATCAGCTGTACCTCCCAAGATGTGCAGAATATATGTTTACTGTCACTGTCATTCCAATTTTGTCCAGCACTATAACTTAGTAGAAGTAGTTCCAGTGAATTTGCTCCAAAAGTGAACTGTACTCTAATGATACAGTGCTGGTTTTAGCCTGGTCTGCATGCTGCCTGCTTATTTCTAAAGGATGGAATTAAATTACACCACAGTCTCGCACTTACTTTACTTATCTGCTGATAGCAGTCCCGAGACAAACAGGCAGACTGGGACATCCTTTCTAAAAAGGCACATTGTGCTTTTACGATGTCACTTTTTGGGAGCACCACAAACAAACACAGTAACATTCTTTGCGATGTTTGTGGTGGAGACAGAAATCGTAAAAGGATCAGTGGATATCAATGGCTCAATGGAACCTGGGCTAATACAGCCAAGGCTGTTTGCGCTCTGTACATGTGACTGTCACTGTCTATCCACTAAGAAGGATGCCTCCCCTGTTGTTTTTCTTACATTTTTTTGTCTGGTAAAGAGTTTTTGTGGGCAAGTTTGTCCTTATCAAAACAACATAGGGTGTCGTTGTGGAGCAGACTTTAAAGCCCACTGAAGTTCCCCATTGACATTTTGTAATGCTAATGACATTGATTTGATTTTACAATACTGATCAATTTGCTTTTGTGCTAATGTTAAAGAGAGTGAACTGCTATTATGTATGAAAAGTGCTATAGACAGTACTGTACAAGTAAAACTGACTTGACTTGACTAGCCTGATATTCAGATTGTTTTTCAACTTCATTATTAAGTCTGCAATTATGTTCATGTCACATGACATGATAACATGACGGGTCAAGAAGCACAATTCAATCCAAGAAATGAACCAAACATTCCAGTGAAGGACAGTTTGTGCTCAGCTGTATTCTATTCAACCTTTCACAAAAAAAAAAAAAAAAATCTTGTCTCAGTCTTCTTCCTCTATTCTACCTCCATTTGTCATGTAAATTAAAGAAAAATGAAGAGTTACAATGACCCGTATAGTTCAAGAAAATGATGTCCCTTCCTAAGAGCTGGCTCAACTCAACTCAAAGGAACAAAAACATTTTTTACCTCGTGCTACATAATACTATGCAGAAATATGCATATGTCTGCATACACAGGCGCTTTAGCTCATGTGGCAATAACAATCTCAAAGTCATAAATTTAATCTGAGTTTAACATTATTTCCGCCTACATGGTTTTTGGTTGTTTTGGGTACTTTCCCAGCTAAGGAAAAGGTCATCAATAATCACAACACCATACTAAGAGATAACTTTGTTGTTTTTGGTTTTGCAAAGGTTGAACTAACCCCAAAAGACAACTGAATACAAACCAGTTGCTCATAGGAATGCTTAGTTCAACACAAGGAGTTGAACTTTATGAATTCAAATTATTTGCATAGTTTTTAAAATGACAAAAAATAGTGTGATTTTCCAGATATTCTGTCACAGTGACAAGCTGTAGAATATCCTCCCAAAATCCCATTGACAAGCTTCTTTCTGCAGTGTGGGGTGTTACTAAGCCACAGAGATTTCCTGACTTCCTTGGTTGTAGCGGTTATCTGTTGCCAAATACACCTCTGCTTTGATTCTGGCAACACAATGCATTAAATGAGATTGCAGAGCCTGCAAGGAGTGTTCTCCACCTCTGCAGCCTGAGTGCCGATACTGCCATGTGGTGGGCTTAACAGTGTTTGAGAGCAAACAGGCATGAAGCTGTAAAAGTTCAACTGAAATTCAGAGAGTTACAATTTCACGCTGAGACACTGACACACTGCTGTTGTCATACTTGTCACGTAGGTCATCAACAGTTGTCACTCTGGATTACGGTTGATGTAACACAGTGAAACATAGCACAGCGGATACCGTCGCTCCGCGTGTGCATACTGTGTTCCAGCTCATTGCAGTTGTGCTCAAGTTATTTGTAATGCAGATTAACAACCTGAAGTTACACAGAAAGATAAGAGTCCTTGAAGGTGACATAAACTCTAAGTTTATAATGCATAAACTCAGACTGTAGCCTATGGCTGTTTTCATAATACATCCAAATCTCTCAATGCTATGCTTATTTATTCAACATTAAAGTTATTATTTCATGCTTACATGAATAAGTCATGTACAATTCTAGATAAATAAAATAATGATTTGTAAAATTATTAAACATTAAATAGATTATTAAAACTCATTCAAAAATATTACACAAACTTCATCTGCTTTTATGCTTTTGTGCACCAGCGGGAGCCATGATCAGAGGCACTATGTTTCCAGGCACTGAATGAATTTCTTCAAATTTGGTACAAATGTCTTGGCTCTAAAATATATTGAGCGCTTGAGTCCACTTAGACTCAAATCAGTTCTCAAGAAGGTCGCTGTGACCTCACGTCTGTCCCATTCTTGTCAAAGTAATATCAGAAACACCTGTAGGGAATTTTATTACTTGGGGCACAAACATCCATTTGAACTTATGGATGAACTAATTAGAATATGAGCCTGTACACACATGCACGTAAACTGCAACCTGACTGATTGGCAGAGGCATACAACAGCGATGCACTCATTCTAGTTTCACAAAACAATGTGTACTTTAGATAAAAGAGAAACAATATGAACTGTAAAAGAATCTTGTTATCTTTGGATGTGCTTGTAACTATCACTTCTGATGACAGGGTTGTCACCTACTATTGCAAGTTCAAGAACTGCTACCAGATTTAACCAGTTAGCACTTGTTAACTTGAGCAACAAAAATGTCAAAGTAAGCCTGAAACTAACACCTCCAGCACAAAGACAGTGATAAAACCTTTCATTTTATTTAGCTATAACTATACATGCTACCTATGCAGCTGGAAACGGGATAGGCCTGTTTGTGACCTTGGCTATGGAAGAGGAGTGCATTCCTCCAGCCAGATACCGTGAGCAACACGTTCACCACTGCTTGCACAAGCACATACCAAACAGAATGAATAAGAAGCTAATAATAATTTAGCAGTCTGAAATATTGTGTCCATTAAGTGCACAAATTGATCGTAAGGTTTGGTTCTAGCAAGACTCAGTTTGTATGTTTATTTTCAAAAGAAATTAGGTTGACTTTTCAGTATGGTAAAATATCTGATGACGAACATTGACATAGTCCATACACACCTGTCTATCCCTCTCCCAGATCTGGTAGAGCGCCCTCTGCTGATTGGGAGGTCTGGTGCCAACTCTGCAGGTCTGGTTCTCATCTGACACCACGCTCCCCCCCCCGCTCATTCAGTCCCCGTCTCCTCTGCTCATCTCTTCAGTGAGTAATATATCACAATCTCTCACTTACCTTAAACTCGATCCTCTACTGACTGTGTTCTTGTGTTTAGACTCACCTGTGAATCCTGCCCTCCGCTGCTCCTCCGCCTCTGACCCTCCGGCCACTCACACATCATCAGTTTTTGATTTACTGTTCAATAAACCTTTTAAGCCTTTACTCTGTTTCACGGGCATCTCTGAGTCCATCTGAACAATCGCCTCACAATAATTGTAACTTGTAATTTTCTCAGACTTGATAAAGCTCCTCCAGAACCACAGAACACAAAGAACACTTTTCTCCCAGGCTGAATTGTACTACCGATGACTACTAAATTGAATTTGACATGTAAAATCCTGGGAGTTCCTCTTTAACATAACAGAGAGAAAGTTCATAGAATGAGGCTCCTTGTTAGTCAATGGTACATTTGTACAACAACAACAATTTTTGAGGAGGGAGGAAATCCATAAGAAGTCCATAAGTTTACATTGGCTTTATCTTTACTTTCACAACCTTTCTTACCATTATTACCACCTAGATCTGGATTATCAAAGAGCAGGTGCACTGTCCTTCCAAATCACATCCAATCTGTGTCTGCAAACACACCTGTCATAATAACATGACAGGTTACTGAGTATACCATGACATTATCTATCTGGGGCAATTTGCAGATCACCTGAGCTGCAAATAAGGTGTCTCAAAGACGGAAGGTCTGACAGAATGCTACCCACGTCCCTCTGTTGGCAGCGTTTTGATCCAAGCACTGGGTGGTTGGACTCGGGCTGTCCCTTTGACTGCTAATGAATGATGTCTTCAAAGAAGCAACACTCCTTAAAGTCACCTTACACTATTGGGTGGACTTCACATTAGGAGTTATGGTGTGCAGAGACATCAAAGTACTCACCTTATGCAAGAATAATAATTTGCGCAATAGAAAAGTATTCTCCCAGCCAGGTGAGTCACTGTGCAGAACACATCCTGCACATGTAAAACTGTAGCTCAGTTGGTTTGAATGGAACATCTGGTTATGAGTTTGCAGAAATAGCTTTTAGAGCAAACTTTAGCAACATTACAGAAAGAAGACACAGAGATCAGTTTGCTTTTCTTCATCGCTATGCTTTAACCACACACTCACACACTAGAGCACAAGCTCACACACATTGTCTCACCCACTTAAAATTGCTATTTTCCCAGCACCAATGATCCAACAGTGCTGTACATTCTTTTAATAATATAAATAAATTATCTCACTTCTTCCAGGTGTACACACAAACTTTGTGTTTCAATGATACTGTATGCACATAATCTACTATATGGCCTGTGACTGGTTTGACAGCTTAGCACAACATTAAACAGGGCTTCTTGAACCTCCTCTGCATTGAACCTACTGTCTCTTATATAACAGTGGCTCAGTGAGGAGGAGGTGAACCTTGTTGGCGCTACAGTATGCTTGGTTATGCAGCGTGGTTGACACAGCTTGTGGACTGCTTCAGTGGCCCTTGGCTACATTTTTAATGCTACCACCAGCCAATTAATTACTATCGTGGTGCTTAACAATTGCAACCAGTCTCACTGCAAGACCTCGAAGGAGAATACAGAGTGAAGGGAAGGTGGGGTTGGAGGGGTGTGCTGTAAAGCAGCTTGTGTGGCATGTTGGAATGCCAACAGTGTTGTGGTGGACAGAGGTCAGGGGCCACCCCTCTGACCTTGGCCAAGCATTAAATTACATGTCCAGTAATACTTACTGCTCATGCAAACAAATCCAGAGTGTATGAGGCCTGAGACTCGGTCAGCAGTTCATGTTTAAACATGACAATGAGTGTTTCAGCCAAGACAACACTGGGGTGGCTTTGGGAATAGTCTCTGACTGGTTTTGAGTTAAACCCCATAGATCCACATCAGCGGAGAGGCCTGAAGATGGCAGTTCACAGATGATTCCTGTCCAATCTGACAAAGCTTAGAGGATCTACCAGGAAGAATGGGATAAACTCTATAAATAAATCCAGGTGTGAGAGCTTGTAGAGACTTACCCAAGAAGATTCAAAGATGTAACTGCTGCCAAAAGGGTTTCTACACAGTACTCAATTGAGGGTCTGAGTACTTTTGTAAAAGGTAGATGTCATTTTTCATTTTAATAAAATTTTGAGGCATTTCTAAAAACACATTTTCACATTCTTAAGGGACAGTGAGTGAGAGCAGAAAAAATGCTATTTTATCACTTTAAAAATAAATCTATGCCACGTTAAAGTGTGCAACAAGTGAAGAGGTCTTAATAATTAGACCCCTTGTCTGAATAATGTTTGAGCACAGTGTTTAACACCCCAACAGGGTGATGCATCTGAGAGATGCGTTGTTGTATTTATAGTCTCATTTGCATGCAAGATATATGACAAAGCTGCACAGAGTAATTGACTGTGTAAGTTGAGCCCTCCAGTGCCGTACACAAGATAGAATATTTTAGCTGATGACAAGTAGGGAAGTATTATGTATGCAATGGTAGTAACACATTTTAAATTCCCAAATTCTTTGTTGTGAAATCTGTTTTAGGAGGCTACAGAGTTGAGACTTCACATAAAGAACCTGAGCCTGAAGCTCATGTTTGTCTCCTGTCAGGTTGTAATGTGCTTGCTTCTGCATGCAGTATGTAAATGGTAAACTGGATTACATTCAAAACCGACTTCGAAAACAAGCTTCATATGACATCGTGTTATCTCCCATCATACAGCCATGAAAAGCTGCTGCGTATTATCTTTCCTGTTTACACGAAGCAGTATTCATAGTGCACGCAAAAAGATCAACCGACAGTGGATTAGTTTCTGGAAATGTGTGCAGATTTATTCAACAGCAGTATTTCTGCCTTTTTTCCTGGTTAAACCATTACTGGGGAAGTTCTCAATAAACCTTCAAGCACATCCGCCTCAGCAGAAGGACAATTTGTGTACGTAGGTGTTGCAGCTGCAGCGGTCAGTTCTTGACAACAAAGGATGGCATTTTAAAAGGTCAGCTCATACAGTATGAATACATGGTAACCCCTCCTTCTCATAACCTCTACTCATGGCACACAGTCTGTTTTCTTCTGGCAAATAACCAGTGGGTCAAAATGGCACGAGTAAATATAACATGCAAACTGATAAACAACTTCTTATGTAGACAACATGTCTTAGTATTAAGACATATAAAATAAATGACTGTGTACATCTGTATGATGGTGACAGACTAAAAGCATCATTTGACAGCTGTTTAAAAAGAGGTCATATTCATATCAGCTGAGCTGAGCTGAGCTGAGTGCCCTTCACACACAAAGCCAATGCATTTGTCGTCAAGACAGATTTGAATTAATATAAAGACATTTTTATTAACATCTACAGCATATTACCTCGAAGGCCATTTATTGTTCATTAATAAAAACACAGTATAATTACAGGTGAGTCCTGTCACATTTATGGAGTGAAAGTTCAGTAGTGCAATGGATACAATATAAGATGCTTTGTAATCATGGTGATAACTTTTAAGTTTAAGTCACCACTGTATATGGACTGATGTCACTTACTCAGTGCCTCAGCGGGACAGTCAGTCACCACACTCTGCTTCCTGTCAGGGTTAATCACAGATGATGAGGGAAGCTGTCACATTTTCACGCAGACATCTGAAAACACTGAAAATGCCCCATTTGACAAAGTAGTGCACAGGCAAAAAAAATGTAACCGGTCTGCAATACTCATAATTTGGACTAATTTATCTCACTAACCTCAATTATGAATGTGCAACTATTATGAATCGTATAACAAGAATATATTCAGGTCCATCCAGCCTCAGATGATGGCCTTTGGTGCTTTATTCTTTGAATTTCACCAGTCCAGTTTGAGTAATCACTGTTGCTTGAATTCACATGCAAAGGTGATGTTGTACTTGGAGTTACGTGAAAGCTTTAAATTAAATTGCAATTTGGTAAATTAATAACCTTTGTAAATCCCTCTGTTACTGAAGGTATTAAATTATAAACCACAGCAGCACCCATTGACAGACACTTTTTTTCTGAATGTTTTACAACAAGATGCAGACTATATACTGGAAATAGACAGAAAATGGATTGTGCTTTCTCCCATGGCACTCTGCACTGAAACACATTTCAATGTTGTCTCGGGAGCCAAGCAGCATGTATACAGTACAGTAGAGCAGATACATTATTGTGGAAAATAAATTAAGGGTTTCAGCTGTTAGTTATAATGGCTGGTACCCCTCTGATTGTACTACCTGGTAATTATGGTCTTTTCTGTGCTTCTGTTTTCTTTTCTTTGCCAACAAACACCAGGCTGTAATCCTGTAATCCTGACTGCCAACTTATATTGTCATGAACATATTTCAGTACATCACCCAAATGGCAATACATAATACTAGAATACTAGAAAATCTTACAATATCGCTGATTCTGAGCAGTACAATGAGCTGTTGAGACCAAAAACACTACAGGGTGTGTAAAATGTTATAAAAGTACCCAGTTGAAGTTTGAAGTATGATTCAGAAAGTCCGACTTGTAGACCTACGAGGTTGAAGACTTATTGGATGCCAGATTACTGCACAGCTTTTCATAATAACCTGAAACAGGATTTTAGTGTTTAGGTGATACAAGTTAATATCATTTTATCCAAAAGTGGGTGGTTGTTACTACACCCGACTGGGACTTGTTAAGTGTTCCCAGGAGCACAGTGGTTTCAATAATTGTGGCTGTGCGGCCAAAGTTAGTAACTACACTGGAAGGGTCTAATTCAAGATGATCAAAATCCAAGGTTCACTCTGACAGAGCTTAAGAAGTAACGTGCAGAGAGTACAGCTCACCACTTGGCTAATATCATCCCTACCATGAAGCATGGTAGCAGCACCATCAAGCTATGAGAGCGCATCTCAACAGCAGGAGCATGAAGACTAAACAAAAGTGAAGAAAGGATGAAAGCAGCCAAATACTGAGATCCTTGAGGAACATCTGGTCTGGAGTGCATAAGACCTGACTGAGGTAACGTTTTGCCTTTCAGCACGACCATGATCCAAAGCATACAGTCAAGAGAAAGCTAGAGTGGCTTCAGGACAAGTCTCTGACTATTCCATAAGTGCCCTGGCCAAAGCCCAGATTTTAACCTCACAGCTGATGACAGTTTCCAGACACTTCAAATCCAATCTGGAGGAACTTGAGAGGATCTGTCAGGAAGAATGTGATAAAAATCTCCCAGATCCAGGTGTTAGAAGCTTGTAAAGACTCAGGAAGACACAAAGGAGCTTCTACACAGTACTGAATTAAGAGTTTAAATGCCTTTATATTTGAGAGATTTCAGTTTTCGAATGCAAATAACTTAAAACTTAACTTAATATGTTTTTACTTTGTCATTATCAGTTATTGAGTGTAGATGGACTGAAATAGGAATAAAATGCATTTTTGCCATTTAAAAATAAAATTATATGGTAGTAAAATGTAATACAAAAAATAAAAAGTTATGAATACCCTTCAAAGTGACTACATATCAATAAAAATGTTTTTAAAATGCTAATTGATGCAGATGTGAATGAAAAACAAGGGAAATGGACCAAAAGTTTGCTTACAAATGTGCCACATGTTGGAATCAAACTGTCAGTCAATGTCTGTTTATACATTTTATTACATTTTCATGATTTCATTGAAATAAATCCCCGATCAGTGTGCGTTACAAACCGGCCTGAACAAGGTGCTGCTCAGTCTGTGTCACATCTCATTAACTTCTTCAAAACACGCACAAAATGTTCAACTAAACACTCACAACTCTGTCACTCAGTGAAATACGACTGAACTGCTCTGGCTTCGCTTTGATGAAACAGTCGCGCTTGCTCGAGAACACGCTGCGTTTTGCGAACCAGCTGCTGATGGCAACAACAAGATGCCGAAGCACAAAAATACCAGAAACACCCCAGAGAGACGTGAATGAAGAAACGGGGCTGCCTCTATATTTAGCAGCAGTGCGAAGTGAGCTCTTCTGATGAGCCAAACGAAGAAGATGCTCCACATTTGCATGATGTGAGCTTTTGTTGTCTGGCAGTGCAATATATGTCATGAGTTAATTAGATGGAGAAAAACACGTCTGTCTATCAACAGCTCCTTTGATCAATAAAACATACAGTAAAAAGCTTTGTCAGCAGTTGCTTCGTCACATTCTAAAATAAGACCCCTTTTTGTTTTTATTTTCAAACTCGGAAACATGTATTTTCACTTGATTTCCTTCCCATTGATGAGAACTTCTTCACAGTTCACTATTAATTTTAATTAGGCCTGAAGAATGGTAAAGTGCCTTGTTTTATATCATTAACTGGCATTAGTCAGATATTTTCCTAATCTTGTGGCCTTTGCAATGTTGTACCAGCTGCAATGAGCTGGTTTTCTCTGTTTGCTACAATTGCTACAAAAGAGTGTGACTAATTATCAAGTGTAAAATGTCAGTGCCACGTCTCTGTCATGGCCGTTTAATTAGAATTTTTGTATCACTGGCGTCACTGTTGCTTACGTTTCAAAAACTCCAAAGGTGATGTAATTAATAGTGCGTAATCCAAATGGTTACCTGTTGTGTTCAGTAATTTTTATAATATTGTCTTTTGCTGTTGGGAATTACTGTGTATCATTAAGCCCAGGTAGTGATACTGCATGGTATGAGTCTCTAATTCATTTTATGATAACATAATCCTTACGCATACTTCAATTAACCCAACTGAGAGTCTGAGAGGCAAATTAAAGGCAGACAAAATAAGTTATGTTATCCTCATTATAGTAGTTAGTGTAATACAAACTCCCATGAAGCTATTTAGGTGAAATTTCCCCAACACGCCATGTAATGCTACACTGTAAAGCAGTGTATGCACAGCGTTGCATCTATAAGGAGCTCTATTTAAACATTTCAGATACAGTTTTTTCCACATACAGCATTATGAATTTATAGAGTTTAATAAAAATCAAGGCCACCTGCTCATTAGAAATCATTGTGTCATTTCACACAGGATTTGAATGAAGAATCAGAGTTTTAATCTTCTCACAGTGATAAAGGAAAGGCCATTGTGTGTCAACAGGTTGGTCGGGCGATCAATCCCCAGAGTTGGTGGTTCGATTCCCGATTCCCCCAATTTCTGGCCAGATGTTGAAGTGTCCCTGGAAAAGGCAATGAACCCCAAACCATTGGTGCTTTATATGTGGCCTGTCCACAAGTATCTATTATTATAATTATTAACACAAGCGAGGAGACAATGAGCATTGCAGTTAATTTTATTGTAATTTTAACATTGAGTTAAAAAAATAACATTTTGATACTGTCAAGTTAACATTTTTGGCTTGAACATGCGGCTTGCCAGAGAGACAGTCAAGGGGCTATGATAAAATTATTAGGATTTGATCCTCAAGGGGAAGATAAATACCCACTAGAAATGTCATGTAATTGCATCGATTTGTTTTAAAGATCTTGTTGTAAACCAGTCCATCATCTCTAAGAATCACATGCATATTCTTCCTGGTTTATATCCAGTGTCAATTCAGAATGTACTGTTCACTTTATGTAGTGATATGGAGAGGAGAGTTAAGCTGCCAACATGCTTCTTCAGAAGGACTTATCAGATGGTCAAACACCTTCAAAAAGACCCTGCCGCACAGTTTTCCCAAAGTCAGATTAAGAAGGGGGGGTGTGTCCAACCGCATCTGTAGTTTGTTAAAGCAGACAATTCAATATCCATACCCACTTCATGCAGTGGGAATGAATTCTTATGTAACTGTCCAGCAGTGAGTAAAACATTTTCATTCTTTACAATACTTTTCTGTAACTTCACATGTGAACAACCTGGTGTAACACTACTGAAGGAGCTGTTTTGAAATGTTCTATCTCTACGATGGCTGGTTTTGCTTTTGAGTGTGATGTCAAGTTGTTTGACGTGCTCAGACAACATATCAAATTAACTAATTCTTTTCAAGAATACTTGGACCCTTAAAGTGTGACATATGGACTTTGTAACAAATCTGACTTTCATGTTTGATAGTTTGCATCCTACCACAGACCTATATTTAATTTACTTTCTTAGTGTAAAGCTGGCGAACAAAGGCAAGTAATAGGACTTCAAACTACAAGAGATATCAGATTTCCAGGATACTGAATCAAATTTGGGGATATCAAGGAGTATTAATATGTGGGGGGAGTAACCTAGGAGAGAGGTGGGATATCATATTGTGGTTCCACCAGAACCACAATATGATATCATTGATGTGCATGTCACAAGTTTGGTCATGGTTTCTGTCTCTTAATAAATCTCTTACACTTATTAATAAGTGTAACCACAATCTTTCCCTTATTCCAACCAAGTTTTCCTTGCCCTTACCATACCTTAAATGACATTTACTAGCCTTTTGTTAACTTTAATGACTCTGTAGTTGCTATGCTTAGATATTGTAGGAAACAAACAATTAAAAACCATGTTTGCTTTCTGTCATCACTGAAGATTTGTCTGTTGTAAATCTGCCAATAAGGTTGCATGACCCAAAGGCCTGTTGTTTCTGAGATATATTACTGAATGAACAGACCAACAAACCAACTCACATTGCTTTCCTTCAGCTGAATAAAAGCATTCTAAATGATGGCCTGAATGGATATCTGAGCTATGCTGATATCATTAAAACACAGCACAGATACAAATGGCTCATAATTCAATGTGCAATCCATAAGTTACATTAGATTTCTTAATATAAGTGGATCAGTTGTAGATGAATGATGATGGCACGTATCAGTTCCAACACATCAGAAGTATTTAACACATTAGCTAGATGGAAAGCCCTGAGTCATATCATCTCTGAGAGAACAGAAACAACTGCTCAGCCATCACACATACTCAAAGTTCAACTTAAGAGGCTGTGTAGGCTGCAGAATGCACTGTCTGTGTTGAGTCCTATTGTACAGTATGCACCCATCTACAGTATAGTGATTACTCATGTTATTGTTTTTGATTGTGCCAAAGATAAGAATAAGACATTTTCCACACTGATTTAACAATCAAAGTATAGTAGATAAAAATACTAGCTATAAACAAATTTCCCTTTAAGTGTCTTCAAACTTATAATCATAGATTTCTCTGTGTAAAAGGCTGTCAGCAAAGCAAGTCTACCACACAGGGCCTTGGGATGAAACAGAAACCACAGGTCATGAAAGCACTGAAAACTGTGAGTTTAGAGAACACAGCTCAGTCGTTTTTCTTCACGACTCACAGAAAATGGTTGGCTGCCCTTCCATTCTCAATCAATACTTTTTAATAAAGGCAGGCCTTTCTTCGAAGGTGGCTGCCATCTTTTTGTATACTGAGAAACTTTTCCTTAAAATGTCTGACACTCTCGAATAGGCGTTAACACAGAGTTTTTCGAGATCTGACTTCACATTCTGTTTGAGTCTTTGACAGCATGATGGCTCGGGAGCGATTATGAGCCGTGGGCTGAAATGCGTTTATGAATCAGTGATTTACATTCAGCTTGTCAGAGATATTGTTACCTGATCGGCATGCATCAAAACTGCAAAAATAAGAAATCGTACATGAATTAACCTTACAAAGACCATTTTCGTATTGGAATTAAAATCAGCATCACTTCTCCATGACAACCCACTATGTCTAAAGCTTTTATGTGAGAGGATTAACCACGACACTGAACCTAATTACGGAGCCACTAGGACATTTTCAGCACATCACCGTGAAATGACTTGGCTGTTCTCTAAAGTTTGAAATTCATTTAACATTTTTGGCAGCCTGCATACTTGTCTGGCAAAGGGTGATGAGAGGACGAAATGAATGATGACAATTGTTGTTGATAAGTTTGATGTGTAATTATGCCTCTGCAATTGTTTTGATCCCTCTTCTTCTCATTACTTCGTTCTGCCTTCTCACATTATTTTATATTCTGGATGCATTAAAATGTATATAAAAATTCTGGGTGTGCTCATATTGTAGAAATACATATTAACACAGAGGGAACTCTTGACCAATAGCATGGTGAAATCTATTTAAAAATATTGTCATCAGCCCTTGAATTGTAATTCTATGAAATGTGTTAAACCATATATATGCAGTTGGTGAACAGAACTACAATAGTGTCAACAAATGTCTGACAGAGTAGCTACAACACCACTGTTACGTCACAAAATATCTTGTATTAACACTAAAATTGAGCTCATTTCATTTGTAAGGAAACTAACACAAAAAATACAAATAATGATACAAAGGCTAATTTAGGCCTTACCTGGCATTGCTACAAGGCTAGCGATGAGTACAACCGTCTTAGAATACTTTGTGATGCTCTTTTCCTGTAATCATTCTGAGACGTGGCGTGAATGCTAGATGACCCAGTAATAGCAAGTAAATCTTTGCATGTATCCTTTAGGGTCGATTTCAACTTTGGTGATCTTTGCCATATAACTTTCTGAAGGCAATTAAGAGCAAACTGTTCTGACAGTGCTGACCTTTGAGGGAGTGGAGAGCCATAGAGTCCAAAATGCAGGAATGTTTTTTAACCACTTCTACCAGAGTTTACAGTTTCACAAATGTTTTTTAGGCAGTTATGAAGGTAAATGGGCAAATATGTTTCTTGAATACTATGTGAAATGCTCCAGGTGTCAAATATTGGTGCAGCCCAAAAGGGGTAACTTTACTGTCATTATGGCACACAAATGGATGGGACAAAGCAGCATTTTCTGATGCCCTGGGAATACAAATTTGCTGTCAATGTTCAAGAAGCTCAGGTGTACAGTTTCCAGTTCGCCTGAGACACGGCATCTCTCCTTATCCCCTGTATACAGTGTATTAAACAAACTATTAAACAAAAAAATCCCATGCAGCACTTCATTATACTGTAACACCAACACATGGCAAAACCCCAGGCACTGTCTAACCTCCCAGCACTTCATTGTCCCAACTGTAATGACGAAAGCACAAGAAACAGCACCCCTGATTACAGTTCCATTCATACATGTGAGCTAAGTGAATGGTGAGCGCAACATATATAGAGGAGCACTTAGACCACTGAAAGATTCTTGGCAAGGGGGCTGATGCTCTCAAACCTTCATCTCTAGGGCTTGTGCTACTGTTCATCAACCAAGGTGACAGTTTTGGGACAAGTTCATAAACAGCTGCTGTAGGAGGCTGAGCTATTCAGGGATATCACCATCCAGACATTTTCTGATTAAAGCTCAGCCAGAGGAGGCAAAAAGAAAAAAAATACTGCACAGAAGATTCTCTGCTACAGTTTCATCAGCCAGTTTATATATAATCTGAACAACTGTGGGATGATGAGCAGATTTTGTTTGACTGTCAAGTTTGGTTTAGTTCTTTGAACTCAATTTGTTTGGGTAATGTGCAAAGCATATCATATATTTCCCTATATTCCATTTACAGATCTCTTAGGAAAGGCTTCCAAGCACACCCACTCTCAAAAGAGATCTGCAGGGGAAACAATACTGTACATCTCCGCTTTATTCCAAAAATTGATGGCACATCAATTTCATTGCAATGGGTCATGTGCCCAGAAGTTTTATTTTCTTCCTTTCATAGAAAAGTAAGCTTTTTGACTCTTACCAATATACAATATAACCAATATATGTGCAGTGACAGCATATTCTGTGCCCAAAAGTAAATGGTCTGTACTTATATAGTGCTTTACACTGCTTCTCATTCACCCACTCGCACACACCGATGCCAGAGCTGCTATGCAGCTGACCTGACACACCGGGGGCAACTTGGGGTTCAGTGTCTTGCCTAAGGACACTTTGACATATGACAGGAGAGGTCAGGAATCAAACCACCGATCCTATGATTAGGAGGCGACTGCTCTACCTCCACAGTGCACCCAAAAATGGATTGTACAATATATACAGTATGTTCCACCGGGTTTTTATGTTAAAGGCACTGAGCTAGTCAGTTATAATATGTAATATCTGTAGTTGCTACTCACAGATATAATATGGAAATGAAATACAAATAAGTTGGTTGTGTTTCTTAATATAATTTGGAATTTAACCTGGGTTATTGTAGCATTTCCTAATATTTCCTAATTTCCTAATCAATATTTTATTTGGTGAAGTTGCCAATGCATTACAGTATATAATCCACTGATAGTGCAACACAAATACCCAATTTAACATAAAACCTAGTGATATGCCACCTTAGAAATCAACTAGAATAACTACCTTGTGACTGCAATGATAGAATTAGATGCTAAGCAAGGTTCAAGTTATGCTTATTTAGTTGTCTAGCATTCAAAAATAACATGGTAAAATGCAGTTTGTTTGTTTTTTGCCAGTCTGTGTAAAAAAAATCTGCACCTCAAATTGGAAACTTGAATTAAGTTTAAAAAAGTAAAAAATAATCCTTTAATCAAGTATGCCCCAGCCCATTACAATATAATACAATCAGTCCACTGAGAGCTACATTCCACTTACTCAGTTTGTTGAGGAGTGACATATTGAGATCACATCAATATTCCATTGGCTATTATTAAAATTCATATTATGGACAAAGGGGTGTGTGTGTGTGTTGGGGGGTGCTGTAAGAAGATCTTTATTTGGCATGTCAATTAGTCTGTGTTTAAAGTGATAGACTGAATATTGTTGGTTCTGTGGGCAAGGAGGCTGATACTGCACAGACAAAAAGCAGCAGGAGAAGTAGACATTTCATCAAAGATTGATATTCAGTTTTTATTTACAAATGACACAGACTGTAGTTAAAATATTCATTAAGAAAATCCACCTGTATTCACAGGTCTGAAGTTCATAGCCCTTGCTCACATCTTAGGAATGTTTTCAAGGTCAAAGAATCTATTATATAACTTCTTACCACAGCTTTGAGTATTTCTTTCACTTTAACGTGTTCAACTTTCACTCGACCATTCACAGGCACAACTTTCATATCCAGCTAAGACAAATTTCCTCGCTGGTACTTGGGGAACCTCTGGAGAGAACAAACACATTAGGGCACCAAACTTCATAAAGGCAAAGTGGATATGCTAGTAGTAGTAACATTATGTTACTCTATGGAATGGTAAAAACGTAAATGTTTAGTGAGTGTGCAGCCATATTTTTAAGTAAATGTAACCCTTAAGAGAGGTCCTAAGGTGAAAAACTATTAGGAGTAAGGAAAATTATTTTAAGACACTTAAAAGGCTCTTAACCAGAGGAAAAAATAGTGGAAAGACAGAGCAGTAGAAGAAATATTCTCCAACAGATTGGATCGTGCAGGCATGATTTTTGTGGTAGATCTCATTACAGATGCGTTCACATCTCCCACCCAATGCAGTAATGTCATAACTCCAGAAATTACAGTGACACGCAATCATTTGGCAAGTGCAGCAGGGATGACTTCTGTCTGCCCAGAAATCACATCACTTGATAAAAGCTAAATACGGCACCAGGACACTAACATGCTCACAATTACAGCAATTTATTTACCATAGTCCCCATTAGTTCTCTGATGACTCTGCAGTTGTAGGATGTATTCAGGTTGGAGACATCACAGAGTACCAGGGAGTGGTGAACAACTTTGTGGACTGGTGTGAGCAAAACCATCTCCAGCTCAAAATCAGCAAAACAAAGGAACTGGTGGTGGACTTCAGGAAATCTGGGGGTCCTGTCACTCCTCTCTCTATACGGGGGGA
>JAUMHL010000004.1:17665181-17676256 GCA_032362345.1 Sandelia bainsii
GGGAGGGGTGATGACAACTATCATAATCATATTTATATCATATTTATAATCAGATAACCCCACTACATTACACACAGAACTGATAATGACCAGAAATTACCTAGTTTTGATTCATTTTTATGACCTATTTTTGTTCTGTAAATTGCGTATTTAGTATTTGTGTTGGTGTTAATCTTTTATGGTTATGGTTCTTTCTTTCTTTCTTTCTTTCTGTTTGAACGGAGAGCTGCTGTAACATGCCAAAAATAATTTCTCTTTCTTATAAATAATTTCTTAATTAATCTTAATTAGCATGCTAATATTTACCAAGTATCAATGGATAATTAAAGTACACCTTGCGTAATTAGCCAAATTACGTTATTAAATTTTATGGTGATGGAAAGTTCAATAGTATCAATTCAAAACCACAACAACCATCAGCCTTGTGGTGTTAGAGGTAAATTCACTGACCCTCTGGGGACTATGACTGTCAAACTATCTGAGGATGAGGAAGTGGTGTGTGGACGTTAGCCTGGTTAAACACAAAGACAGCTGATTAAAATTATAATATCATTATGCTGTAAGAATACGACAAAATATTGTAGTGAAGTTGTTGAAAATTCTGTTAAGCTGTTGTGAATGCAAAAAAATAAACTAAATACCTTTTGAGTCCTTGTGGGCATCAAAATGCTACATATGAATTAGACTTAATTTAAATGTAGAGATACTTGTTTGCCACTAGCATAATTCTTGCCTCTACTACACAAACTGAGCCTGGAGGCTATTAAGCATACTTATGTAGAGTTGCCTCTATGTTTTGTTCCTGAACAAACTTCTTATTTATATCCTGATAGATGCTTTGCTTATAATGAGATATTGACTATTAAGTCAAGTGAAAGTATAAGCAGCCTTGCTTTATTATAGAACACATTTCAGTCTTCCTTCATAACACAAATATGCAATGCACTCCACAGTTATTATTCCTAATGGAGGACTAAATTGAATTTGTTAAATAAGCCACTTAATATGTAAATGAGTCAATCTGAAGGTGTAGCAGTGGTGTTTTCTTATTGCAAAATGTTTCCCGATACTGTCCAGGAGACTTCTGATCAGGTAAATGTGATTTGTTTAATGTAGAGACTGATGGGTCTCAATGGCAAACTGAAACATGAGAGACTTTGCTTATCTCTGAAGGTTCACATTAGCAGTTTGTATGGCTACATATCACGCAGCTCATTATTTTTAATTAGCCCTGCCTTATTTTGTCCATTAGTGCAGTCTTTAACAGTGCTGCTGCTCTGTGTTAACCACTGTTCGAGCTGCCAATAACATTTAACCCAACTGTCGTCAAGCTAGAGGCCACACATCATTTCCTGAGGGGAAGACCAAAGCACTTGACAGCAAAATTGCCGTATATTTAATTTACCCTGCGGGCACTTATTGTACTGTATACCGTTTCCATTTTCCATGCTGAGTTACTCAATACTACCTATTTTCTGATGGTAGATGATTCTATATTCTGAGTGCAACAGTGAGGATCAGGTTTGAACGAGACTAAAGACATCTGCAATTATTGGGAGTATTCAGGAAGATCCGTAAGCATGATAACACCAAATTAAATCCCCCGTGAGTCCAATATCAACTCATTTCACACAGACTGTTTGAATGAACACCACAACCCACCACCAATGAAACACAATTTACAGTCTGTATGTGTTTTCAGCTGACCCTGCTTGTCCTTCACAGTGCCCTGGGATTCTCAACCTATAAAACTGGTGTTATTATCCTCAGCTAGTGACGTTATTTGGTGGAATATTCTACAAGGACTCTGTGCCAGTCATCTGCCCCAAGGGGAATGTCACGGCCCTAACCTCACCTCCTGCTGTCTGTGTGAGAGCTGTTCACATTCACCAGGAAGCACAGCAGCAAGGAGGAAAGTCATGGAGAAATCAGCAGGCCAAAGCAGGGAAGTATGCAAGGAAGGAACAAAAGACAAGAATGTGAGGGAAGGAGCAAAAGAGGAGCAAAAAGCAGGAAGAAAGGGAATGAGGAAGGTAGGAGGGAAGTAAAGACAGCATTAGGTAAAAAGATACAAAGACAGGAAGGAACAAAAGATAGGAGGCAGAAGAATGGATTGGGAATAAAAGATGGTAGGTAAGTAGGTAAGATGAGGAAGAATGGAAAAACAAACACATGAAGAGGGGAAGTGAGGAGGGAAGGAGAAAAGAAAGGGAAAGAAGAAGGAAGTAAAAAGGAATGGAGAAGGGAAAGAGAGAAAGAAAGAGCAAAAGACAAGACGGGAACAAAGGAAGGAAGATGGGAAGGAAGGAAACTGGAAGAGGGAAGGAACAAAGGGCATGAGTAAAGTGGCAAGGCTGGGAGAGTTAAGGCTCAGTTAATGCAAGTCTCATTGATAGTTGCTGTCTGTGTTAAATCCCTCCCTGCTACCACTGTCTGAATATATATAAAACACAGTGACTGCTAAAACATGCAAAGAAGGAATAACAGTAGAAATTGAAGGAGGCAAAGCTATATTGATCCACACATCATCTCAGACATTTTATGCCTTTTAGTTTCCAGTTCACCCCACAGCAAATTTTGATATGTCTAATCAAGCTGCAACACTGAGCAGCTGCATATGTCTGATGACCTGACACTGACACACGTAGGCCGAGGAATTACACAATTACACAGCAAACATGATCCTGTCAAGAGAGCTTTGCAAGACTGACACTTTAAAAGCTTTTTGAAAACTCATGTCAACACTTATATAAAACAGGCAGACATATACAGTTGCACTGAAAATTATCCGTCCCTCATTGCAAATTAGGTCTATTGGCAAAGTGTACAAAGGTTGAGCTGTTTGTTGTTTGAACAAATCAAACAACAACCATTTCAATAGCTCAACACAAGTAATCTTTCAAGTGGTTCCTCCAAATTCTACACAAAATGTAACCAAAACTGCAGTCTCTAAATTATTCAACCCCTTCCTTTCTAGCATCATTGATACTTTTGCTGTTATGTGTGGCAGCCACTCTAGAATCTTTCAGGAGTTCTTCTGCAAGCAGGCCTTAGTGGACTTTGAGGTATGCTTGAAATCATTGTCCTGTTGGAAGCTCCAATGACGCCCAAGCTTCAGCTTCCTCACAGACAGCATGATGTTTTCTCCTAAAATTCCCTGATACTCGAATGAATCCGTTTTGCCTTCCAGACACTGCAGGTTTCCAGTGCCAGAGGAAGCAAAGCAGCACCAGAGCATCACCGAGCCACCACCATCCTTTCCAGTTCATCACACCACAGAATAGAATCCGAAAACATCTGTATAACTTCTTATTTATATGATTTTGAGCAAGCTGGAGCTTTTCTAGTGCTTTTGGGTTTGAGTGCTGGCATTGATACCTTCAGAATGTAGTATGCACCTTACTGTGCAAACTGAAACCTCAGTGCCTGTTTCCACCAAGTCTTGCTACAGGTCTTTTACAGTCCCTCAAGGGTTTCTTCACCTGCCTTCTCAAATCTGGTTGCAGCCCTTGACAGCTTCCTTTTTCTGACACATCCAAGTAGTTTAGCAACTGTACCTTTACCTTTGAACTTGAGGACTATGCTTCCCACTGTGTCTCTATGAACATTCAGTGCCTTTGCTATTTTTTGTGTATCTATTTTTCCCTTTTCCTTGTCTGTGAAAGGCAATGAGCTCTTCTTTTAACTATTCTTTTGACTTAATAGTATTTCTAACATGTAGTCAAACATGACACTCCTAGCTAGTTTAGCTATTTGATGTGTTCTATCTACAGTCACCTTTTCCCATAGCTAAAAAACCTGCAACTCTGCAGGAACTGTAGGTGGCAGCGTTCAATGAAGGTCACAAGTGGCTCTCACTACTTCTTCGATTATGAAATTAACCTAGTTTCTCAATGAGGCAGCAATCTGTGGGGAAGCAATTCATTTTTTCTTCTCAGTGTGTGGACTACACAGGGAAAAAAAATAAACCTTGGACAGCCCAATGTTTGTTTGGAAGAATTGATTCATGATTTTCTTGGGATATATGAACATTTAAAACTGCATAAAAACTGAAGGGAAGATGAAGTAAGCAAAACAAAGGGAAGGAAATCGGAAGAATGGGTTAAAATAAATGAGAGAAGAAGCAGTTGAGTGAAGGGAAGGAGACATTGGGAGTTTCTGATTTACTTTATCATCTGAACCATGATTTTGTTTTAAATCTTTAATATATGTTTTAAATACATAATGATTGTTATTTTAGTCACCAAATGTTTGTTCATTAAGGTGAGGCAGCAGCTCATCATTAAAAGTAGTAACTCAGTTGACTCCACTTAATAGAAACACAGCCAATAGAAAAGAAGATGCTCCCTATATCTATTTATTTGTTCTCAAGCCTGCCTCTATGTGTGTGTGTTTGTAAGTGTGTTAGTGCACTGTGTGCTGACCTTGAATTCTTCCTGCGAGCAACAAACAATCCCAAGTCTTTCTCCTCCTCCCACAGATGAACGTTGCGAGGTGATGTGATGTGTGTTTGCTGAGGAAGAAGTTGTCCACCTCATCTGTTCACTCTTTCACCTGTAGGAAAACAACAAGGACACACAGAGAGCAGGAGATAATGAGAAACGGCACAGACCTTAGACATTCGTGTGGCTTATCATCTTTTTATTTTAAAGGAGAGAACATAGCACCTGCATTCCCAGAGCCTAGCTGAGGTCAGACATTAATTCTCTCAGGGTAGTA
Source organism: Sandelia bainsii (assembly GCA_032362345.1). Taxonomy (NCBI): domain Eukaryota; kingdom Metazoa; phylum Chordata; class Actinopteri; order Anabantiformes; family Anabantidae; genus Sandelia; species Sandelia bainsii. Next base: position 17,669,901 of record JAUMHL010000004.1, read on the forward strand.
TTACTTTGAGCGAATTGAAAAAAAGAAACCAACATAACAATATGTAGAAATATAGTTACTACTACAGTTACTGTTATTATAGATACACATTTCAGTATTTGCAAAATAAATCCCTAAACCATGATCTGTAAATAACTATTTGTTGTGATTATGCCATTATGAATTGGGTTATTAATGCAGAATGCTACAGCAATTAACGCCACTAAAAAAATACATAGACCTGTCAAAGGAATATAGCAAATAGAATGGTAAACATTGTGTGCATTCCAGAGTGATAGCAGTCAATCCGTATCAGGTATCTGTCTGTAAAGGCTTTAAACATTTTTTACCAGTAACTTTTTTTTGTCTTGGTCAAGAAAGATGTTTGTAGAAACACGTTTCTCTAGAAAATCAAGTCAAAGTATGTCAGAATTAAGCTCAAATGAAAACAGAATAAGTGTAAAGGCTCGGTGGTGTTGCTGTTTGTCAGGTTTCAGTCAGACAGCACATGTGTGAAAGTACGACGCACTTTCTAGCAGGAAGCCTTTTATCCTGAGATCAGTAAAATGCACAGTGCTTGTGCCTGATTTTCATCTTATTGGCAGGCAGTGGTATTTTTCCTCAATTTAATTCATCTTGTGTGCCAATGACCAAAGTACCATCCAAAATGGGTTAAATTCATAATTATGTGCAGCTATTAATAGGACTGAGCGTTTTTCTTTAGTGTTCCACCAGTGTGTAGTTAACCTTAAAAAAACAGGTAGGATTTTTACATTAGAACATTTTCAAGAGCAGCTTCTCAGAAGGTTCCTCTAACTTTGAACCCACTGTTGCTCCCCACCATGCTGCCCTACAGGTCATGAAATGAGGTTGTCCCATTAGAGAGCCTAGGGTCAACATGGTAACTGGGGGCACCTCTTTGTGCCACTCTGACTTTGTAAATCACTTCAATGCATTTTCCAGGCAGGTGCCTGCGGCATACATCACTCTGCCACCAGCCAGCATCACTTGGAGCTAAGTGCTGTGCCAATTATTGCATGACACTGCCATCCATATCTGTTCTCATGGAAATTCATAATTTATGACACATCCTCCATTCTGCCTCCAGGGAACTGAACGCTATTACCCTGCTAAAGTGAGATCTGATTGGGCAGCTGCTATTGCAGTTGCTCCTTAAAGTTTCATTTCTTCAAGTGCCCGTCTATAGTGTCCATAATATATTACTGCCCAGCACAAGAGACATCCTGTGAGCCCCAGCAACACCAGTTATTCTTCTCTCACATGGCAACTGTAAAGCTGTGGCACAAATGCTTCAGGGTAGTGAGAGGTAGTGCTCAGATAATTGAAACCATACTGTAGGCTGTGTTTTTGGATTGACAGTCTATCATCGTCTGTATTTTGGTCTCCATGTTGTACAATACACGGGGTTCATACAGGTGATTGAAATCTTTGAAAATGCTTGAATTTTTATGTTGTGTGTTAAAGGTTTGAAATTTCGAATAAAGTACTTAAAAAAGCTTGAATTTGTAGCTGTATTTCTTTCACAACAAATACCTTTCTGACTGAATATTTGGCTTATTAGATGGAGAAATCAAAGAAGTCAGATGGTATAAAAAAAAAAACTGGTCTGCCCGAGCCTTGCTTGCACCTCCGCCTTGGTCTGTTTTTGAGTGCAACTCCACCCCCAAGAAATGAGTTGGAGATGACTGCTCGAACATGCTGGGAGGTTACCGTTTTAATGAGAGTGTATAGGCTGGAAAGCAACAAATACAAACCATGGCTAAGACAAGAACCAAATTCATGAGTAGACTCCTGGAAAAGGCTGCAATGATGCCGTGCAGCTTTTCACAGTGGGATAGTCTGAGCTCTCGAGTCACATGAGAGGTCGCAGAACAAAATTTTCGAGCAGGCCAACGTTACACGTTACAGCTAATGTGTTTCTGCTGACTGCTCACCGTGCACTCAGTGCTACTCTCCATGCCTGTTGTGCTGTATGTCATGTTATTACCATGATGGTGGTAAGTTAGGACTTTTACAATTGTCCATACAGCAACATAATTGATGGAAACATATCATTTTCAGCATCTGATAAGTGTATTGAGTATTTATTTTTTTAAAATAACATGTTCTTCCTGTTTTTGGAAGAACCGGGTCTGATGTAAATAATACATGATAATGGCTGGTTATAGCCAAATGTCTTTTTAATGCGATATAAAAGTGAAATTATCAAGTATGTATGTATTGGTATAAATATGTAATTTACTATATCTGTAAGATTCTTCTGTAAGAAGAAAATTAACCTTGAAAGTCCTCGAATTTCACTGGAAAAGGTTTATGAATCCTCCCCCAACATTCTGTAGAAATAGCCCATTTTCTAGAGATGAAAAATGTCTATAAAATAATACACATAATATATAATTGCCTTTAAAGACGGCATTGACAGCATTTACCTTTTTAACTCACAGTAAAACTTATGAAACATTTTTTACCTTATTAGCTTGAATGTTAAACCTGAAAGCTAATAGCTTTAATTAGCAATATTTAACTTAGCATTAGTTAGATTTAAAATGTATTCTTGTCTGACTTATTTTAGCTTTTCAACTTTAACATTGACTTGGCTTCTTAAATACATTTGTTTTTAAACATAAGATTAGCTTAATTTTTCAAGTTGCAAGTTTCAATGCACCAATAATATTTGAGTAAAGAATTGAATGTAATATAATGAATCATCTTGTCAAGTTTTGTAAAGTAGATTTTAGATTTTTTTATTTTAGTTCTGTCATGTAGCTAGTGGTAGTTGTAATGTTGCACATAATGACTTTGCTCCAGCATCATTAAGCATCCTTTTTCTTTGAATAACGTGGTGATAAGATGGTAGATTTTGCTACCAGATGACGTTTTGTCAGTATTTTTTCCACTGCTGGTTGTGTGTGATTCACACAAGACCTGCACGTCAGCCATTCACCATTCTCATGAATGGGAAAATAATCTTGAGTTTGTGAATCTATCAATACTGAGCCTGTGTGCTGACACCTGTTTTAGAACTTTAGTTTTTCCCTCAATCAAGTACACTTCATGTAATCATCTCTGCTGTCAAATCCAGTCTGTTTACTTCACTATGAAATTGCAAATGAAAGTTGTCTGTCACAATGACTGATAAAAAAAAAAAAGACTACTTACGGACATGGCTCACAATGTGATTTTACAGACGGATATGAAATTTAACATGATTGCCTTAAAAGTTGGAAATCATGTTATGTTAAGTCCAAACTTTCCTTCGAAGCCCTGTGTGAACCTCAGAAACCGACACAGCATCTGAGAGTGTTTGATCTCTCACGATTTTTATGGTAGGAGACAGGCTGTGTCTACTTTTTTATGCATTGGGGGACTTAAAATGCATTTCCTCACTGAGATTTCTGCTGGGCACCCGCAGTGGCGAATAAACACATCAGTTTGAGTCCATGCACCTCTCTCTTTCATATTTTCCAGTCTGTTGCCTGTCATTCCGCTGCCTCATTTGAGCCACACTCCCCTCTTTGGAGGAGATAGTTCAGCTACAAGTCTATTGGCAAAAAGCAAATACATTAAATTTCCCTTGTCGAATGTGCTTTATTTCACTTCAGAAAAAAAACAAACTTTAATTTTAAATGAAGGTAGTATGGCTGTTTGACTTACCCAGTAAAGAAACAGATAACAAAATGTTCACAAAATTGCCCTGTATTACTGAGAATTTCTCATCATGTCACATTTGACCTCCTATGAGGCCTCATTTTTCTGAAATAATGCTGGAACTATTAGGTTGAGCTTGCTTCAAGTTAGAGTCACCAATTAACCTAACATGCATGTCTTTGGATGGTGGGAGGAAGCCGGAGTACCCGGAGAGAACCCACGCAGACAACATGCAAACTCCACACAGAAAGGCACCCGGCCGACCTGGGGATCGAACCCGGGTCCTTCTGGCTGTGAGGTGAAAGTGCTAACCACTACATCACCGTGCCGCCCGCTTCAAGCAAACCAAGTCATACAATGTGTTGTCCAACTGCGACTGACGGCAAACGTGATTTGACCTCCAGCTCCTAAGAAATTATGTCTTCCTGTTCTTAAAATGTTTCACATTTTTTCTTACATCTTTTGTCAGCAATTTTTTTGATTTATAAATAGTATCCAATTTTTTTTTTCTTACATCAGATTTGATAAAGCAATTTTCTGGCTCTAACAGAGATTTTCATCTGACATGTTGGACTGAGCACCACAAAGCCGAGCAGGCCATATAAAGAAACAAACACATTCATCACCCAGGCGGTTGTGATCTGCATGATTGAAGGGCAATCTACTCTGAGACTGGACCAATCACAGAAGATCTGGATAAAACTGTGTAGTTCTCCTGTATGGGGGCCAAGCATGACTTTGTGGAGACGCCAACAATTGAAACATAGATTAAACATGTCATATGGTACAAAAAGATATTAAATCTAATGAATCAAAAATTCAGTCATTCAGACAGACATACTTTGTCTGCGTGGGAGAATCATTTCATCATTTTACATGGCTCTATTCACACTGTTTTGTCTTGTTGTATCTCCAACTACTGTATATTGTACATTCAAATAATAATTTAGGGACAATGACTGTGGCTCAGATGGTAGAGTGGGTTCTCTCCTAATCTATGTGTTAACAGTTTGAGCCCAGTTGCTCCTCACACTGAAGTGTCCTGGAGAAAGACAGTGAACCTCAAGTTGTGGCCAGTGGACAAACATCCTGCTTTTCCAGGGCTAATTTCTCTGCTTCATATTTTTCCTGAGGCTGGTTTAGGAGCAAAAGTCCAGACATCAGTACACTCAAATAAGAATGCAATTTACTTCTCAGGAGACAAAGGAAAGACAATTGGGCCTCTGGGCCATAACTCTGTCTTCTTGACCTCTCTGAGGAAGTCTTGTCTTTTTGTGTCTCTATAGATGCAATGAATTGTACAAATGGGGATTAAGGTTGCATTATTTTGGGTATTCTCTAGTTTTATACCCTTGTGTATGCACAAAAAAGACTGAAGTAGTTTAGGAAGAAAATAGAAAGAAAGTTTGAGAGAGAAATAAAAACCCCATTTCTAGAAAAGTCGGGATTTTTTCTAAAATACTATAACCTACTTCATACTTTCATAATTTACACTCAAAAAAGTTGGGCCAGAGACATGTTTACCACTGTGTTACATCACCTTTACTTTTAATTTAACTTTTTAATCATTTAGGAACTGAGGATACTCATTGTTGTAGTTTTGCAAGTGGAATATTTGTATAAAATGCATGGTGCATTTCTGTCATTCAGACAGATCTGAACTGTAAGCGGGCCTTTCTAGCACATGCACTCTGTCTGTAGGACATGCACAATGGGACCTTGCATTGTCTTTCAGAAATATCTACTGACTTCCATGGAAAAGATGCCTTGATGGCACCATGTGTCTCTCTAAAATCCCAATATTTGTGTTGATCACACCTTGACACATATGCAAGTCAGCCATGATGTGGGCACTGATGTATCCCCCTTAATAACAGCCTAGGGGTCTTTTTTTGCCAAAAACTTGCTGAAATGTGAAGCACAGAACAATGTCTTTTGGTCCATCTGCCACAAGAATGGGCCCAGAGAACTCAGCGGTGTTTCTGCACAGAACTGATGTACTGATGTAAATCCTAATTACTTGCTTTATGTATTACGCTACCTGTCTATATGACATATATTCTTAGATATTTTTAGTGTTGATTTACCAAGACCTCTTGTAAGTCTATTAAGGAGATGATCTCTCCAGAGAATCTTCATTGCTCCTCAGAGCTTGACTGTCTGACTAAACATGACCTAGATGTTTTCTTTTTCTGTATTTCTGTAAGTTTATATGTAATAAAGTAGTTTTTATGGAGAAGATATTGGAGAGGGTTATAATCTTTATAAGTTTATTGTGAAAATGTCTTCATTGCGCTTTTATTTTGGTAAATAGCGGAAGTGGCTGTTGCGCGGTTTACGGAAGCGACCTGTGTTTCTCTCAGTTGGAGATATGACTGAGAGAAGCAGCTACGCAAATGCAGTGTTCAATGTCAGTTTTCAGTTATAATGTACTAAGCGCTATGCAAAGTTCATGTATGAAAGCAAGAAGTTGAAAGTGTTCTGAATTATAAAATGTTGCCATGTTACTGGCGTAAACTTTAATCGCTTTTAGTGCGAGTGCTGTACTGTATTGAAGCACGCCTCTTGTGTTTATGTTTGTGGCATTATGGGAAATGAAGTTTCTGCTCAAGAATGCACACATAATGCCTGTTGATGCTGTTAAACGAACAACTGTGTTGGTAATTTGCTTTTAAATGTTAGAATGATAAGTAGCACAGGGTTTGATC
>JAUMHL010000004.1:17679355-17707032 GCA_032362345.1 Sandelia bainsii
CGATAATTTTCCTCAAAATACGATAATTTTAAGCTGCTGGTACGATACTTCAACATTTAATATCTGGCAACACTGATGACAGGATGTAAATGAAAGCTAGCTAGAACATATTCATATGCTGGAGTCACATTTATATCCACAACACTAACAAAAGACTGTAGTTGAGTTAATATTATATATACAGTATTTTTAAATAAAACCATAGACTCAACTAATTAAGAACCGCCAGCTAGCTACCTAGAATTGCTAACCAATGTTACAGCCTTCTCCCTGTAACAGGGTGGCTGTAAATTGTAAAGCTAGAGGGCTAGCTAGCTGCGGTAGCAAACACATATACATTAACAATTTTTTAATTTTCAAATTGTTGTTATAGCATGTTACTGCAGTAATAGTTCTTACACAAACATACAATACCCCAGCAAAATCAGGTATTAACTAATTTTAAGTGTTGCAAGTCAAAGGTTGACATTTAAATGGATCACACATTATAAATATAAATATAAATATAAACTTTCCAGAAAGTTAAAAGATTTCTTAGCTTAACAAATCTGGGTATTTTGGAGATAAAAATAATTTTAGTATTAGAAGATAATCTGAAGTATTGTAACACATAGTCAGCAAAAATAGTGTTTTGTCAGTTTGGTCTCATTTGTCCTTATACATTGTATGTGACACAGTCTTTTCAATTTATTTTCTGACCAATGCTACATGTTCCACCAACCAGAACTGAGCAAATCCAACAACGGACAACTGAGATGCATTTAATGTTTGTGAACCTTACTTTGCCCTCATTATTCACATGAGTTCCAATTACAGTCACATTAGCACAAACATGTAGATCCAGCAGAGGCATACATGGACACAAGCATGCAAAGCTGGTCATTATCCACTGTTGCATTTTACAAACACACAAACCAAAACCCACCCATGCCTTTGAGTGCAGCATAGACACAATAATCGTATATAGGCTCTAAATGCCTGCTTTGGACTTTCTCTCCACGTGAGATTTGTCATGTGCTTGGCTCTTATTAAGCTAATTCTAGGTTTTAGTCAGTGGCCAGCTTTAAATCCTAAGCTTAAGAACACTATCTAGCACAAAGAGGTAATGAGAGGCGAATCTACTTTGTGATGCCACAAAAATGCTTCTTTGGGCTCTGCCAACATCTTAATAAGGGCAGCCTTTACTCACCTAGGATTGCCAGAAAAGGGTGCCAGTACCCAGCAGCCACCTGTTTATGCCCATAGGTGGCTGTGGATGAAAGGAAGTGTGCCGTCTGCTCCCTCTGGTCGGAAGTCAACAGCCTCCCATCACACTTAATCTGTCCTGTGGAAAGTTCTCATAAATCCACAAGAGGACTTTCTAGATAGACTTAGCCATCATTGTGCTGCCTCATCTTCTATATGTCAATTGTTTTTGTTAGGAGCTATCGCATCCAACCTGCAGGTGAATAATTGCTCTTTCTTCTTTTTTCTTTGCTCATGTTTTCACTTGGCTCTTCCTTCAGGCAACACAAATTGAGCCAAGCTTGGCATTGAGAGAAGCAATTTGTTAAAGGACTGTGGAGTGCTCTCATCTAATGTTTCATTAAATTATCCCTATTCACTCGCCTGTAGTCTGTAGTAAAGCCTCTTATGGCGGCACTGGGATTTCAAGCAGTGGGGGCAGAGGTCAGTTGCAATCTGATATTGTCTTTCCGTTAGCTAGCAGCTCCAGCAGGGCTTGCATGGGTCAAGGCTTTGTTTTTGCCATCATATGTGACACTGTGTCCTTCCAGCTGCCCGGTAGAGGCTAAAACAGACAATTAGGAAGCTGATAGCAACATGAGCTACACAGCATGTCTTTGTTGTTTCACACATCAGTGTTTTGCTGCAGTTAATTATTTCCACGGTTATTATTATGTTGCTTTTGTAAAGAAGATCATTAATTTTATGTATGTACACTAAATACATACACAGCTCGAACCTCTCCTATTAGATAAACACCCTATACAGAAGACGGTTGTATGGTTTTCACAGGCTCATATCGTGCAACACTGTGTCAAAGGTTAGCAATAGCTACCTGCTTTGTTATTTGTACACCTGTCACCTGCTTGGCCTTTCCCTTAAGGCAGAGCTGTTGGCATCTGTAAAGGCTGTAAAGCTGTTGTTGCTGTGGTGTGTCCTCAGGCAGCAGATGGCGTATTCTAGAGTTTGCTTATCAAAAACAGAGGCATTTTTCCACAAAGCCCGAGGCATACTGGGAAGGCAAAAACACATGCTGCACCATGTCCCAGCAACATTACACCTGGATCACATGTAATCTATAATGAATCTGTGCTGTTAACATGTAAGTTTTATTTAACACTCAGTAACTTAGATGTGTTCAGAGAGAAGTGACTGATTTGTGTTGCATTCTAAGCTTTCGCAACTCATCGGCCCACAAATATTTCCTGGCTTCACCAGGCTCATCGCAAATGTAATGATAGAATGTGGCTTTAATGGGTTCTCTCATTTGAAATGAATGAACAAGTGGCCTTTGTAGCATCTTTCCTTCTTTGTAAGCTGTATTTTAAAGTCATCCAACCTCTGGAGCCAAAACTGAACCAACAATCTCTTTCCTTCTTTATGTGTACACAATGCATGTTGGCCTCTTTCAGTTGCATGAAGCTAATCAGGTGATTCACAACCACACAAACTAAGCAGCTCAAGTGGATTTCACTGCCACTTTAACCTGTTAACAATAAGGAGGGTAGGTGTGGTGGCATGTTTCCCAGGATAGTGACCTCTTTTCTACTGACTGTAAACACACATTGTGATTTCAGTTTCCGTTAGTACTTGTGTGGTGTGTTAAGAGCAGACAACACATAACACTTTCACAATTGAAGTATGTACATCACAATCATCAGTGGGACATTTCAATCCCATTGTTACTTTGTTACTATTCACTAAAGCAGAAATACTCAAAGCTCTATAAACATCCACCTTTTAGTGCAAATATGAGACGAAACAGAATAATATAAACCAAATACAGTACAGTAAAAGTATATTGGCCGTGCAACTGTGTATATTTTTACACATATACTGTACTGTTGACATGACCTGAATAACAATCTAGTCTGTCCAAGAAAACCCTGCTGAATATGTTAACAAGCTGAAAATGTTTTACATTGGAGATAATGAAATAATAATAATAATGATGACATACTTTATTGATCCCCTTGGGGAAATTGTTATTGAACAGCTACCAGACAGTACATGTCGGCGGTACTACAGGGTTTGATATCTTGTCCAAGGACACCTCGACTTGTAGCTAGGGGGAACCAGGAATGAAACCACTGACCCCGGGGGTGGTCTATCGTAAGAGGTTTAGGAAAGGATCTATTCATGGCCAATATGAACAGAATGAATGGCTACAGAATGAAAACCCTCTTTCAGTCTCTTCAGACTTTAACTTCGAAAAACAGCAGTAATGGATTGGCAATTATGTACAGATAATGAATGAATCCCAATGACTTTGGTCATCCTCTGACAGCAACACCATGTTACTGAAGGTATTTTTGAGATATTTGTGGTTTCAAGTAAAATTAACTATCAACTACTGCTGTATGAACTGCCATGAAATTTGTCACAGACATCTATTCTCTGAGTTGGAGATCCCTCTAGTGCCTTCATTAAAATGTATTTGTCCAGTGCTTTGCTTTATGACCAAATATCCACAAATACTGGCTGAATGGATATACTGTCTGATATACTGTATTCTAAAAAGGATGAACGTGTCCTCAGATACTATAGATATTGTGGTAACATTGAATGGCACTTTTTTCCCCTCCTGGCAGATAAAACAAAGCTCTAGAGTCTAGTAAAAAAAAACTAAAAGGCATTCATTAATGATAATGCCTTTTGCTTTGAAAGGCAGTCAAAGCCAACTGAAGCAAGCAGAAAGTGCCATTCAAATCACACTCCTGTAGACTAGTTCGCTGTATGTTCTGACCTTTTGTTGGTGCAGAAACCAGTGCTTATGTTTGCTCTAGTGCAGTAATGGCTAACCCTGGTGCTCAAGAGCCACAGCCCTGCTTGTTTTCCAACCATCCCTGCACTTACAGCTTCTAAATGACTGAACACACCTGATCTAGGTAGTCATCAGTGGGTAGGACGGGGATAGCTGGAAAACAAGCAGGGCAGTGGCTCTCGAGAAGCAGGGTTAGGCGCCTCTGATGTAGTGTGTGAAAGTAGTATTACAGTTTAGGAAATTGGTGCAAATCTGCTATGTGGGCCTATGATTTTTCTTCTTAATAAAAAATAAAGCAACTTGTTGCATCATTTCTCACGCAGATGATACAAGTACTGCTGCCTCCAACAAAACAAACCAAAGCAAATATGTCCGCAGGCAGTCAGATTATGAACAGTGGAGTTGAGATCCACCAACACTACATAAAGCTCTAAACATATTAATACTAGAACCAATATAGTGAATTATATACTAGGTGTTTTATTTAAACACAATGTCCTGGCTTGCAGTTGCTTTTAAAAGCCACTCGAAACGATGCTTCCTCTTACTTCTCCATCAGTGAAGTGTAAGATTATTTGGCAAACCATAAGTACACCACCCACATCAACACCATCTGTTGCTACATTTACCACAGCCACACTGTTGAGCCTAACTAGACACACTGGGACTAGGGAAATGTATTTAAATCTATATAATTCTTGTATTCACTCAAACTAAATTGCAACTAAAGGGACAGTGTTAAAGTCAGAATTGATATACCAGTCTCTGGCTAATAAAAACATTACATGATGGTCAAACAAAAAATCCTGTTTCTAGAAAAGAGAAATGTACCCATTCTGTGTTATTTTACTTTTCTGATATTAATTCGTGATTTAACTTCCTATTTTCCAAATGTAAGTAATAAAAATCAACTATGAAAAAAAAGCAGATACATACATATGTATCCTTCTCATTTGCAGTTGTAAACAACACGTGCAGAAGAAAATGTGCTAAAAGTGAACATCAGTGCAATACATGATAGAAACTGACTGTGTGTCTCTAGAAATATAACAAAATGTAATGTGCAACTCTGATGCATTTGAAATGCAGAGCAATTTTTCATTCTCCTCCTGGATATTTTCCAGCCCTGCTGTCTGGCAGCTGTGGCCGTGACATTTCTGTGAATCTAGGATTAAATTTGAGGAAAGTTGGCCTTTACTCTCGTGCACTCTTATAAACCTTCAAGTGTATTAAATCTAATGTGCTTAAATTTCAAATGCATTACAAGAAACCATGGTGTATAATGGCTGCAGCACATACCCTGTGGCTACTGCCCGAGCTGTTACCTACAGTATGCAACCTTTGAGTTTAAGGTGTGAAACGGTAAATTATGATAATATTGCTGTTATCATTTAGACCACTAACATATAAAACTCAACAAAGTGTCAGACACAGTCCCTACTTGATTTGTGGAGGTTCTTCTAATAAAAAAAAACAAACAAAACATTTAAATTCTTTCCTTAAGTCCTAAATTTTACACCACTTCAAATTTGTCCTTTTCAAATTGTGGACTCTAAGGAATTTTGAAAAAAAGTCCCCAGAGCACTGAAAGTGCTTTAATGACTCACTAATGATCCACTGTACCATTCCTGGGAGTCATTCCTTGACCTTACTACATTGTACTTAATCATACTGGAAAATAGAAGTGCAGTCAGCACTTGAGTTCTTTTAGTAGAGGCCTTATTGTCACTATATGTGTGTACATATGTGTATATAAAGTGTATGCAGTACAGTATTTTCTTCCTCCAGTGCACGTCACTCAGATAAACAAAATATTAAAGTGTTGTCTGAACATCTGAAAATGTGTGAAATTGTTTTATTTGGCTCTTTATACCTACCTTTTCTATTGTGATCCCTGGTACTTTTAGATTTGATTTAACTGGTCCACGACAAGGCTCAAGCTATATCTCTGACCTTTTCATCCTTTATGAGCCAAATTACAGCCTAAGGATGCTCAGGCAGGACGCAGTTTGTAAATTCAGCCAGACAATGAAGATTGATTAGACTTCAATGTGTCAGTGAGCACAATGCCTGAGGAGATCGAGCCTGTGTTTACACTCACTTCTTTTAAATTATTCCTGGAAACATCCATCCATTATGTAAACCCACTTATCCTGGGCAGGGTAGCATGGAGCTGGAGCCCATGCCTGCATGCCCTGGGCAAGAGGGTACGTCAGCATATCATCACATGGAATTACTCTTAAATGTTTAGTATATTACTTTGCACATTTTGTATCATGTTTGATTTTGGGGCCATTTTTTACCAAATTTTCCCATTTCATTAGGTGGGGTATAACAAGCAGACAATGTACTATAGGTTGGTCGAAAGACCTTACACAAGAGTCACATGCACCACAACTGCACATCAATTTAAGGTCTCACCAAAACAGAAACAAATGTGCCAGCTACTCAGAGCTTTACAATATGGGCCTCAAAACCTTTAGGTTACAAATTAATTATCAACACATACTGTATATTAACTGTGTCAAAACCCACCTGCCCCTCCTATACCTACAATCTGACCCTGTGACTGCAGAAAAGAACAAAAAATGAATATTCAACAAAAGCGGTACAGTGCTCTTCCTGTTAGCACAGTTAGAGAAGAGAGAAGTGTTCAGGACCTTGGACAGCGACCTTTACAGCGAGAGTGAAGCAGCTGTATGAGAGGTCATTAGTGTCCAGTAACATCAGCTGTCAGTAGTCTCAGCTTTGAACTTCTCATTATTTATTCAACCACAGACCTACATCACATTTTCTCAGCAGAGTCTTACCGTTATTAGGGAAGTAACTAAACTGACTGACACAACTGCAGCCTTGTTTAGTGTAACTGAGGCTGCTGACCTGATAAGAACACTTGTTGCTCAAGTTCAATTACAACTGGCTCATGTCCCCATCACTTTAGCCTGCGTACCCACATTCAAAAAGCAAAATAAATATTAATGACAAAGTGTTTCACTGAACATGCAGAAACATTCTGCTGAGGCTGACTTGACCCAACTGGTGCAGGTGGCTCATCTCGCTCTGGGTCTGACTCTGGGTCAAACATTGTCGGGTGCAACACTGTAGTTTCGGCAAGAGCTGTATCTTAAAAGAACGCTCTGCTAGTAGTGTCTAGGTCTCTGAACACCCCTCGGCAGACAGACACCTCCTTCTATCAGTCTTTTTTCATAATCCTTCCACGTTAGCTGGTTTTCCAAAGCACACAGCAGCTCTGTTAGCCGTCTGACACAGAGGGTGTGAGGAAGTGTGATTGTGACAGCAGACAACGTACTGTCACAATGTGACAATTAAAACAGCAGCTTCAGCTCGTCTTTTAGGTGTGTCGATTCCAGCTGTTGTGCCAAAGGAATAAATAAACTACATAAAAAACTACACACATCCCTCTTCAAAAAATACTGTACATCTGTGATATAGTCGGGCTGTTAGAGTCACCTCTGCACATGAAGGTATGTTTTGGAGCATATGTTTGCTGAAAATGATTTTATATATATATATATATATATATTTATTTATATATATATTTACTATTCATAATTACAATAAAAGTTAAAAATACTGTAGCTCTGTACTGAAAGATGTCCATATTTAAATTTGAGCCCCTGCTTCTGAACAACTCAACAGTTTTCATGTGTATTTTTCTGGCATTACTACAAATAGACCCATGAAAAAAGACAGCTAACAGAAGCTAAACTTTTTTCTCTCTGTAATACAGGATGAATAATGAACACAGCATTCACTGTAGAGGACTCCATAGTGATGAAAAAACATGTGGAACTCTGTTGTGCAATTGGCAATACTACAGAAACAACACCAGGTGGGTTTATTAATAAAGCAGGATAACATGTTGTACCAATGTCTCTTAGTAATACTAGATCTGAGATGTCAATCAAAACAGTTTTAACCTTGAAAAAACATATGCTCTATTTACATACAAAACAGGGAGAATTCTAAGTCCTCCTGTGCTCCCCTGCTCCTCCAGTAGACAGGGTGACGCACAGTTTAACTAACTACAGAAGGAGGTAATGCATGCCAACAGCTGCTGGTGACAACGTGCTGCAAAGGCTAATGAGGTAGCGGATGAACCGAAGTAAAAGTAGCAGACTTTTAAAACTCATGCGTGGAAAGATTTGCAAATGTTTGATGAAGTACATTTTGGTGGGAATAACTGAACATAAACACTGAAAACTCAACAGGGTACATGTCATTTGCTAATGGGTCTGACTCACATTGCACAATTACTCAGTAATACTGTTAGCTTACAGTCTCGCTCCTTTGTTGCAAAACCAAACATGTCTTTAATCCTGCACAGCCTACTGTGGGACTCCACAGTGGAATAAACTGACAGCAAACTGACTCCTCACTTCAACATGTGATCACTCTTAAATTAAACATGTACCAGTGTGAGCTCCTGCAGAGATCCAGCAGGATACACCTTGCAGACAAATCCCAGTCCAGTGATGTTTATTTTCCCTCAAGGCTTAGTTTATTCATCCATAATTCCTTTAACCTCAATTAGACCTCTGCCGACTATAATAGAGCACATAACCGACTCTAAATGAGCCAGACTGTCTACAATACTGAAATAAAATACACAGTGTATCTGCCCTTGAGGTCTCCTGTTCACTATGGAAAAATGAAGAATAAAAAGCTGCACGGTATCTGTGCTCTTAACCACCCATAGAGGTTATGTGGCTACAAGCAGCCTTTTAAAGAACAGTCTAGACAGACAATAGTGAGCAACAGAGCAATGCAAAGCTGAAGTCCTTCTATCATAAGCTCCGTCTTTAGTGAAGCAATAACCAAACAAAATATGAAGCTAGAAAACCTCCACTGTATAAAAAGAGTATATTTTAAGAGTGTGTTTTCAGAGCTTCTTACTTTCACTTTAATATCAAATACCAATGATTCGATGCTTTTGAGAGAAGTGTTATTGCAAATGCAGCCAAAAATATGCACTCTATATAGGTATAGAAAGATTGATCTATGAGACTGTGTTTGCTTTCTGCTGTGGGATTTTTCTCACACTGCAAATGTTTGGAATTCACTAAATAGCAACAGACCCGTTTCTGGAGTTAATTTTCATATTCTGTTTAGCCTTGCATTTGTAGAATGTGCTATGAATTCTTACAGAAAATGGTGTGAAAATGGATTTAGATATAATCGTCCTGTCGTTCCCTGTTTGGAACAGTCTCCAGGAATGTTAGCAGCTTCACAATGCTAAATGCTAACACATACTGCTAATTAGTGCCGAAAATTAAATATAGCACACGCTGATGGGAATGTCTTGTTTTCCAGTTTTCATTTTATTAATGAAAAGTCAAAGTCAGACTTTAATTAATTTTTAATTGCTTGAATGGCCATGAATGTTTGTACCAAATCTCATGGCAAACCAGTCACTAGTTGTTAACAAATCCCAGAAAATTAACTTTAGATGGGTGCGAGAAGTGAAGGTGGGGGAATCACCAAAGACATTAACATGCATCCTCTGGAGACCGTGAATGTCTGTACCAAATCTCATGGCAGTTTCGCCATTGCTTTTGTGATATGTGAGCAGGGATGAAAATAATGGTCCGTACAAAGGGACTAAAAGTAGCATCCATTCATAATTTTAGGGCTTCTTTTGTAGTTTTATTTTTAGTTGAAAAGTCGTGAAAGTGTCCTAAGGCAGAATGTTACACAGCAGGAAAAAATACTATGAATGTGCATCAATAGAGAACAGAAGGATGAGGAAAAGAAAGATTTTCAATAAATGCTCACTCATACAATTCAACTGTCTGATTTGTAGGTTCTATATGTTACAAATTTTATTGTAATATCCCACACATTTGTTTGATATATCACAAAATGGGACAACTGGCTTCAGTAAACCTAATGATTATTTATTATGAGTGTTTCCAGGTAGAGAGTTGAACATTCAGCTGAGGCAGCATGTGTTTAATAATGTCTATTTCTACAAGCAAAGAAGAAAGAATAACATAATGTACGTAAAAAATAATGTCAAATAAACATGATGCATTAATTCTAAAAAAAAATTATTTAATTCTTTATTTCTTTATCTGTTTTTCTTTTGTTGTGTATTAGTTGACTACAGTATGTGCTGTGCCTCTGATTATCTGAGAGAATCTGCTGTGTCCATGAGCTGCCACAATAGCAGAAGAACAATACTAAGTCCTTACACTGCTGCAAAGGTTTTGCCTTCATACATCACAGGAATATTTCCTGAGATCTGTTTGAAAAGAAATGATTGAAGCTTCTTCACAGAGCACAATTGAAAACAGCATTCAGAGAAACTGAACATGCGTCAGAAAAGGAAATGGAATAACTTGATTCGTTTGCATGTCAATATGAGCTCAGAGCAAACACCTGAGGTCCGTGTCTAATGACAGGCTAACAGACGATACCTTTCTAGTTGCTAATGTAATGTCTGAGCTCTGCTGACCATGAGGCACCGGAAACAGTCTGACAGAGATAGAGGAGAAGCAGCAAGTCAAATTCTTACTGACACTGACCTGATTCGTTCAGAGACAAAGGCTCTAGCTGTGAAGACGATTCTCTTCAGGGGAAAATATAAATGTGTTGAGTATGTAAGATGGACCAGAGTTAAGAGTTTGGGGACTCTCAGGTATGTCATTTGTCTTTTCATCACTGCAGTCAGTTAAATGTGAGGTAAAATGGAGTTTGGATAATCAGATGATGTGATGAAACCCGCCTCCACATTTCAGCAGAGGTAAAACCATCCATCTAGACCAGTGGTTCCCAACCTTTTTCCCAAGGGACCCCTATTTTACCAGTGAATATGTTGACGACCCCCACCTTCTCCCCTGCCGAACAAAAACTATTACTAATTAAAAATAAAATAGGCCTAGTACTTTTGAATTGTTTGGATCTTTCATATTCAATGCATACCAGTAACAGTACAGAACACTTAATGGGCTACATGTTAACTGAAGCCAAACAGTGAGAATAATGTGCATAACAGTGTGTATTACTTTCCTGAACAGATTATTTCCTGTGAAGACTGCAATGTATCAGTAGTCTTTTCTTTTTTTCTATGAACTTGTGACACATGAACTTGTTTCCTTTCATACATAGGGTACAAACAGGATGGCATTTAATGTGAGCTTTGGGCTTGTAACTCTTGGGCCAGTGATGGGATGTCAGGAGTGATTTTGGTGACAGCCAGCAGTTAAGTGTCTTTGTCTTGATGGTGACCAGGGCACTGAAAGCAGTCTCTGATACGTATGTTGTTGCAAACGGTAGGATGAATCGCAAATCTTGGAGTGACATGGAATATAAGATGTTCAATATAAGATATTCCACATCCTCCTCTTTTTGCGAAAAATTGGTCCATCGCCCATGCTTTTGGCCCTTGGCCCGGGACAATCAGCGAGTGTCTGGTGGTTCTTGTCCTCACATAAGTGCAATTACTCCTTTGCTGACTGGACGAGCTTTAATAAAGTTCAGAATTTTTACCACAGTGTTTCAGGTTTCATCTAGTTCCTCACAGAGGTGTTTGCTGGCCAGCGCTTGTCTGTGCATCATGCAGTGAAACATCAGGCAGAAAGCCAAATATTGCGTGCTTGTCATTGCCCATATCGTGATGTTTATTGTTATGAAGAAATAATACAAACTTCTACAATTTTGTTGTTTTTTGTCTTGCACACACATAAATTAAATGCCAAAATACGTTAAATAAATAATATGTAATATAATATATAATTGCCCCCCTTCAGTCCTCGCGACCCAACGTAAAGCTTAGGCGACCCCTAGTAGGGGTCGGGACCCCCAGGTTGGGAATCAATGCTCTAGACAACATTTTCACCAGTGTCCCTTCAGTAGGCTTTATGTAGAATGAAATGTTCTAAGAGAGCTGTGACTTCAGACATGGACAGATCATGAGACAATGGGTCCCAAACAGGCAAAAGGCCCCCACAAGGTTGAAAGAGACATAAAACAGACACATTTCGCATCTTATTTGTGTGTTTTTCACTCTCTGTGTATAGTTTTCGTCTTTGTGTGTCTCATTTTGGTCTTTTGCCATCTTGTTGTGTTCACTTTGTGCATATTTTTGGTCATAGTGTAATTTTTTGGTAATTTTTCTCAGTATGTTTGTTGTCTTTGGGATGATTTTCATCTCTTTGTAGTCCAGGGGCCCAGGAGGTCAATCTGTGCCCAGTCGATCTGTTCTGTCAATGATTCGGAAGAGGCTTACAATGTCTCAGCTGTGAAATGGTATGAGGATAGAACAGTAACACTAATTGAAGCCAATGAAGAACTCTAAAGAAAAATTCAAAAATGGGATAAAACCACAAAGACAACTAAAAAGAGGAGAGCCTTTTTTATTGTGTGGGTCTGCTAGTGTCTCTACTAGTCCCAAAGAGAACAACTGATATTGTTTCTGAATGTATGGATCAAAGCTGCATGCTACAGTATAATGCTTCTGGATAATATCCTTGTTTTCATGCCACATCCATTCACATCTAGTTCAGAACAGACTGATGATGACTCTCCATTGTAACAGGCTGTGACATCAAGAGCTAATGGAAACACTCATAAGATACCATCTATACCAGGACTGATTCCCAATTTTCCTCTCATATTTAAAAGCTATCTGTTGTCATGCTTTGTTGTTCCTCCTGGGACATCCCATAATTCCCCTGACACTCAAATGAAAAAAAGAAACAGCTCACTCTTTGTTTACCAGATCGGCAGGGTTGCCAACTTACATTATTTGACATCGCTTCTAACACTTCTGCATCATTTTAATAAAACCAGGCAGCCCCACAACCACATTTCTTTGATAGCAGCCTTCAGCTCATCTGTATTGTTGGCTTGGGTGTTTCTCATCTTTCTCTTGACAAAATCATCTAGATTCTCTATGGGGTTCAGGTCAGGTAAATGGATTGTCCAGTTTAGCACAGTAATGTATGGTCAGCAGCACTGTGGGCAGGTGCTAAGTCCTGTTGGAAATCAGCATCTCCATAAAGCTTGTCAGCATGAAGTGCTTTAAAATCTCCTGGTAGACAGCTGCACTGACTTTGGACTTCAGATAACAGTGGACCAACGCCAGCAGATAACATGGCCTCACAAATCCTCACAGACAGTCAAAACTTCTCCCACAACTTCTTAAAATAAAAAGAGCTGTTAAATATTTTACTTTCCATCAAGAGTGTTTCACTCTTTGAATTTATTTTTTGAAATTTTATATTTGAAAGACATTTTATACATTTTTTATGATATTTTAATTTGTAGAGATGCATCTGTAAGGGCTTGGGAGTACTTTGGACTCTTGAAGAAACGAATTAGCAGGATATTGTCAACAAAAAGCAGTTCCCTTTTCTCCGAATGGCACACCATGCTACAGAACAACCCTGTCTCCTAAAAATTACGTTCGTATAGGACAAATCTGTAATTATGATTTATTATTAACGTAAATGAAAAGTCGCAAATACGTTGATACTGAATGTATCAATGAAATGTTCACAGGTAATGTATTTTTGTCCGCCAAAATATCTGATCGACAACATCCGGTTTTCTGTCGGCTAAAATATCCAACGTTACATTTCAACATCCAGACATTTGAGTTTACCGATATCAAAGTGTTTTATGGTCAGGATCAGGTGTCAATGCAGTGGGTTAGGGTCAGGGAAAGGCTGTGGGCTGGTTAATGGATAAAAATGTCACTCCACACAGTGGCTTCACAAACACAACGTCTGCATTAAAAATTAAACCAAAACACAATCTTTTTTCTAATCCTAACCTCAGTACTTTTCTTGCCTAAACCCCACCTCACGGGGGACTTTGGTGTCGAACTCGGGTCTCCGGCATGTCAGTCCTGCACAGTAAACGCCCTCCATCCACCCCAACCACCTTCTTGCAAATCTCTGTGCACTAATAAATGTAGCGCGTCATTCATTAACAAAAATACGTTTCAGTACAACGTGACAAATACGTCCTGTATCAAAATGTAATCGGGATTGCAGTTTCGTCCTATATGAACGTAATTTTTAGGAGACAGGGTTGTACAGAAAAGCCTTGATTATTATTATTATCTGTGATTTCTCTAGATTACATCCACTAATTGTATATGACTGTTATACAGTATATGACTGCTTAAAATATCTCATATCAACATAAAACAGCCAGTATTTTGCACATTTTAATTATTGTGCTCATCAACATGTAGGTACAATACGCCTGTGTTTATAGGAAGTACTGTGGCAGTAACTGTTGGACAGTTAGCCTTTTAATGAGTGTGTAATGATGGGGCAAAGCAGAGGTGGCTAATTAATAACACATCAACTGTTTCTGAAGTTAATAGGTATTTATATGTCACCTAATTAGACAGAGAGATGGTAACCTCTTTTCAAATCAGTGTAGATTATTTCCTCTTTTAAATATTATGACAGTAATCAAAACTTGAAGTGCACTCTAAAGTGTATTTTTTTCCATTCAAAACCAGGCTTTAGCTATAAAAGTTGTATGCCTGTAAGCTGACCCTTTTATAGTATCAAGCACTTTCTGACAAAATCTTCCAGTCAATTCAGAACTTCGGAAAAATCTCCTCAAAGACAGTCCATGTTAAAAACTCTGTCCAGCGCTCATGAAAAAATAAAATGGCTTTCAAAGAATAAGAGCCGGTTATGAGCTCTGCTCCTCATTAATGTGTAATGACGTGATGTTAACTTGGCACAGTCAAAACAGTGCGGCTCCTCCATTGTTTTTGGTACATGTTTTCACAAGCCACACGGCTTTCTATTATTTATAACAGCCTGCATCCAGAGCCTGCTGGAGAAACTGGCAGTGGATTTGAGTGCTGGGCATGCTGAGATACAGACACTACTCTGTTGTTGTTGTCAAGCATTCCTCTGCATAGTATATTGTTGACATGCTTGGTTTCTTCACTGAAGGTAGGTGACTGCTGAGATATTGTATGTAGTCTGATTCGTACACAGTTAAATGTATTTAATCTAATCTAACTTGACTTTCACATCTTCCTGGCATCTGAAATATACCTTTGATATGTGTTTAAAAACTTGTCTGTGTAACAATACTGTGGCAGTTCATACAGAGAATGTAAAAAGAGCACATCACAGATTTCTAATGGTTTTCTCTGGGAAATAGAAGCTAGACAGTCCTTTTTTAAAAAGGGTGGACCATCTGGACAAGATGACTAAGCCACTTCCTTTGCTTGCATGTGCAGTAAAACCAATTCCCGTGCAGGTGAGATCTGGATTGGTGGGATGCCACCTTGCTCACTTTATTGTTGTTATCCACTGAATTTTTCACAGTGAGAATAGTTCCAAACTAAAACAAAGGCCTTACGTAATCCTGTAAAAACTTTGAAGAGACAAAGACGCGCAGCTGAACAATGTTAGTCAAATGTATTTCTTTACACTAGGACTCTAGCTCACCTAACATTAAACTACGTTTCCAGAGTCATGCACCTTTTATTCATTCTATAGAAGCTACATGGCAAAAACAGATCAGGATCTCTGCTCTTGAAAGAAATTCTATTGCCTGGCTTCTGTATTTTTATTTATCTAACATCTAACTTTTCTTTTTGCTTTTTCTGCTTGAAACAGTAAAATCTCAAGCAAAGACTTGGAACAATAATACTGCTCTTTGATGTACTTTACTTACAGTATACTGAACTGAGCATGCAACAGCAAATATGCTTTGAAAGAAATGTATTATCAACACAACCAGGAAATGCTAATTAATATGTCGCTGCAAGTTGCAAAATGTTGACAATGAACTTTAAAATATGCAGTTGTATTTTCATGTGCTGTGACCTACAAAGCTACAGTGGATTTGACACAAAGTCCTAAGATGACAGAGTAAATATGTACAGTAAGTTTGTGTAAATTTGATGAGTGTTAACCTCATATCTCAAACCTCAGCTGTACATATACATATTACAGCAGTTTAGTATTGCAATTAGAAGTATTCTTGTAGGCTTGTGAAAAATAAATAAAACTAAAGAAATTATCAAAATCAAAGCACACTTTGCAATTTCCTGACTTTTAGTTCCTATGAGTCTAACCCTCAAAACCCTACATTTCCCATAATGCAAATCAGTTGTGTGTTTAATTAGATGGTGACCGATCCTGATCTTTCGAAAGGGGTCTGGCTGTTAACTTAGCATTAACTTGTGTATATGACCTAGTATTATCTGACTCACAAGTGTGAGTGTTTTATGTCTTTTATAGATGCATCATCTGATTACTTCTCCCAGGACTTCAGCATTATGTTTGCAGTATTTGCATATAAACATTTGAAATACCAGCACCATGTCACTGAAATATATTCTTGAAAAGTGTGAACTGTATTTTTGTGATATGCTGTGTTCTCTGGAATAAATAACAACTATCTTTCATAATTTTTGCATTTTGTTCAGTTTCTTAATAAAACACTTAATGATCAATGGTGATTGTAAGAACACACTCTGCACAGTCCTTCAGGTATTAGTTATTATCCAATTACAATAACCAAGAACATGTAAAACTAATCAAGCAGAAATAATTGAAATTCCCTCATTCCCTGGTTAGGAGGGACAGTTGTGCTGAAAAACTTTCAGAAGCAAATATCTGCACTGTTGCTACACTCTTCTGCAAGAGCATAGTTTTGGAGCATATTCCTACTTAAAAAATCTTCAAAGAAAGTTATGTAGTGTAGCTTTAACCCAAAATTGATATACAACCCCAGCAACCCAGGGTTAAGACTTTAATAAGCTTCCTCCAACACTACAAAATGATAATTAACAACCACATTACAGCTACCATAGTCATCATGAACAGTAAACTGACCTTCATGTGTACACTTTGTGGACTGCACCTTTAATAAGAAGAACAATGCAAAGTCTTATAAAACAGGCCCCTTTTCCCATGTACAGATTTTTGTCACAGGGTAGAAAATCCAATGAATGAAGTGCCGGTGCCACCAGCTACAGTACAAATGCACGTCATACAGTGTTAAAATTCCTCTGTGGAGATGTTGTCATGAAGTATTCCCAGCTGCCACTGCCTTTCTAAACGCAGAACTGCCAAAACCCAGTTTGGCTGCATTTAATCAATCAAAGCTCCTGCTGATTGCTGCTGAAATTTGTCTCCCAATTCTTACTCTGTCCTCCAGTCTCCCTGATAGAGCATCAGACACTTTGTTATTAATCAAATTGTCTGAAGACTTGACTGAACAACACCAGTCAAAGCCTGTTTGGATGTCTTTCTCTAAAAAAGGTACAGCTGCAAAGACACTTAGAATTTTGATGCTCACTGGAGAGATCTGTACAGACAAACGGCACAGGGAAGAAGCAGTCGAGCTCAGGCAAGCACCCAAGTCGGTCAAGCCTTGTTATCCAAAGGAAAAAATCAATGTTCTCCCTTCTGAGTGGGCACGGTGCTCTACACAGTGCTCACACACTTGTGAGTCTCAGAAGTGGGGGGCCAACTGACAGACAAAAGTCTGGTTAACAAGGCTGGATTTTCTTTTCAGACAGAGAGGAGATTACTTTAAATACAAGCATTTTTAACACAGATGACATCTCTGTTGAAACCTTATGACTATATTCAACATGTTCAATCTGTCTTTTGCGTCTGTAGCCATTTCCAGTTCACAATTAAATTAAAATGTTAATAATAATTCCATGGAACCATATGCAACCATCACTGTGACTGTTTTCTGCAGTGAAGCTGATCAGGTACACCTGTGTGTCTCAATCTGCATGTCACCGTGTGTAATTTCTTTACCACTGAGCATCCTATTCAATTAATAGTACTTAGGGACTGTATGAAAGTTACTGTGGTGGAGAGGTGTGTAAAATCATACACATGCATTTAATTTATTTTTTTTCAAACTGCAAAATTACAAAGATCCTCCCTAGCATTGTTAGTATGTGCTGTTAGACAATAACCACTGACTTTGAAGAAATCTGCAGCACTGTTTCTCTTATATTGTAAAACTCATTTTGTAAAGCTCGTAACTCTCCTGACTGAAAACGCAAAGCATTTAGAAATTAAAAAGGTGCAATTTAATTTCAATCTCAATATGTAAAAAAAGAGATTTTCACAACAGCAAACAAATGCATAAATTACAAGTTGACATTTTAGAATTATGGCAAACACAGAGGCAAGAGGATGACTTTAAATTATAATACAGACACACTTTATATGACATTGGAATTTAAATTTGGATTGTTAGAAAATAAAATAACCCTACTCTGCACTCCCACAGTCTTTTCTAATCTTCCCCAAATCATTTGTGTACAGCCTGTTACTTACTGTATAAATTGCAACTTACTTAATATAAGCGGCCTGGTAGCTCAATGGGATAAGCATCAGACTGGGATGCAGAAGGTGGAAGAAGAATCCCTGCCCAGAATCCCAGCCCATCCCCCATACCAGGTGTGTCCTTGAGCAAGACACTTAGCGCTAGCTCCCCGGGCGCCTCCTGTGGCTGCCCACTGCTCCCCAAAAGGGGGGATGGGTTAAATGCAGAAGTCAAATTTCGTTGTAACATGTAAATGTGATCATTGACAATAAAGCTGATTATCCTTATCGTTATAACTAAACTGGTATATATGAGACTGACCTCCTAATGTCTTGTTGTGGGTAGGATGAGCTAAACCACATTGTCTTCAGCTTGACTCAATTCAAAATCATTTAATGATCATTTTGGCTTTTGAAGAGACTTGGCCCTGCACTGTTTCAATTCTTCTTTTATCCTTCTCCATTGCTGCATATTACATCCAAATAGTCAGACATTTTGGAAACCCACACAATTCAGTCAAACAAATGCTTTCATGGCATGAAAGCACAAAACCAAAAAAATGTCATACACACTGTAAAAGTTCAGGAAGGTTTTAGTTGAATATATCTGTAATTTCAGTTTAAGGGAGGAGCCTATATTAACCAGACAACAGCTAAGTTTCTTTCCTTTTTTTTTTGCTGTTTGACTAACTCATAGAAGCTAAACTACATTACTTAGTAGTAGTATCTTAATAGTGCAGTTAAGAACTTTTCAGAGTTACTTTCAAGCTAGCCAGACAACTTACTGCACTAAATAACATGGCTTTTTGTAGTTATTCCCACTAACTGTCAGTACTTTTGTTTCCAAGCAGTAGCTTTTCTCTGCAGATGTGATTTTGGTTAAATTCTATAGCCTACATTTTGTGAACTTTTCACCTACCTGTACCTACCTAACTCAGGAGGTGATCAGAGACATGCAACCGCCCTTATATTTTCATTAATCCCATTCACAAACAGCTCTTCCACACAGTCTATCGTAAATGAGAATATCTCTCTCCTCATCTCCCCAAACAGGACAAAGTGATCTATGCCTTTGGTGCTACCCTTGAAAGAGATCATTTGCCGTGCACCTGACAAAGGCCAACTTTAATCCATCTCCTTTCCATTTCCACCGTCACCAGTGAGTTCCATTAATGCAGGTAATTGAGCTCATTCTGTCCCTGTGAAAACTCATTTGACTTCTAATCATAATCTGACTCCTCATTTGATGCAGCAGGAGATCTGTGGCTTCTCTTTGATTCACCATCACCGCCGGACTTGTTCGCTTAAAAGTGAGAAAATCTAATTTCTTTTTTCTTCTTCTCTCTTTTTTCTTAAACAAACAGCCATTATAAGGAACGTGTCCAACCTGTTTCTTCTATCTTTAAATTATGACCCCAAGCATTCCATCCATTATCCAAACTGCTTGTCCTGTTAAGGGTCACAGGAGTGCTGCAGCCTATCCCAGCTGTCATTGGGCGAGAGGTGGGGTACACCCTGGACAGTTTGCCAGTCTGTCACAGGGCTGACATATAGAGACAGAAACATTCATACCTATGGGTAACTTAGAGTCACTTATTATCCTAACATGCATGTCTTTGGACAGTGGAAGGAAGCTGGAGTACCTGGAGAGAGCCCCCGCAGACACGGGGAGAACATGCAAATTCCACACAGAAAGGCACCCTGCTGACCCCTGGATTCGAACCACGGCCCTTCTTGCTGTGAGGCAACAGTGCTAACCACTACACCAGTGTGCCGCCCCCACTGCAGACTAATTGAGGAAACACTGTATACTTTCATGGTGGCGTATTCTGGCTGATACTAAATCGTGTTCAAAGTTATGTAAAGCAACAAGACTGGTGTGATAATAGAGTCTCACATTCAGCACTGGGCTACTAATACTAATTTTATATGTAAGTTGTTTCTTGCCCTGTTAAAATATTGCAGCTCATTCAGAAGAGATTTTGATTATGGTTATAACCTTTAGATTGCATTTCATATTTTTCTCCCCAATTTTCTGCTACAGAATAAACATAATGAAACATTTGCAACACAGTCTAAAAGGTCACTGGAACCATTCATAAATGCCAGGGGGTATTAAGCATGTTAAAGGGTGTTAGAGCAGCCACTGGGGGAGAGTCAGTGAAAGAAGGGGGCCATTGAGATAGCTGAACATCAGACTTGTCAGAAGCCAAACTACCACAGCTATCAATTCAGGCCTGGGTACAAAGATGTAGTGTGCTTGTGTAGCTGGGCCTGGGCAGAGCTGGCACTCTGTAATGTTTATTAGTCAGTAACAGCTCCCTTTGCAAACTTGTCAGGGCCGAGAGACACGGAGGATGAAGCGGCGCTAGCCAGCTAAGGCTGTCAGTGTCATGGCCATGAAAGTACATCTACAGCTTTATTGCTAGTAATCTTCAACCATGTCACTGTCATCCCCGGTGCTATCTGAATCTGCTCACCACTTGGAGGAACATTTGGCCTTATGGGTCTGTTGTGGCTTGTGAAAAACATTGGTCTTTGAGAAAAGCTCTTCTAATGATTTTATCACCCCACTGAAACATTCCATAAAAGTGATGGAGGCTGTAATTTTCTCCTGCAGTGAAACTGCGACTGAAAATCTGACTCAGACAGTGGTGAACAGTAAGCACATTTATGTAAGTACATGTACTTTACATTTTATTCTTGTAATAATTCTCTGTGACATCATTTCAGAAAGCTCTAAACTATTGAAACAAATGAAAAAGTAGTTACTTACTGGAAGTTATAAATCAAACTACCCAACACTACTTAATACTTTTGCTATATATATTTTATTCTAATACTATACTATGTACTATATGCTAGTAGTATTTTTATCAAATGTATTTGTAATTACTGCATTATGGATAGGCGGCTGTAATATTCATTTTACAGCATTTTACAGGCTGGTATTAAGTTAGATGCTTTAAGTTCCACTTAAATTCTGACTAATTCTGTTATGTGTGGCACTACTGTTACGGCTGTAAATACTTCACATGACACAAATGAGGTTTTTTACTTTCACCTTGTCCAGTCTCCTTATTTTGCTATTCCTTCCCTTGTCAGTGTCCCCTGGTGGATGGAAGACTGACACACACACAGATTGGTGCTTGACTGAATACAAAGTCATACAGAAAAGAGCATAAAGGCAAAAATTGTTCCTCTATAATGAGTTATATGATAGATGGGAGAGGAACAATGACTGATCCATTTTTTTGTTTTACCAGTATGCTGAGTCCCTGTCAATGAGACAGCTATTGCTGCTAGCGAGAGGAGAAGCAATTTACTCAAGCAGAACAATGGAGCAACAGTTTCTGGGATAATTTTCTTTTCAGTGAAGCTGAATCATGCGGACAAAGCAGAGCTCAACTCGGGTCTCGCAGGGGATTGTTCACTGATTACCTACTGGCATGTTCACAGGCCTATTTCATACTATACATTCATATCAAATGGGTATGCACGATGAACCTGTTATTCTAAAAGAGCAGTTTAATGCTTTTTTTCAGGTTTGAAAGAAAACAAGCATTTCTTGTTTGCTTTTCAGTTCTGATAATGTGCTCCCTTGTTGCTCAGCTGTGTGTTTAGCAGCTGAACTACTGTACTCACAGTACAGCAGTGACTATTCGATGCCTTTTTATCTTACTGCATCATTACCATTTTCCAAATCCCTCTCTGCTGATGCTACAAGTTGCTGTTTATTGTCTTTAATACACTATTTTAGGACAAAAAAAATTAGCACATCAACTGTGCAACTGTGTTTTCTAAACCTAGACACATGATTAGACAAACGATTAGTCCCTAAACTCAACCAAACCGCTATGTTGTATTCTGGTTTTGGTGAACAATTGTGTTATGCTACCTGCCATTTTGCACCATATTGGTGCCTGGTGCCAACGGGGTGCAATTCCAACAGATGCTTGCTGCCATGGGGATGCTCTTTGAACAAATGTTTCTACGGGTCAAAAGAGAGGATAGAGACAAACAATGTATGTAGGTGTTTAGGTTAGAGGATTTGTAGAAAGACTGAGTTGCATAGTGAGTATTGTAGGTGCCGGGTTTTGACGAGGAAGAGATGAATAACTAATATATCTGGTGGCATTGATTTTGATCTTTTTTCTATCGTGAGTTCAAGAAATTATAGGAGTTCAATTCCACATTGTCGACATGTGTGCTTGCTCTCTTTAGGGTTTCTGCTACGGCCAGCGTTGGTTACTTTCAAATGTAACTTAGTGAGAACTTCTATTCTCTCGCTCCGTCTCTCTCTCTTCCTGACTGTGCCAGTTGTCCATGCATGTCATGTGTAGACTAGTGCAGCTTCTGTTGGCAACAGATAAAAGAAAGCAAAAATATAGCTGGGGTGCTGATTGGCAGCAGCAAATTTAGGCTGACCTAGGTCAGGTCTTGGTATGGACTGTGTTTTGTCTGATTGAGAGTTTTAATTTTCTGGGGAAATGAGGAAAAGTGTGTTTATGAAATCTAGGCCCTTAGCACGAGCAGCAATAAAAAAAAAGAAGTTATGATCAGTCCATTCCAACTGAGAAGTGACCTTTATGTGCACTGATGAGCACTTAGCACCAGAGTCTTTGATATATTATATCAGCAAGGATCTCAGTTAGCCGACATTGACTCAGCATAACAGTACTTTAAAATACTGGTGAGAACTCTTAACCTGACTTATTACTGTTAAAAATCCATAAGGTGACTGCTTGTTAAACAATTAGTTTATCTTATCTTCTCCATCACTATGTGAGATACCCTGTTTGTCTCTTTGTGTCTTCATTCAGCTCCCACTTTACAGAAACAACAAATTGAAGCTTTGTTGCCACTGTTGACATCTAAAGGATACCCTGCTGTGGGATTATATGGGCTCACCGCCTGAGGCAGTGTGGCTTTTTTTCTCTGTTCACTTCACCAGCAAAAAAGGAAGAACACAACACTGAGATTTTGTTGTTTTCTTTTTTTTCCTGACATACATCGTCTGTTGGAAGAAAAATTAAACATCTAAATACACAGTAACCATTCACTTCCATAACTGCATGCTCGGATACTGGTTAAGACACATCTAGTTCATCAGATGGGATTAGCAGAGATACAGTGGGCATTCTCTGTCACACATTCAGCTCTGGCACTGTGACTTTGTGAGTTTTTTGGGGGTTTTTTTTGAGTGTGTGTCAGTGAAACCTTAGTGTTGGAGTTTTCAGATGCACTAAATGATCATCAGTGGTCCACGGACACTGTATTTTCTTTTCGCTCTCACCTAATTTTCCTATTTTTGGCAGTTTTCCCTGCACCCCAGGACACGCTTGCCAGCAACTCATTATAACCAATTACAGCACAATTACACCACTTCATGTAATCATGTGGAATACGAGTCATGCAGTGAAACACATCCTGGTTACAGAAAGGGGAAGGATGCCAACTACTGTATTTATGCTGCAGGAACAATATGGACTAAATAACATCCGACTGGGATCTGTAATCATGAACTTTTGTCAACACAGATTTGTATTATAACTGCTTAGAAGTAGGACTGAGTGAAATGTAATTTAGGTGGGCCAAAACAATAATTCACTTATTCCACAAATCAAAGGCTCAGCACACCAAGCACGTCTTGCTATTTAATTGCCATTAGATATTATCTTGGTTTGGCCATGTCATTAACATACATTTTTTATACTACCAGGAAATTACACAATAACTGTGATGTACAGTATGCCATGAGTCCTGTTTCAGACCTGTTTATTTTAAACTTAAAATCCTGTTCTTCACTCCAGCTACCAGATGCTCCTGTAGTTTTCCTGTATTTTCAGCCCAAACTTTATATAAAAAAAATAGCACAGTGGCAGGTAGTGTAGTGGTTAGCACTGTCACCTCACAGCAAAAAGGACCTGGGTACAAATCCACGGGTCTGCTGGCCATTTCTGTGTGGAGTTTGCATGTTCTCCTAATGTCTGCGTTGGTTTTCTCTGGCTTCCTCCCACCATCCAAAGACATGCATGTTAGGAAAATTGGAGACTCTAAATCGCCCATAGGTCTGAATGTTTGTTTATCAGCCCTGTGATAGACTGGTGACCTGTCCAGGGTGCACCCTTTCCCTGTCTCTTGCACAGTGACAGCCCCATCGCAACCCTCAACAGGAAAAATAGTTTGGATAACAGATTGATGGATGGAAGTCTTACCTGTTACTTCACACACAACTTGTTTATTTACCTTCAAACAAAACTGTGATCTTTCTCTAACCTTAACCAAAGTGCTTTACCTGCCTAAACCCAACCACACTTGGACTCAAACTTTGGGTCTGTTGTGTGACAGTCATGAACACTGTACATCTGCCATCTACCCCAACCACCTCCTTGCAAGTCACTTCATGCAAAACATACATTGCACTGGAACAAAATCAATCAATTTCATTACGTTCACTACAAAAACATAATCGCAACTGCACATTGCTAAGTTCCTCCTGTTCACTGCAGATGTGGATCTTTCCATCTGTTCCTGCTTAGTTTTGGACTTTGCCTTGTTGCCCCTTTTTACACCGTAGCCTGTTTGTTTGGATTACCGGCCTCCTTGATACAGACCACTGCCTGTATTAGATATTTGCTTGGTTTGGTATTTGCCTGCACTGTCAGTAGGTCTGTTCACTCTTTTTTTCATTACTATTCATTACTTTTTTCATTATTATTAAGTTACCTCTTCACTGCATGAGCCTGTCTTGGTGTCTGCATTTGGATCCTCCTCTTGCACCAAATGGGACACAAACATCAGCTTTAGAAAGCTACTGAGAATGAAACTTCACAAAGACATATCAAAATAATTTTATACTTAGAGATTTTTGCTTTGTCACTTTTGTAGTGTGAAGACACTACATACAGAAATCTGTGTAGAATCAGTGAATAATATGGATTTGGGACACTGTGGCAGTCTAATTTAAATAAGAGTAAGAATAAGAGTGTGTTTTCACCACACAGACATGAACAGTGGATTCAAGGTCAAGAAAATCCCAAACTGTAAGAGCCCAATTAGTCTACAACCACACTAGTGGCTCAGTGAGACTGTGATCTCAACTGTGAATTAAAAACCCTGTGGTAAGATGAAAATTCAGATGATGATGAAGGGTCCAAAGTTTGTTTTTGATTCTTCGCTTCTTCTTAAGAAATATGTTTGAAAAACGAGAGTTTATTTTTGTATGAAAGCTGTAGCATATCCATTGGAGACAGGGATGTATTAAATTTTATGGCAATTAGTGCAGCAGATGTCAAGGCATTTCTTTTGAGAGAAGTTGGGCTATCGAGTCATTAGGGTTCATCCTCAGGGGACCATGAATGTCATGGCAATAATTTGTGTCAGGATATTTCTCTTGACTAAAGTGATAGATGGAACAACTGACACTCTTGCTGCTTGTGTGACTAAAAGTCTTTCTAGCATCCTTGAAATGCACCATTTC
The DNA here is from genome assembly GCA_032362345.1 of Sandelia bainsii. Classification (NCBI taxonomy): domain Eukaryota; kingdom Metazoa; phylum Chordata; class Actinopteri; order Anabantiformes; family Anabantidae; genus Sandelia; species Sandelia bainsii. The sequence goes on from JAUMHL010000004.1 coordinate 17,705,133, forward strand.
TTGAAAAAATTTGCATTTTGACAGGGTTACAGACATATGAGAAGACATAACGTGTTCCATGCTGTACCATTAACCACACTATTCTTGTCAAGGACAAACTCTGGAAAAATCAACTGCATTGATGTGTGTGTTTTAACTATTACAGAGAGTTATATGGTGGAAAACATTTCACAGTTTAATCCTCTCCAGTTCCTCTTCACTGAATGCCCAACAAACAAAAGGAAAGGTCGCTGTTCAAAAGCAGTGCCAAGGGACTACTCTGTGCATACTATAGGCTCGTGCGGACTACAAGATGTAAACTGGCTGCTGCGAGACAAAGACACCACTTTGCAAAGAACCCATCAACAGAGCAATCATCTGGGAGAACCTGAAAGGAGCACAGTGAGATTAAAAGACCTGCTATCAATTTATCAAAGACGCTGCTGAGAGGGAACTTCAACTTTAAAGTAGAATTGGGACATTTTCTGTCTAATGACTACAATTTATAACAGAGCATGGACAACTCGGAATCGGAAATCTCAAGACCAATTAAAGTTGTACCCTTGTGAATTTTACTTGTTGATGGTACTAGTGAGTCTGCATGAAAACATGCTCCCTCCAGAGAATTCCAGTCAAAAGAGCTACAAAAATCTATATCTTATTGCTCAAGGACACAGCATTTGTCAAACAGAGTTTAAGTTCTGAAAAGGATCAAATCAATTGAGGCTGAGGGCGAACATGAAAAGCATAATATTGCTCTTCCAACACAGTCAGGATTTGCAGCATTCACTGAGGCCAACAGCTTTGTCATACAAAGACAAGCACAATATCTCATTTTGTGTCAACTTTTTTTCATTTCCTGCTGAAACACACCCCGCAGCAGAATAAAGACAGTCACCTATGTGTAGTGACAATTGACATTTTGGACCCACTTTTGGTGACTGTCACTGTTTTAATATAAAACTCCATGAATAATAAGAGAGACCACTCTCTTTTTGATTAGAGAATCTTCATCCAGCTGTTTAACTCCTGTTAGCCAATGACAATGGCATCGCAAACAGGCCCCCCCACACACACACTATTTCTTTATTTTCCTCAAGGGCTTAGGAAGATAAGCTTTTTCAACCCCTCTCTAAATTACAGCTTCTTCACAGTGGTGACATCCCCAGCAGAGCTTGAATGTTATCACTCCACAGCGGCACGAGGAGCTCTCCATTTTAGATCTCTGGAGCTAAACAGTTTTTGTTGCTAACCTTGGGGCCCACTGCACATCAGCGAGTAAGAAGAGCCAGCCTAACAGAGCTGCTGTCATGCGATCAGTGATAACTTCAGCAGTAGATGTGTGTTGTTTTTTTTCCCCCTATGCTGCAGCAGTGAAATATGTTGGGATAGTAATGTGAGAGAATTTATGTGAGTAAGTTTGGTGAATTGAGATCAGGTGCAAGCTGTAAGACATTTTATATTCTGTAAATATAGATATGTACTGTAAGTCTGCAAATGGACCACTATATTATTACCTATACTAAGTTACGCTGAAGGCGGTTTGCCCATATATAATAATGGCAACACCAGTTTATTACAACCTAAAAGCATATAAAGACACATACATACATGCATCTGTGCAGCAGTGGAGATGAACTGTACATTATTTCTAGTTGTGTTTATACAAACACACAGTAACGCATATCTCTTGGACACCTTGAATAAATTTCTTCACAAGTGGCACAAAAGTCCACTTGGTCCACTCAAGGATGAACTGCTTAGATGTTGGTGGTCAAAGGTCAAAGGTCACTGTCCCATCACGTTGTTTCATTCTTGTTAACGTAATATGCCATCATTGCATGTTATTAACTTTGTTTCTTCTCTCTCCCCTAGTTGTGCTTCGTCCTCTCTTTCTCTCTGTATCTTTCTGCAGGTATCC